>CM055405.1:44754200-44835148 GCA_029228625.1 Pseudolycoriella hygida | reverse complement strand
TTTTCTTCGGCGCTACTTTTCAACAAATATTGTCCCAAAGTTCTTAGGGTTAAAGGTATATACCAGTACTCTGTTTGTAAATTTCTATATTCCTGTATCCACAATTTCTGTCACCACAACATTGCCTTCCAAAAGCCAGCTCATAGATACCCCACCTTTTCCGCAAATTTGTTTCGTGTTCCATTCTACTTGACATTGATTAAACGGAGAAGCATCTCCTTCTCTGGACCTGTCCTGTATAACAAGCTTCCCAGATTAATTCGAGAATCTCAATCACTACTGCAATTTTGTTGTCATTTGAAATCAAATTTATCGCTAAACTACAGTAATGGGTAAATAGGTCTTGACTCACTACTCGTCCGTTTCGGCTCATATCAGTACGCTCCAACACGTGAACGTCATGAATTTTTGCGTTTTGCTTTAAGCTTATCCTGTTTTAGAAACGTAAATTCCTAGGTATTTTTCTGCTATGCTCTTCGCTATACTAGTTTGGATATTGATTCTTTGAATCTTCTTGCTGCCGTATAATTTCAATCTGAACAAGTTTTTTTTCTTTTTTTTTACTCTGTTTTTGAATTTTCTGTCCCTTTGAATTGGTCATTCCAAAGTGGAACTTTTTGATTTACTCTTATTATAATTAAGATAACTTGTTACTTGCCTTGATTTATTACCATGATTTTTTTGTTATCTAATTGTAATGGATGTTATGATTTTTATGATTTGGAATAAATTTGAATAAATTTGAATAAAACTTCGAATTTGGCGCCGAATAAAAATTCGCTTGAGTACTTCCAACGCAATCATCGCATAAAACCAAAAGATTTTAGTATTGTGTACACTTTTAGTTTACTTTCTGTATTTTTGCATCAAAAATATAATTTTGTCGAATGTAATTTTGAAATATACCGTCTGGTTGCATGACAAAAGGGGGGTACACAGCGTTTGTAGGGTTAAATTCAAAGACATTAGACGTGGCCGTGAGAAACAGGGTTGTAATGGCATTGGCATTATACATTCACATATAAAAATTATAACAGGCTGGCGCGGGTATTTTCGGGGTTTTTTCGTATGTGAAGTTGGGCAACCGGACAGGGAGCCGGGCACCGGGCTAAATTGAGGAAGTTGAAAAAATTTCTTTATAGAGATGGTTGGAAGTCCGTATGTGTATGCCTTTATGTAAGGAAGACACGGCAAGAGCGCTAGCTTTCAGTGCAGGTGCGGACACGTCCACATGATGCGGGATAACAGACTACCTGTTCGGCCAAGAGGTAAGTGTAAGAGGAAGTTTCTATATTGAATCGGATAAAGAAGTTAGGTGGCTCCCATTAGACAATCAAATCACTTTTTCGCGGGTAATAAAGTTTTGTGTCTGGAGAATTGCATGCAAGCTCTGACGTTTATCATAAATATTAAGTGACACTTTTTACTGTATATCACATTCAACAATTAGTTGCAGGGATAATAATCTCGCAAGTGAATGTCATGGTCAATCTGAATCGACCTCATATCATAACAAGAATCGGTTTTTTGTTTGATAACAATTTATTAGCGTATTAAGAGTAGAATCAATAACTAGTAAAGTTGAAGTGCCAATGGCATTAACGATAAGATAAATTATCTCAAGTTCAGTTCTTTCAATATGAAACGAAAAACCGCCGGGCTACATTTTAATACAGACAAATTTTATAGTGAAGCTTTACCAATTCCTTAAAGTAACTTAACTACAGCGCCAACAGTTTTATTTAGAAAACATAGCCAAAGACCCGTACATATCAGAATAGATGTGGCAAACACTTTGTGCTCTTTTATAACTGTAAGAATTTAAAGGTTCCATAGAAATTACTCAAGGTAATGTCAAAGGCCCTATCAAAGTGTGATACCATTGATTCTGATGGCAGCATAAAAGGAGAACCAACATAGCTGCCTTTAGAAACAAATTTCAAACTGCCGTAATTTTATAGATATGCGTCATCCCTCCCAATTCTAGAAGCTGCTTTATCCCGGGATTTGTAAATTTTTCCCAAATCCCTGAGACACATGTTCTCCCAAAATTTTACTCTCTACAATTTTGCCTTTGGAAGCAACTTTCTGACTGTCATAGTTCCACAGACACGTGTTCTCTAAAATTTTATTCTCTTCAACTTTACTTTTGGAAGCAACTTTCTAGCTTTCATAGTTCTAGAGATATGGGTCATCTCGCCCAATTCTAGAAGTGGTCATATTCCAGGATTGGGTCATTTTTCACTGTAACCTTGAAGCACGTTTCTCCTAAAATTTTATTCTCTACAACTTTGCCTTTGACAGTAAATCTCAGTATTGCATAGTTGAGGAAACATCTATGTTTAGTCTATAGACTAAAAACCACGTGTTCTCGTATATGGCCATTATGGCCATTGGCCAAGAAATTCAATTTCGTCCATTCCCGACCACAGATCCGATTTCCTAGTTCTGTGAGATCAAATGCTTTCATTTGACACCAACATGAGCAATTTCCGTGCTATACTTGCTGAGATATTTGCGAAAAAGCTTCACCGACCCTCGAAAAACCATGTTTTTGGTCACTTTTTCGACCATACCTCCGGAACGACTTGACCGATTTTGTTCATATTTGAACATATATGTACCTTTCAGGGAAAAAGAAAGCTTAGGGTGATTGATGCAGCAGTTTAGAAAAAAATGACGGGACGGACAGACGGACATATTTTTTCGCTAATTCGTCATCTCCAGACGATATTAAATGCATCTCTCTCACTTACGCCTCGAGCTACGCCATATTACAATAAAATTATTTGTTGTAAACGTATAGGACCTTTTCTACTTCGTACGGGTCCAAAAAACTAAGTGGCGTAAAGTATAATTTTTTTGCTTTTATTGTGCAGAATTACAATATTTTAGATAAAGACGAAATTTATACAATTTTTTGCTCTCTATCTCGATGCCTTTATCGTAAATGTGCCAAATGATTGAAATTATACATAAAGCGAGTTGCAAATTAGCAGTTTATCTACAACGCCATTACCTGTCATTTCAAAAAAAATTGGAAAGAAGTCCAAACAAAAACACTCGTAAAAAACTGGTTATAACAAAGTTGTCTGACATTTCAGACTTGGACATAGACATAGACCCATTCGCTGGCGGACACTAACTGCTTTGAAAAAATGTCTAAAAACTGCGGCAGAATTTTTTTTTCTACCGATCAGCGATACCAAAACATAATATTCTTTCGGAAAAACTATTTCGCGTCACACCGGAAAAAGTAAGAAAAGGTTTGCCGCTGCTGCTATTGGAGTTGATTTTTTGGAAGAGGCTTTCTAATTTGTTTAGAAAGTTTATAATGAGCCCGCGGTAACAATGCGCCCGTGACGCAAGTCTTACACGCCAATCCTAGATACGAAGAATTTATGACAATAAGCCATTTGTAAATCGCACGGGTGTGACTTATCTGTTATAATCGTTTGTTGATAACAGTCCTAAAGAACGAACAAAGTTTACACATAAATGTGACAATCTGTTTAGTTGGAAATTGTACACAACAGTGATCGAACGCTTGAATAGAATTGTTAAATTTTGTAACAATGGCATCATTTGTGCTTTTAGCAGTTTGCTGTGCATTGTTCATTTACAAAGCATACAAATACATGTTTTTCAAACCACCGAATTGTCCGCCAGGTAAAAAAAAATTATTCTCAATAAAAAGTTCGAATATTCAAATTGTGTAGTAGAGAGTGATTAAATATCATTTCATTTTTTCTTTGTTTTTCGATAGAGTGATGCTTTAGCGATGATAATTCATTGCAATCACTATTGTGTAGAGTGATGTTTTAGTGAATATATAAATTATTCTGCCGTGCAAAGCATAAAAACCTTGAGATGAAAGAGAGAAAAGATTTCGTATGAAAAAATCCATACAAAATCTTTTCTCTCTTTCATCGCAACGTTTTTATGATTTGCACAGCAGTATTGCAACCGCTTTGTTTTCAAATAATAGTTATTGGTGTCTGTTTTGGATGATTGACTTTAGGCAATTTCGCGATTTTGGCTCCGAAGCATGAAAAGTCATTTTACACATGAGAAAATCTCATACCAACAGATTACAGGCTAGTACAACTAAGGTGTTTGCTTTGACGAATGTCATAAGTCAAACAATCTTTCACAAGCGTCCGATGTAAGAATGTTTTGTACAAAACGACAAATGCTGGAAAAAATTCGTTCCCTGCTATTTCATCTGATTCCAATTCGTAATTTGCGATTGGTTGAAAATCAACCTTTATAGCAGCGGCTTGAACGGTGGCTCTAATGTGTGATACTGATCACATTTTGGTAATAGTTTCTATAAATTAGTGGCAGGCAAATGACAATGAATACATAAAAACTCGTAAGAAATGCCAAGCTGTATTTCATAAATATATATGGGAAAAGTTGTTGTACAAATAGTCTGTAACTCTAATAATAAAAAAACACAAACCGACCTGTAATTTATATGAGTGTAAGAAATTTTTTCCTATCACGTACTTGGTAAGCCATAAAAGTAATAGTTGTATTACTGGCGAGGCTATGCTTAAAACGGCTTAAATAGGACTGACCTTGTACCGCTGGCTGCTTCACACAGTGACCCTCGTAAATGAATAAAACAAAAAGTTTTTGCGATAAAGTAGAAATTGTAGTAAACCAAAGATTATTATTATAATCAAAAACATAACCAAAGACCCGTACGTATCAGAATAGATGTGGCAAACAGAATAGATATGGCAAACAGAATAGATGTTACAAAAAGACTCGAACGCATCTAAATATACAAATGAGCAAACAATCCAACGTTTTATGTTCTTTTATAACTGTAAGAATTTCAAAGATCCATAGAAATTGCCCAAGGTAATGTCAAAGGCCCTACCGAAGTACGTCTCAGACCATTCAAATCTAGAAAAGATTATATCCAAGGACTGGGCCATTTCCTCCTGAAACCCTGAGACAAGTGTTCGCTTAAATTTAATTCTCTACAACTTCGCCTTCGGAACCAACTTTCTAACTCTCATAGTTCTGGAGATTTGGGTCATCCTGCCCAAGTGGCCATATGCCAGGATTGTACCATATTTCCCCAAAACTCTGAAACACGTGTTCGCTTAAATTTAATTCTCTATTCGGGTCATCCTGCCCAATTATGGGTGTGGCCATATACCAGAATTGGGGCATATTTTCCCGTGTTTCAGGTGTTCGCTTAAATTGAATTCTCTACAACTTTGCCTTTGACCGTAAATCTCCATATTGCATAGTTAAGAAAATATAGACAAAAAACTGTTTTCGTATATGGCCAAGAAACTCAATTTCGTCCATTCCATTGGGCCCAGTGCCCAGACCCCTGACCCGATTCCCACAAAAACTTTTTCCCAGTTTTGTGACATCAAATGCTTTCATTTTACACCGAAATGAGCTGTACTTGCTGAGATATTTGCGAAAAAGTTTCATCGACTCTCGAAAATTTCATGTCCGACCTCCACTTCTTCGACCATATCTCCGGAACTACTTGGCCGATTTTGCTCATCTTCGAACTTGAATCATGGGAGGCATGTACCTTTCAGGAAAAAAAGTGGAGACGGACGGGCGGACGGACATTTTTTTTATTGTTGATTCGTCATATTTAGACGATAATAAATGCATATCCCGAACTGCCACCTCGATCTACCCCATGTTACATTAAAATTGTTTGTAGTAAACGTATAGGATCTTCGTACTTCGTACGGGTCCAAACAGACGAAAAACAACTGCGATCGAAAAAGAGATAAGTAAATTACAATTACAATTATTTGCAACTTACAATCATTGAACAATAGGAAGATAAGACATGCATAATGCAAACATTTTTGGACCCGTACGAATCACAAAGGTCCTATACGTTTACTACAAACAATTTTATTGTAAGATCGAGGTGGGAATTGGGGGGATGCATTTATTATCGCCTAGAGATGACAAATCAGCAATAAAAAAAATGTCCGTCCGGCTGTCCGTCTCCACTTTTTTTTCCAAACGGCTGAACCGATCAGCCTAACCTTTTTTCCCTGAAATGTACATGCCCCCCACGATTCAAGTTCGAAGAGCAAGCAGTTCCGGAGATATGATCGAAGAAGTGAAGGACATGGACAAAATTGAGCTTCTTGGCCATATACGAAAACAGTTTTTCAACTATTTTTCCTTAACTATGCAATATGGAGATTTACTGTCAAAGGCAAAGTTGTGGAGAATTAAATTTAAGCGAATACGTGTCTCAGAATTTTGGGGAAACATGGCCCAATCGTGGTATATGGCCACTTCCATAATTGGGCAGGATGACCCGAATCTCCAGAACTATGAGAGGTAGAAAGTTGCTTCCAAAGGCAAAGTTGTAGAGAATAAAATTTTAGAGAACGCTTGTTTGAGGGTTTTAGGGGAAAATCGTCCAGTTCTTGGATATAAGATTTTCTAGATTTGAATGGTCTGAGACGTACTTCGGTAGGGCCTTTGGCATTACCTTGGGTAAGTTCTGTGGATGAAAAAAACAGAAAACGTTGGATTGTTTGCTCATTTGTATATTTACATTCGTTCGAGTCTCTTTGCCACATCTATTCTGATACGTACGGGTCTTTGGTTATGTTTAGAATTATCTTTACGCAATATCTTTTAAGAGCCGTACGAAGAACGAAGTTCTTCAAAAAGGGAGACTCGTTGCGTTTACCACGGCGTTTGTAGCCAGTGGAGGGGAACAGAAGGGTCCGTATGTCATCATGATAACTCGGGTAAAACTTGTTCTTTTTTCACCTGAAGCTTTTATTGGAATTTGGGCATTTTTCGGCGATAAGGCCACTTAAGTGGTTCTGGAAGAATGACGAATATGACGTCACCCATATTCGATGAATTCTGTACAAATATCTGAGTCTAACTATAGGCGGAGGTATAATTAGCACCAGAAGAAATCGTAATGGTAAAATGCTAGTTACCGTTAGGCATGGTTCGCAATTCACGTTAAGCATGTGGCCCACAAAATGCCTGCTGGTGGGGTGAACCGGCATTCTAAGTCTTACTAGTTTCCGATCCTAGTTCATCGTAGATGGCGCTGAGTCTGTGTGCAATTTACCACTGACATTGTAAAAACTTTTGTAACGAAAGGATCTCTAAGAAGAATCCAGATGAACAAAAGCTGACAAAAAATTGCAGAACTAGTAAATCAAATGATCTAGCCTCTTTCCCGGACGGTCTGTAACAACGGATTAATATTATTATAAAGAGTGAAGGCTTAGATACGTTCGTGTCTTTTTGCAACATCTATTCTGTTTGCCTCATCTATTCTGATGCGTACGGGTCCCTAGCATATGTTTTTAATCAGCCAAATCAAAGTGATAATTTAAAGATGTCGAAGTTTGGGAAGCTTTTCTAATTGAAATTTCTTTAATGAATTACATGCAGGTCCTCCACGGATTCCAGTCTTTGGTTCCTACTTGATAATGCTGCTTATCAATTACAAACATCTGCAGAGATCAATCGATTGGTTATGTCAATACTACAAAACGAACATCCTCAGTCTGTATATGGGAGACTTTTTAACAGTAGTTGCAAATGATTCAGATAGCGTCAGGGAGGTTATGATAAATACAAAGTTAGACGGCCGACCAGATTTGCCATTATCGCAATTACGTAATGCGAGCTCAGTTACTAAAGGTGTGGTTTACTTAATTTTATTTATTAGAAAATACGTCAACATTTATTCATAGGAATTTTTTTTACCATGGGATTATACTGGAGAGATCAACGGCGATACACTTTGAGACATTTGCGAGATTTCGGACTGGGACGTCGGTTCAATGAATTAGAATTGGATATTGAGGCGGAAACGAGGCAATTAATTGAAATTATTAAAAGCGGTCCAAAATATGCCCATGAAAAAGAGCTCTTCGACAATAAGATGGTGTTGTGTCCAAATATTTTTTATCCAATAACTGCGAATTCATTTTTAAAAATACTGTGCAATGAACGTATCCCTAGAGAAAGTCAAAGCGAAATTTTCCGGTAACATCTTTTTCATGCAAATTTAATTCCAGTGAAATTGCTAAAATGTTATTATAGAGCAGCCAAAACTGGTTACGGGTTCCTAAAGCATGCGGATAGCTTTGGCCGACTGTTCAGCTTTCTTCCATGGGTAGCTAAAGTATTCCCCAATCTGTCGAGTTATACGAAATTGAGAAAATTGTCTATGAGTCAATACGATTTTATGAAAAAGTTGATCGACGAACAGTACGAAACTTACGATGAAAATCATGAGCGTCATTTTCTTGATGTGTATTTCAAAGAAATGAAAGCAAGTCAACGCAACAAGCATTATAAGCATGCTGATTTCAGCTGTATGTATACATGAAACAAAATTCACCTTACAGCATATTGAACACATTTTTTTCAATTATAAGACGAACAGCTTATTATAACATGTCTTGACTTCTATCAGCCTGCAAGTGTATTATCACCAATGACCATTGCATTTTATCTACGACTATTAATTTTGAATCCACATGTGAAAAAAAGAATTCAAAATGAAATTGATGACGTTGTTGGCAGATCAAGATTGCCTAATTTGGACGACAGAAACAAGTGAGTGTTTGCGTGCCATATTTCAACACTGCAGGTGCATAATTAAACTTTACTTTTCAAAGATTGCATTACACTGAAGCGTCAATAAGAGAAGCTTTTCGATATGAGACGCTGATTCCAAACGGTATTCCTCGCCTAGCTTTGGAACCGACGCAATTGTCACAATACGATATACCTAAGGTGAGCAACAAATGTGGATTAAAGTTATTTTGTACTAGAGCATTGAACAACTAGAAGTTGGGCGGGGTGAATGGTATAGTACCCCAGTGCAAATAGCTTTGTGCCCGAGTATCAATATCGCTGTATCCGAGTATCAGTACCACTGCACTCGAGTACCACAGTACCAATAGCATTGCACCTGAGTAGCAATCGCATCGCACCTGGGTACTAATAGGATTGTGCTCGAGTATCAATAGCATTGTGCTCGAGTACCAATAGCATTGTGCTCGAGTACCAATAGCATTGTGCTCGAGTACCAATAGCATTGTGCTCGAATACCAATAGCATTGTTCTCGAGTGCCAATAGCATTGTGCTCGAGTGCCAATAGCGTTGTGCTCGAATGCCAATAGCATTGTGCTCGAGTACCAATAGCATTGTGCTCGAGTACCAATAGCATTGTGCTCGAGTACCAATATCACTGTACCCAAGTAAAAATAGCATTGCACCTGAGTCTGAGTATCAATAAGAAAAAACTCAAGTACCAATAGCATTGTGTACCAAAGTACCAATAGCATTTCACCTCAGTACCAATATTATCGCACCTGAGTAGCAATAGCATCGCATCTGGGTACCAATAGCATTGTTCTCGAGTACCAATAGCATTGTGCTCGAGTGTCAATAGCATTGTGCTCGAGTGCCAATAGCACTGTACCCAAGTAGCAATAGCATTGCACCTGAGTCTTAGTATCAATAGGATAAAACTCGAGTACCAAGCTTCGTTACTCAGTGATAATAATTTTATATTTTATCAAATTACTAGAATTGCGTTGTAATGACTGGCCTGCGAGGAGCACACTTGGATTCAAAAAGATGGCCAGATGCAAATAAATTTCAACCAGAAAGATTTTTGGATAATGAAGGAAAATTGAATCTGAAAAAAGATCATTCTGTACCGTTCGGAGCAGGTAAATCTTTTCAATTTTATAAAAACAAATAGCATACAACAAAAAGCTATCGTAATTTCTAGGCAAACGATTGTGTGCTGGTGAAACACATGCTCGAAATGTAATGTTTCTTACTGTATCGGCAATATTGCAAAATTTTGATATTTCTGTGCCCGACGAATCGAAATTACATCGAGAAAGTGATTTTCTAACCGGACTTATTTCAATTGTTCCTAATTTTTTCGTTAAATTTGATACCAGATAATTGCTATTAGAAGATATTTTTTGCAACGCACAATCGATTTTCGACTGTTTTCGATGTTGTTCACGATGCGGTAACGCGAACAAAATCGAAACAGTTTCCAATTTTTTAAGAGTGTGAGGGGAAGTGAAACAAATTTACACCTTGTAATGATATGACTTTTGAAATTTGATACATGTGCTGAAATGTACCCCTCCGTTGCTATGATACGACGTTACAATGTCGTATGTGTGTATTGCAATCTGATCAAAAATTGTTTGTACACTGTAAAATATACTGGTTTCTGTGGAGTGAATTTTTTAAGTTTGGTTGTTATTTTCTTCTCAATCGATTTGTTTGTTGCAAAAAGCAGTGTGTCCACCTCGTTGCGACACTTGATTTGGCTCGTATGGACAATATTAGGACTGATGCTGAAAAAATCAACGTATCGCAACATGGTCGACAAACTACTAAAGAGTAATAAGAGAAAAAGAAGACGTAAGAAAAATTATATTCTTCAAAATTGCCTTTGACTTTCACATCATTACCCTATTGACACTATCAAAAATAACATTTGAATTCAAAGCTTCAGCAAAGTATTTAAAGATTATTTTTCGCGATTACGACTTCAAATTCAAAATAACAAATAATAACAAACGCATCTTTAAACCGCAGAGAAACATGCGTAATAAAGATTGATAAGAAAATTGTTAAGATTATCACATTATGTAGGCTTGCCAGATTAACATTTGAAGGCCATCATCCGGCATTAAATGAACGTTTTAGTGTGTTGTATGGATGTGTTTACCACCACAGCGCAGCACTGCAACAGTAGAACCAACCTAACACACACACACACATAACCCAGCATCATTACAGGGTTTGGCCAATGGACTCAACGAAGCTGGCCTAAGTGCTTCAATGTATTTTACGTAGTTCTTATTGTATTATGTATTATTATTACCATTTTGTAGCGCATAATAAATAAAATTGATATTGATAATTGATAAAAATCAACCAATCAATCAATGGATTTATGAATATCTTTCAAGAAGACTTGCGTTGTACGCAAAAAGGAAGTTGAATTCAGACTACTAGACGATTTTCCAACTTTTCCGACCGAATAGCAAAGTTTATCAAGATTTTACAAACAAGAGTGTTGATTTTGTATCAATTTTTCTAAGGAATAGAATTCATTCCAAATTTGAAAGCCGTTTGAAATTATACATGAGAGCCGTCTACAAAATGTCATCTTCGGCGGCTAAAACTTGGAATGGCAGCATGAAAATCACTTCAAGCTAAAATTTCGGTAAACAAAATAAATTTTTTTCTGTCAAAAATAGTAACATCCCGAGTAAAAAAAAGAACATGCGATTTGAGACTGAAATTGACACTGTTTTTGTGTATGGCACTGAGTACTGTATTTTCGAACGTTTTAGACTGTTTTGATACCGTCATTATCATCAAAAATGATGCTCATTTTTGCCTAAATTAATAAACATTTCTCTGGTATTTGAGACTGATGAATATGCTAAATTTGAGATTGTTTGAGACTGTTGAGCATACTAAATCTGAGACTGTTTGAGACTTTTGAGCACGCTCAATTTGAGACTGTTTAAGACTGTTGAGTATACTCACTTTGAGACTGTTGAGTACGCTCATTTTTGGGTTATTTGAGACTGTTGAGTATGCTCATTTTGGGACTAATTGAGACTGTTGATTATACTCATTTTGAGACTATTTAAGACTGTTGAGTATACCGGGGTCTCACTCCCCTTAAAAAATTGTCACTACTGCAGCGCTGAAGATCTGAAGCGCTATTATATCAAAACGATACAATGAGCATAATGAGTATAACAAATGATGAGAATATTTATTGAGGAGCGGCCGTCGCATATGTCAAATTTTAACGAATTCCTAACCACAAATATCTTTTCACACATTAAATGCGGTTTGATGACGCCACATTGAATTACAATTAAATTGATTTGTGAGCTTTTTCTATTATTATTTTTATTATTAGAAATAAGTGTTGGCTTGAGATGACATATAAGTGTTGTGTCTCTGGTTGTAAAACCACAGGCAGTAAAATTTTGCACAGTTTTTCCAAAGACAAACTGCGTTGTCAACGATGGATTAATAATACGAAGATTTCCTTACATAAAATTTTGTAGTTTACATTTTTAAAATAATGGATTCTCTACCTCCTAATAAATAGTATGAACTTAAGTTTCATTTATTCTTACTAAACGATATTGAATTTTTGACGTGTTTCTTAAGCGGCAGATCAGTCTTACAAATCTTATACTCTCTCAGCGTCATAAAACGTCACTTAGCTAACAAGTAAAGAGAGAAGAACACAACAATTAGAAGAGTTAGCCATGTTTTTTCTGTATTGAGTTAGACCCCGGTGATATACTCATTTTAAGACTGATGATTATGCTCATTTTGAGGCTATTTGATACTCTTGAGTATCTCATTTTGATGCTATTTGAGATTCTTGAGTATGCTCATTTTGAATTGCAGTTTGAGACGTTTTTTTGTCGCCACTGATACTGAAACTTTTTTATTTGGTTCGTAAATGCCGCCACACATTGCTAAAAAAATATTTTCTACAATCGAGCATGCTCAACAGTCTCAAAAACCTGTTGTGTGAGTGTGCTCAATGACCTCAGTCAGTCTAAATCTAAAGAAAAATTTAAAATGAGTGTACTCACTGGTCTCATTAATGATGATTTTATAAAAAAAAGCGAAATTGAGTACTTTTGAGTTTTTTTTCAAACATTGAGACTGATTTGAGGCTGTGAGTGCACTCAATTTTTGTACTCATTGAGACTGCCATTTTCACTTGAACGGTGTTCTGCACCATCTTTGTCATTCTATTGTTACCACAATGAAAACACTCAGTTACTGCAGAACACCGTTCACTTGGGATTTCCAACCTATTACAGGTCGACTTGAGCGAACTTATGATAGGCTTGGGTGTCGGTGGCTCGGCAGGACTAAAATTTACGGCGGCTCTTTTTCAAAATATATATCGTTTGGCTCGTGGCATGGACATTAGGGTGTCCAAATAATTGAAGTTGCAAAAACTTTGTGGCACCAACCGGAATATTACTCCACATGTATCATTGAACAAAAAAGTATATGGAGTCCGCTCGATCCGAGGTGATTCAGGGGTAGCTCAATGACGAAATGTGACCAAAAACACGAAAATCTTGAAAAATGCAGAGTTTTGAAAAAGTGTACAATATTGGTCGAAGATGAAGAGTTGTGTTTGGGCAAGTTTGGTTTTAACCCTTCAGAATAGTCCAGAAAAAAGGTTTTTCAGTTGGTTGGAGTATCTATGGTATGTCTGTGCCAGAAGAGCCCGCCAAAGAGGACATGTCAAGCTAAACTTCTGCACTCTAAGCCGTGGCGAATATTATAGACCATGAAAAAAGTTCTTCTATGAAATATTAGGCATAGACACTACTTTGAAACAACGAAAAAAACTTTGGGGAACTCAAGCCTAAATCAGACAAACTCGACCAAAACTCGTTTTATTTACATATGATCTTCACTTTACAGATGGCTTTTTCGTTAAAAAACATCGAATTTCAGCTGTATTTCGACCTAAAACGTTCGTTATGTGTGACAAAAAAATAATAATAATTTTTTTGAATTTTTCCGAAACACTTAACAGGTTTGTATAGTTAAAAAATCACTATTTTCTCCGTTGCCAAGCTTTCTTTATACCCTCGTCTCACTGTGTCATCTAAAATACACTCAAACCATTTTTCGCTAAAAGTCCCTTAAATTACCTTTCCAGCGATACCCAACTCGAGATATTTGGTTAAAATTTAATTTTCTGCGGTTTTTTGAGTATATTTCGTGGAACTTTCCACTTTCAGAGTAGCCAAAAAAAAGACCCACACAATTGGATTGTGTTTTACCAACAGGCGTTTTTTGCACCACATGCTTTATGTGAATTCCGAACCACGCCTAACGGTAGCAAGCATTATAGCAATAGGATTTCTTCTGGTGCTAATTATATCTCCGTACAAAGTCAGACTCACATATTTGTACACAGAATTCGTCGAATATGGGTGACGTCATATTTGTCATTCTTCTATGAACGGCACCAAATTCACAACTGCCCAAATTATGAAGCCTGGGTCTGCCTCTGCCTTCTGCGTTCATGCTATACATTGAAGAAAAGTCCTATACAGAATTTGTCCCACCAGGATTGAACCCGGATATTCTTGGTGGAAAGCCAGTACGTTACCACTGAGCTAACCCGTTCCTTACCACTTACTACATGTCCGTCATATATTGCGAGCTTGAAGAAAAGTCTAAGTGCGGCAACCCTAAACACATGCAATAATTTTTACACTCTTATCTGTGCACTCTTTTAAATAACAATTTCAGGTCAAACAAAAGAAAATAGAAAATTTTTGATGTCGAATAGCTTGTTTTTCAGCCAGCTTCAACTCATAAAAAATAGCATCACGCGCGCTTCTGCATGACTATCAGAAAGACACACTCTCCTGCAGTTTTTGCAATCAAATTAAAATCAACAACACAGCAAAGTGAATTTCATCATAAAATAACGATGTGCGATGTGCTGCTTTCAACCAATGTCATATTTTGAATACACTCCATAAATTTGTCAAAACGTTCTCAAAGGAATACGTTGAATGCTTATACTTCTATGAATTTTCTGGAGTGTTTTAATCTAAATGAAAAGCCGAATAATAGTCGTAGTGTTTTAACTTGAACCTTGATGGGTGATTCCATGTAAATTACTATACTCAGTGAATCTTTTTCCAATTTCCGGTTGGTATCTGTAGAATTAAGAGGTTGACAGGTAGATTGATCTATGAATTATCGATTTTCCCAAACCAAGACCGTCTCAACTATTCGTGGTAAAGAACCTATAATACGAAATATATGTGCGAAAGACATTACCCTCTTTCAGAAGTCGCTATAGAAATTAAGCGTACATTAACATCCATTGCTTTCATTGTGTCATTACAACGTAACATGTGGAATCACCCAAATATTAATATGAGTGCCATTGCACAGCTACTGTTGAACATTTATTCATTTATTGCAACGAATATTTCTGATTATAAACACTTGCTGTTCTACACAAGAGTTAGTGAATATATAAAATCTATGTAGAACGTGCGAGCAGAATGTTGATATGAATGACAATTCGGGTTGATTGCAGAACATTTGAATCGGTTAAATAAAACTAAGGAAACAAACTTTTAGTGCGAGTACATTGCTTCGTCGAATATCGTTTCTAATGTATTCGTTTAAAGACTCATAACAGCATGGAAATGCGCTTCACCCACAACCCAGTGTAATGCACTAAGAAATGAAATTGACGTTGTGCTTTCTTACTTTCTGTAATTGAGTTCTTTATGAAAATAGAAGGTAATGTCGCTTGAATTTTATACTCTGATTACGCAAATTTTAGTCTTCGTTAGAAGATTGCATTTGTCCCCAAGAGTACAAAAATTACTATTCGCCCCAGGGGTGCATACGAAAATGAAAAATGGTTAATTGATATCAACATTGTTTGTACGTCTCGTAACTATGAGATTATATTCATCACGAATGCTTTCGATTCACCTAAAATGTCATGAAGAATTTACTGATCCTAACGTTTGTTAAAAGCTACATAAGAAACCCGACTAGTAAGCAATTTTCTGAAGTTATACGAACACGAACACATTGTGTTTTTATGTCCTCTATACTTTGTGTTATGTAAGAACTTAAAAAATACGTTTGATCCACGCGACAAATAGTTACTTTAACTTTTTTCTGTTATAGTAGTAAACAAGCCGTAATTACACCCACTGCGATGTATTTGACTTGCATGCAATAATGGCTTGGTGATGATGTCTAGGCGATGTATAAGTGATCTACTGATTGTATAATAGTTATTTTAGTCATAAAGACAAGAGCTGAAAGTGCTTGTCCGTAAATTTTATCACATGTCAAGTTAGATCGACTAGCGAGTGTAAAGCGAAATTTCTCTTCTGTTCTTGTCGTCCCGTTTTCGCTTATGTGATAAAAAAGAATTCACACTTGTCACGAAGAGTCTCGGTATGCTTCATATTAGAATCGAAAGGGAAAATGTCAAAGTAAACTTTCGCTCTTGCTTTCGCCCCTCAAAATTTGTGACGTAATTTTTTTAACACAACGTAATTTTGTTTTAAAAAAGCGCCGTAATTTTTTCAGGAAATCAAAACTTTGAACACAAGGTTCCATTCAAACAAACTTCTGCGTACATTATCAGCGATAGCGTCGCCTCAACCGATATCATTAGTTTTGGAAGCAGAATTACGGACTTTAAAGAGGTTTTTGTTGTGATATCAGTCGTTTTGGAAATTTTCAGTTGTTGAAAAAATTTCTGTATTTTGAAAAAATTTTTCTCCGCAAAAAACATTTTCTCAGAAAAAAAAATTTTCCAAAATTCTCCAAAAAAAATTTTCTCCGAAAAAATTTGTTCTCCAACACCTTCGGCTACCATCGGAACACTTCGAATCCCACACACTTCCCATATCATCCCACACACTTACCGCATAATCAGACACTCTTCCTACTTCATTCTACACATTTTCCGCTTCATTCCACACACTTCCCACTTCATTCCACACACTTCCCACATCATCCCACACACTTCCCACATCATCTCACACACTTGTCACATCATCCTACGCACTTTCCGCATCATTTTCGGTCACTTCAAAAAAAAATTCTTATAGTCGCTCTACGGCAGCGTAGCTCATTTCGGACCTCTTTGACCGACTCCTGGCAACGAACTCCTCAACCGATTTCCACAAGACCGGTTCCATTGGCCTCGTTCCAAAACGGAATGATAAGAAATATTGACACCGACCGAACTTTACACGATCGATCGTCAAAAACTGCGAAACCCGATTTAAATAAGATTGAATTGATGAATTAATTGTTCTTCACGCCTGCGCACAGTGTGACATTTCTTTCAAAATGGAGGCGTTTGTCAAAATCCGGTACAACGCCAAATTTACCAAATAAGGAAAAATCGGTACAAATTAAAAAAAAAATTTACTGTAGCGTTTTTTGTAGCTCATAATAGATTCAACATCCTTGGCCGCTTTTGTCTTATTTGGTAAATTTTTCGTAGTGCCAAAACATCGGGAACGAAATCATAGAATATTTCTGGTAAAGTATTTACATCCAATGCTGTCGATTCAGTTGCAGATTTTCGAAAGTGTTCTGACAACGTAATCGACGCCAACACATCAGTATTTATCAAGAAAACCTCTGCTTCATTTATATTTTGAGTTGACTAGGTGTCCGACAGTATGTTTTTATGGCAAGCTTTCGATTAAACACTAGATTATGCGGAATCTGCCACGGTACGGGGACACTACCTTTTATCAGCCGTTTTTTGTCATTTATAAATTCACAATAACAGGAGAAAATAGCCCAATCCTAAGATATAATCTTTTTTAGATTTGAGTGGTCTGAGACGTACTTCGGTAGGGCCTTTGACATTACCTTGGGTAATTTCTATGGATCTGTGAAACTCTTACAGTTATAAAAGAACATAAAACGTTGGATTGTTTGCTTATTTGTATATTTAGATACGATCGAGGCTTTTTGTAACATCCATTCTGTTTGCCACATCTATTCTGGAACGTACGGGTCTTTGGTTATATTTTTAATCTAATTACGACATGTAGCCGCGTGTCGGTGTCGCCATCAGTGTTTCCTTACTCGAAGATAGATTTATTGCCTGATGAAAAAGTGATGCACGACATAATCTATTACCACCGATGCCGTCAAAAATTTATTGCTCCAAGAGTCGAGACTAGGGTTGGACAATGGACAGTGGTGATGGTGAAGGTGCAGCCTTTTACTCGAAGAAACGGAAAGAGCCACTTTCCGAAGTAACAATTGCGTTAAGTCCGACCATTTTGCCAAATCCTGTCCTCCTAGAGGTGAAATACGTAGCTCTTCGCAAAATGCCACAAAAAATGAGTTTTATGGAAATTTGGGTGAAGCGTCATATGATCACTCGATTCGAAAAGGTGAGCCGTTTAATTTCGCTGCGAGAACCGCTTTAGAATATCTCGACAACTTAACGTCATGGTTTTAAAATCAAGCCCTACTTTGTAACAATTTTTCTAGAACTGAGTAAAAGATCCCGAAATTATAACTAGTTCAGGAACTAGATTGGTCTTTCTTCTAGTGGCTGAACTTATTGGATCTTGGATCTCAAGTACGCAGCCTTCATAAAATTGTAGCAAGTGGAAGTTTGCATTTCAAGCTGGGCAGCCTGGTGCCAAAACACTTCCCATAACAATGTTGGATGGGTGAACTAGTACGTAACCATGCATTCGGTTCCAACTCGGCACCAGGCTGCGTACTTGATTTGTACGAGTAGCCTTATAGATGGCAGCCTGGTGCCGAAAATATGTAAATGTCATCGTTACGGCAGTAACAAATACTGTACGTCATATGAATTTCAACTCGGCACCAGGCTGCGTACTCAAGATTTTTTAATGTTCATATAGAGGGCAGCAGCAGCTTGGTGCCAAGTTGAATTTTATGCGACGTATAGTATTCGTATCGGCCGTTTCTATGAAATTTACAGATTTTCGGCACCAGGCTGCCTTCTATCAGGCTATTCATATGTCTCAAGTACGCGGCCTGGTGCCGAATCAGAACCGAGTACATAGAAATGTACTCGGACCCCCATCCAACATTGTTATAGGAACTTTTTCGGTACCAGACTGCCTTCTGAAATTTGCCGGTGGGACCTGACGTTAACGAAACTTATCACACCGAAAAATGTCAAAACATTTGATTTCGGCTTCATTAAAGGAGAACACAAACGAGCAATTTGAATTGTCGATCTCAGCAATTCTGTGATATAAGAATCATCGAAATACGACGAGTTTCCAATTTTGATAAAAATACGTGTGTGCTTTGACAGGAGAATCGCAATTAATTGACGCGAATTAGAAAACTTTCTAATTTTCCGAAACCGGTTTGACAGTTATCGATTCTGAACATTGATCGAAATACAACGAAATTGCTTATCCCAGCAATTCATAATTTATCGTTTGTTTTCTGCTTAAGGGTTTATGTATTAATGTTGTCACGGGCATGAGCTGTTTCGCGCAGATGAACCTTTTTTGCTTTGTATGTTTCGAGTGTATGGTTCGAATCACCGACTGTTTTTTTACAAATAACATTAAAACTTTATTCTGCTGTTCTCATAAATATTCCTAAGTTCTAATGTTCTATAATATGCCTTAAAGTGTAATAAATCGGCCAAATTAGGAATTCATGGCGCATTTTTTACACAAAATATACATGTACGAACTAAATGTACGTCCTGCTCAAGAAATGTAAAATCGGTGAGAAGACCAATGGTTTACTCAAATGTACATTCTGCGTTTAAAATGTATACATTGAACATTTCTGACGTACGTTTTTCGTATTAGCCGTGAAATGTACGGCTCAAACGTAGAATAATGTACAGCTAAAATGTACATCGCAAAATCTTTTTTTGGGTGAATAATTCGCTGGTGAGTTTTAAAGTTTTGTTTTGTATGTTTCCTTCTCACAATTCGTCAATAAGCATCAACGGAGATGAAAAAGAAGTTTAATTTTTATAAATGCCACACAATAGACTCTACATTTTCTGTTAGCACGTACTGGAGTAGAAAAAAAAATAACAGAAATGTCACAGCCAAGCCAAGAAACCAATATTACAAACGAAAAACTTTTCCCAACAATTTAACGTTTTCTTACTTTTGAGCAAAAAGCAATTGTATTTTTCCATGTGTATGTGAAATTCCGGACTCATTCTTATGCTTGTTTCATATCTCGTTTTTCTCGTTCAAAATGCGGTTTAAATCTCTGGCCATTAAGAAACAAAACGATAGTTTGGAAGTAGATTTATTCGCAATGATAACGATTTGGACTTGGAAAGATTGCTTTCGGTTGCCGGAGAAATAATGTTCATTGTCGTTTATTAAGTTTTCTTTTTCCACCGTACAGCTACAATTTTTATCACGTAATTGACTAACAGATGCTTTGTAATTTACGTATAAAAAGTTCTACAAATAGTAAATGGCGGAACGATTGTAAATTGTGTATATTATGTATTTAATCATTCGGTTCATGATATGCTAAACTAAATCGAAACTTTTTTTGCCGGATTTCGTATACAACTATTTTGTTGGGCTCACAAGCCAACTTAAGCGAAACGGAAAGTAATCTCGTGAAACATCTTTTGCCATCATCGAACAAATTTTTTCTGTGTAACTTTTTTTTTATCATTCCTTTTGCAACCCTTTAAATCTCCAGTGACATATTCCTTTTGCTTCGAAATGGTGCTATCTAAAAGAAATATCTTTTGCACCGATTTTATGATCATGAAAATCCATAAAAGAGTGTTCCATCTTTTTTTTTCGTTGAGAGAGCCATCCTAAGGGTATTAACGTTTCTACAATCGCTGGCGCGGCTATGCGATGCAATGAAAAGGGTTAAAATGATGCTTAAATGGAAAAACGAAGTGATTGGGTGGAGATTATAAGAATTCATGGGCGATGAAGAAAATTTATCGATTTCAGATCGTTTGCATATGAAAGATTACATCTTATGGAATTTTTGCTTTTAATGTTGGTGAAATGAGCATTAATTACAAACACATTTCAAGTAACGTTGTGACAGCAACAACTAATCAATAATCACGAAGCTTTCTTTCCTACTTTGTACAACCCTTTGAATGACCTCTTGCCGCCAATAGGTCTTCAATGTCATTTACTTTTTTGAAAGTTTTCAGACTTGTACGAAGTGCGGGGGCTTTTCTGTTTCCTTAGTCAATTTGGGTCATTGTGGGTTACTGTGTGCACTATTTCTGCCTTACGTATTGGAGCAACTATTATCCCTGTCAGCAATTCCTCACATTTTTCGATAATCCCTCCCCTCATCGTGGTATTTATAACATTAGCTTCAAACGGCAAATTTTACAAAATCATTAAGAAATTATTTCTTGCCTCAATAAACGCGAGGAATACATTTACCATATATACAAGGAGAACTCCAAGTTTAGTAGCAACTTTGGATATTATGCTGATGAAACTGCCATTCTGTCGTCAGCAAAGCAATCAAATGATGTAATCAAGCATCTGTCGGATGCACTGACGAAAATTCACAAATTTTTCGTCAAATGGAAGATCAAAATCAACTGCGAGAAAACGCAAGCCATACTTTCCAAATTTAATCGCGGGACCTACTCTTCAACGCTTGCGTTATCGAATTAACGACCAAAGTGAAATATCTCGGAGTAACGATTGACTACAAGTTGAATTTCGGCAATCATGTCGACATATGCAGGACGCCTCACCAGTATGGATAACCACGTCGCAAACGAATCTAAACAAACTGAAAGAATTGCAGAACAGGATCCTAAAGTGTATACACAAATTACCGAATGTTTTGTTGGGCATGTCCGTAGTCGATTCGCTGACAAATCTATCACATCGCCAAACCAAGTGACTTTCTGTGCAAATGCGAAAATTCCAGGTTTGATTTGATTAGGCGCATAGCGCAGTAGTGGAATGTCTACTTGCTTTCCTACTTTTCCTATTTTTCTTTAGATTGTTTCCTCTTTTTCCTGTTTCCTTATTTTGTGTTTTTCTATCTTCTTTCCTTCTAAGTTTCATTTTTAATTTTAGTTTTATATTAAATCACAACAAAAACCTATTAAAAGGTAGAGTGTGACGCAGTCCGTGAGTCTGCTTCCAAAATCATTGATATCGCTTGAGGTGACGCTATCGCTGATAATACGAAGAAGTTTGTTTGAATAGAACCTTGTGTTCAAAGTTTTAATTTCCTGAAAAATTACAGCGTTGTTTTCAAAACAAAATTACGTTGTGTTAAAAAAATTGCGTCACAAATGCCGGACCCACCAGTGGAATAATTTTTCAACACTTTCAGTTTTTACACGTAAAAATTTAAATTTACCTTAAACAATCTACACAACAAGAAACAAAATTCAAATTTTTCTAGCGCCAGCGCAAAAATTAAAAATACAGAAAAATTATTTCGCCGAAAAAAAATTTTCTCAAAAAAAAAAATTTTTCTTAGAAAAAAAAAATTTCTACGCAAAAAAATTGTCTCGAAAAAAATTTTCTCCGAAAAAAATTTTTCTCCCAAAAAAATTTTCCTTAAAAAAAATTTTTCTCCAAAAAAATTTCTCCAAAAAATTTTTCCTTAAAAAAAATTTTCTCCGAAAAAGAATTTTTACAAAAAAAATTTTCTCCAAAAAATTTTTCTCCGAAAAAAATTTTCTTTCCGAAAAAAATTGTTTTCCAACACCTTCGGCTACCATCGGAACACTTCGTATCACCTTCGGCTGCCTTCCGAATACTTTGTGCCACCTTCGGCTACCTTCAGCTACCTTCGGAACACTTCGTGTCACGTTCGGCTGCCTTCGGAACACTTCGTGTCACCAATTCTTCTTAGCGATTTATGTAACTTTCCTGAAGAAACCAACTGTCTAGGTATTCTTATTCAGAATTTAGCAAAAAATTCAAGATGGTGTCATTTTGACAGTTGGCAGCCATTTTCTTAACCCTTAGGGTACTAGTGTGACCATTTCTGAGAAAAATCTCAAATTATCCAAAACGCTCCAGATTGTGACAGGAACATGCAAAAGAGTCATGTGAGGGCTCTTTGGAAAGCTGTAGACAGGGACTTTCTAAAACAACAGGACAAAAATCTGTAGGAGTTACAGTTTCTCAGATAAATTACTAACTTTCACGCTATTGCTCACTGAGAAATGCAAATTTCCCAATATATAACACGCAAAAAATTTAGTACCCAAAGGGTTAAGATACAAAAAAATTCTCCTGACCAAACTCTATAACTTTCTGGAAGAAACCATCTCTCTAAGTAGTGTCATTCCGGAGCTAAAATTCGAAAGCCGTAAAAACATAAACGAAAATCCAAGATGGCGGCAGTTATTTTCTTATGATCCCAAAAAATCCTCCTGATGAAACTCTATAACTTTCTAGAAGAAACCATCTCTGTAAGTAGTGTCATTCCGGAGCTAAAATTCGAAAACCGTAAAAGTATAAACGGATGGCGCCGCTATGACAACTAGTAGCCATTTTCTTATGATTCCAAAAAATTCTCCTGATGAAACTCTATAACTTTCTAGAAGAAACCATCTCTCTAAGTAGTGTCATTCTGAGCTAAAATTCGAGAAACCCAAAGAAGCAAATTTTATTCCTACAAAAATCCAAGATGGCGTCACTTTGATAGATTTCTGAAAATCCCAAAAAATTCTGCTGATCAAACTCTATAACTTTCCCGAAGAAACCAACTCTCTAAGTATTGTCATTCCGAAGCTAAAATTCGAAAACCAAAAAAAACCTAATTTATTGCTTGGGAAAATACAAGATGGCACCAGTTTGACTGCTGGCAGCCATTTTCTTAAGATCCCAAAAAATTCTCCTGACCAAACTTCTCCTTACCAAACTCTATAACTTTACCGAAGAAACCAACTCTCTAGCTAGTCTCACTTCGGAGCTAAAATTCGAAAACTTCGAGCATTACCTGAAACCCTCAAAATTGACCACTTTTCCACATGCCACGGCATTTCCAGAATTTTACTGGAAAAGCAGCATATGAAATTTTTCATTTGGGGCCGAGACTGACGTTCCCTGAAAATTTTAAGAAAATCGCTCGGGCGGTTCTCGAGAAAAAAAAAGTAGATAGATACATAAATAGAGACATAGAGACATAGATACATAGATCGTTGACACACAACACAGTAATGAAATTGTGATTACTTTCAAAGATAATTTTATCATTAATATACCGAAATTTGTCATCTTTGATATCTCGGCTCGTTTTCAACCGATTTTGATGAGTGTAGGCTCGTTGGAAAGCTGCTGCGACGTCGTTTGTTTTAAAAATATTTTGGAGGGGGAGGGGGGCGAGGGGAAAAAACTCAAAAGTTCGCCTATACATCGTGTCTTGTCCCAAAGGTTTTTGTATGGAGTTTTTTGGGTTTGTGGACGTTTTTTTTAGGTGTGGGGACTGCGTCACGCTCTCCGCTACCGCTCCGAGCATGATGAAGGTCATAGAGAGGTTTTTGTTTGGCCAGATTTTTACCTCTATGAGAGTTGAATGTGATACTTTTGGTTAGATGTCCGAGCTTTTAAATTTAAACGATTAACTGAGTGAGTGTAACCAGTCGGTGTAGAATTCATCTCTTGTGATTAATCACGACGAGTATTTCTGTACAAGTAATTAATAATTCTGTGAATAAAGGCTGTATTTATTAAAAAAAAAGTAACAACTCTTCGGAGGAGAGTGGGCGATAATGATACACCCAAAAAAATTAAGAACGTGAGACCTGTACATTTGTACGTTTGCCCAGTACATAGGTCGCTTAAGCCATTGGTTGGACGTACTATACGTTTACTATACATTTATACAATGTACAAGCTATTTTGAACGCTTGGGCTGTACATCGTAATTGTAAATGTAGAACGTATCTTGTACAATGTACAAGATATTTTGAACGATTCGGCTGTACATTCTACATGTAGAACGCACATTGTACATGTAGAACGTACATTGTACATGTAGAACGTACATTGTACATGTAGAACGTACATTGTACATGTAGAACGTACATTGTACATGTAGAACGTACATTGTACATGTAGAACGTACATTGTACATGTAGAACGTACATTGTACATGTAGAACGTACATTGTACATGTAGAACGTACATTGTATTATGTATTTGTAAAATGTACAAGCTGTTCATGTATAACGTACATTGTATTTTCACAAAATGGTAATGCAAAGGTTCTTTTTATACGATTTCAATGTTAGTTATTACAATTCCTTATTTGCTTCAAATCCATATTAAGTTCACCGTATTTCGTTCACAAAAATTCCTTGACATAAGCTGGATTCGACCTACGTCTCCAGTCCTCGACTTTTCCATTGAGTTAACTCAACATGTTGGATGTACACTTTCATTTCGATACATTGTTACTACAATGTAGGACTCACTTGTACAATGTATAACACATGTACAGTGCAGCTCACTTGTACATTACATGCACATAATGAGCAACTATTTTCACAAGCGTTACAGGGATTTTTTATTAAATCCCAATTCATTAAATATAAATTAGACACACCCACAAAAATATATAAAAACTTATTGTTCGTTTCGAAATCGAATGTTTGAATGAAAAATGTTGAGTTCATTTTTCTAACAGTTAATCTAAGTGGAAAAATTTTGTGTGACTTTTTTGCAATTTGTTAGGAATGGAGTGAAGCGTTACATAGGCATATAAATTTAATTTTAAAGTGTTGCGTTTCGTGTTCGTCTAAGTAATTTTCAAGTTTTTGACGATATCACCTAATTTGTATTGATTGAAAAGTAAATGTCTTTGTTATTTCGGGTGTCTTACAACCAAATTTTGTGAAGATAATAAACCACTGGCGATAATTTGTCATTTTCGACTGAAGCATTTTAACATAACCCTACTTTCGAGTGAATGGTTGGCATGCACATGCACAGCAATACAACAGCAGTGAAATCAACACATGAAAGAGAAAACATCGTGGAAGATATTTTCGATTAAACAAAAAAATGCACCAACTGCTTGACTGGAAGATGGTAGCCGCCTCTGGCCCGGTCTGATAACGTCTCAAGTCATGAATACGATTCACGACCTTGAGCCATTAAATATCATCACTTTGGCGCTGTATCTGTTCGCAAGAACCTCACAGCGACAGCATTTTCCGAAAGCCTATAATCTACATCAAGTCATATGGATCCCAACAACAATAATGGTCAACAGACTCCAGCTACATTCTTAGCCCGATTGTGATCGAAAAAATGATGTTGTACATTGTACGCATCACTTATTCATAATGTACATGCCACTTGTGCATAACGTCGCTTAAACCATTGGCTTAGCTGGACGTATATTGTCCAAGTGAATCGTTTATTAAGTACAATGTACACTGCTGTACACTGTTGTGTGCACATTGTACATTATACATTTTTGTACATGAAATACGACTTAGACGTAAAACGGTCGTAAAAATGTACTGAAAAATTGTACATGTCGAGTTCAATTTTTTTTCCACGAAACTTCTTGTTGTTTAATGTATTAATTATTCTCAAAATTTTTTTTGGTAATTTTCGAGGAAAATTATGAATGGAAATTACGTGAATTTTGCTACTCATCGTACGGACCTCCGGATCTTTATTTTGTTTTCTGTTTTATTTATTTTCCGCCCTTCTGCATCGCATCAACCCAACGAAAACAAAATATCTTGCGCTCTTTCCTGGTATATTATAAACAAAGTCCCGCATATATTCCAGATTTACTTCCACATTACTAACTGGATAATACATGACATATTTACCCGACATCCTACACTATATACACAATTTATATAGATTTACATTTTACCGAAAACCATATATTTCATCATGATCATAGCATTTTATACGCAAAAACCGAGCAAACAGGAGGATAGAAAATCAATGAATATGTCGGAAAAGCTGAGTTGTATTTAACGTTTTAACAAAAAGAAAAAAAATGTATTCTTCACATACCAAGCATACATAGCTCTTGTTCAATGCTTGTTCATATTCATATCGTTGAATATTTGTTTTTACAATCATTTTCGCTCTTTCACAGACCGTACATTTAACTGTAACGTTTAGATCTCTTTACAACTTGTAATTTAAACAACGGCAACGGGTGGAATGATTACGTTTTCAAAGGGAAAATTGAAAATGTCAAAACAGGTAAAAAGTTTGTAAATGAAGAGAGTTTTGTGCTATGAATGACATGTAGAACAGTGAAAGATAACATAGAGGGAGCTGCATTATGTTGATGTTTCCTTTCCATTTAAAAATGATTGTTGTGAGCTGCAAAAAGTGTTTCTAGAGTATTAAACTGTTATGTGAGGTGATTTATGATGCAATTGAACAAGTTTGAAGCGATTTTGTAGAAATTAAACAATTTGCAGATTTAAGACTGGATAAAACTTCAATGTGAAAAACAACAAGTAGAATCGGCATCACAATGCAAAAACATACGTATCAGAATAGATTTGGCAAACAGAGTTAATCTTACGAAAAGACTCGAACGTATTTAAGTAAATATTGCCTTACGTCCTCATTAAATTGTATTGGAAAATGCCGATATTGAAAAACCCGTCCGAAGCAACGGTATAAAAAACCTTCCGAAAAAATTAACCCCCAAATAGACAATTTTCACCTCAATTTCGAAATTCGACTGGTTACAAACGTCGTAGTAAACGCAATAGACCCCTTTTTGAAGAACTTCGTTCGGGTCTAAAAACAAGGTTTTAATGCCATTACGTCGTAGTTTAGATAGGCAGATTAGATCAAGTACATTATTGTACTTTTACAAATCTTATCGACATCCCCATTCGCAGAAGAGCGCAATCAGTCTGCAATAAGGCTCTCCCAACAAATGACAGA
This sequence comes from Pseudolycoriella hygida, assembly GCA_029228625.1. Taxonomy (NCBI): domain Eukaryota; kingdom Metazoa; phylum Arthropoda; class Insecta; order Diptera; family Sciaridae; genus Pseudolycoriella; species Pseudolycoriella hygida. Next base: position 44,807,632 of record CM055405.1, on the reverse strand, counting down.
CTTAACAGCAACTCTGTAATACGACAGTAACGTCCAAAAGCGCTGCGAACCTTATGAGATCTCTTTCAAAAGACCCCATCTGCGCAATCGGAACACTCAAACTGCCTTCTGGAAAATTCATCGGTTCACCTGAAAAAACACTTAAACATTTACTTGAAACTCACATCCCTGGATGGAGTAGCTCGTAATCACATGATGCCTTCCAAGCACATCTTCCATTCCTAATATCGGTAAGGGGTGACGAAGAAATATCCTTACAAATTGTTTCCCAAAACTTCCCAAAACTTGGTAAACCTACATATCAGCTTGCGAAATCATTCGGGCCTATTAGTCTAACCTCCTGCATAGTGAAAACACTTGAAAAATTGATTGACGAGAGACGGGATCTTAAAATTATTCACTATTCACCCAAAACAATACGCCTACCAACCTAAGAAGTCCGCGGAAATCGCCCTTCATCACCTGATCAGTTAAATTGACAGGGCTTTCAGTCAAAATTGTGAGGTGCTAGGATGCTTCATCGACATCGATGGAGCTTTTAATAATGTTATCTTCTTCGCAGTTGCGAAAGCGTGCAGAGCCCATGGTATAAATGAAGCGATAATTGGGTCGATTATAAATATGCTTCGCACAAGAATCGTCTCTTGATATCTGGGACTTACCAAAATTAGCGTCCATGTGGGCAAACGATGCCCTCAAGGAGGAATATTACAGCCTCTAATCTACTGCCTGGTCAAAGACAGTCTCTTGTCACTCTTAAACGAAGCCAGTTATCATGCGCAGAGTTGCAATATGCGAATTAATGCAATTAGCGTTAAAACTAATAGAAAACAAAATTCTTAATTCTTCGGGAAGAGTATTCCTCGATCTGATTCAGTAAAAGTTCTAGGACTATTAGTGAACTCCAAAGTCAACTTCTCGCTCCATCTTAAAAATGCTATTGAAAAAGCTACCGGATCTTTGTGGCACTGCAGAAGAGCCTTTGGACTCACCTGGGGCCTAAGTCCTAAAGTCCTGAGATGGATTTACACTTCCATCATCAAACCGCGTCTTAGCTATGCAGCTATTATCTTGTGGCCAAGATGTAATCTAACCACTACTCGCCTTAAGCTCGCGCAACTGCAAAGACTGGCCCTCATAGGAATAACGGGCGCCATGAGTACAGCCCCAACAGCTGCTCTTGAAGCGTTACTCAACATAGAACCATTAGATATCTTTATCGAGGTAGAGCAGCTCGATCATCAGCTCTAAGACTGAAACTAAGTGACTCATTCATGGTAAACCCTAATAACCATTCAAAAATTTGGAAAAAAATGTTAAGGAGATCTCCTGAATTTGAAATGCCGTGCGACTCAATAATCCCAGTATACAGATTCGAAAAATCATTTGCTACTAGCCTCCCCAATCGTAACGAGTGGACCATCGGCTTAGCTATTCCTTCCGGCAACAAATTATCTTGGTACTCGGACGGTTCCTTAACAAATGGAACTTCAGGTGCTGGATTTCACTGTCCTGAACTCAACGAAGCCGAAATCTTACCCCTTGGTAACTTCATAACAGTATTCCAATCAGAGATAATAGGTATTCTAGGTTGTGTTAACCAGAGGATCAACGAATCTTCATCTGTACATGCAGCCAATCAGCTATCAAATCCTTAGGAGGATATAAATTCACCTCATCAGTTGTTTTAGAATGCAAAGATTTAATCCAATTCCTCTCCACCTAGCGCAAAGTAACACTAGTTTGGGCTCCAGGTCACAGTGGCATCACCGGAAACGAACAAGCAGACGAGCTAGCAAGAAGAGCGCATTCTTCTCCTTTTGTAGGCCCTGAGCCTAGCGTACCCGTGTCTGTATCTACAATGTTCAACTACATTGTTGGAAGACTAGCTCCTCCTCCTCCTCCCACTGGAAATCCCTCAATTACGCAAGTCACTCCAAAAACTGTATTCGAATAAATGAAAAACACACCAAGGTTCTCCTCTCATTCTCCAAGCGAGACGTTAAGAGAATTACGGACATCCTTACTGGGCATTGTTCTCTTAATAAGGATATGCATACGATCGGACTAGCGGACAGTCCACTGTTTCATAGCGAACCCAAAATCAATAAAAAACCACTCACCAAAAACGGACCTGGACTGCCTCGATCGAATTAAAAGGGGCAACCTCTAAGACACGTGGGAATGCACAACAGGCGCAATTGGCGGCTTAGGTGCAAGAAATATCTAATCAGTGTTTCTACCCACTTTATCCTATCCTATTCTACACCCTCTATCAACGTCTATAAAGTGTGGTGTTGGACACGGCCAAGTTGATAATGGTACAAGATCTCTGACTGGGTGAGGGGAGGCCAAAAAATGTCGGCGTTATTTTTAAATGCTTGATATGATTGAAAATGTATGTAACTCTTTCTCAATGTTTCCATTCTGTCACCTGGATCAAAAAAACATATTTATTTTTTACATCGTTCAACCAACCGTTTAAAGAATAATACTACACCCAGATTAAAGATATAAGTAGCATGCCTCATAATCATCAATTTATATGGAACGAAATTGGTTTTTACGAGTGTTTTTCTTCCTGTTTGAAATAACTTTCACTCTTTGTGTGGGCATTACACTATTGCCATATGAGGTACATTTTTTCTAGCACAAAAAGAAAATCATACCAAAAAGGACAGCTGAAGAATATTACCATTGGAATGGATGGAAGTGTGATGATGGTGGCCGTTTTACAATTCCCTGAACACAAGTAGAAATAACAATTTCAAGTGATTTTAATGGGAGCACGTCCGTTTCGAATTGAGAATTGAGAATCTATAACATTTCGAGGATTTTGTTTTCGCTCTTTTATATTTTGTATAATGCAACATGAGATACGATACGATTGCTGGGAATGGCTATTTTCAATTCAAATTGAATTCGAGACATTAATAATCAAAAATGACGTAGTTCCCGTTACATATGATGGAAATGAATTGCCAAAAGTTTCCATGAATTCTGTTAGTATCACTGAACCTCTGAATTAAATTTAATTAAATGGTTAAGTATTGCTGGTAGCACTCAACCGAATTTGTTCCAAAGATTTTTTTTATTACCGAAAAGAATTCATATAACATACGGTGCCGCTATATTGAGAGACATAAACACTAAAATCAAATAAAATATTTTGCACATATAACTTCAACAATGAAACAGAGACGAATAAATGAGAAACCTTTTACAGCCATCTTATACCAAATATGGAAACTCTGTGAACGTAACTGACGTAACTCCAAATAACGAATAAATAATTTCCTTTCCATTTTTCGGGAATAAGACAAATTACATTTCCCCAATGACTGTGATATTATTTAATATATAAACTCGTAAAAGAGTACTTAAACAACAATAAAAAAAAAGAAAGTTTTCCTTTCGTTTCATTTTCATTCCAGTCGAATTTCATTCGTCGTACAACATTCTACTTTATACCAAACATCTTCCGTAGAATTACGCAAAATAAGACAAAAAAAGAAAAACCTTAAAATCGTACAACGAATAAAACATTTTTGCATTTGGTTTTCTTTTTAAGCGCTTTTTTTTGTCGCTTTCATCGTTTACTTTCAGTGTTGAACGACGACATAAATAATATTTTCATCGTGAAAAATATCCCACTAAATTATTTTGTATTTTCGGGATGTCGTTGCTTGGCATTTAATAAAAATATGATAAAATGTGAACGCTCTGCGGAATGACTATCCCCGCACAATCCGATGGGAACAATTCATTTGTCTTACTTCTCAAATTCACCCTGTTATGTGAGAGTAACATTCTCTGACAGATGGAGAAAAATTAGTTGAAGCTGATAAAGTTTTTACTAGAAAAAAAATTCAATTTTCTTCTTTCGTCTTTCAAATTTCTTATTCAAATTGCCAGCAGATCCCTTCCGCAGATCTATTTATTTTTGTAAGTCATTGCCATACAGAGTAGTAAATCATTCGAAAGAGAAAATGCTACCAACCCGGCTAACAAATGACGTCATGACGTCTGAAAACGTTGATGACTTATGCGAGGATGGAGACGGTAAGTTCAGTATTTTATGACCAAATTCAACGATAGTTTGTGGCACACGAAAAATTAGGGAATGAATGAAATATAAAAATTGTCCTCGAAACGGTTTTACTAACTGAGCTTTAATTAAGATGCCCGTAAAGCAAATACTTAGATTTGTCTACTTTTTAGACCCGTACGAAGAATGAAGTTCTTCGAAAAAGGGTTTATTGCGTTTAGCACCGAGTTAGTAACCAGTCGAATTTCGACCCAGGAGTTGGTTACTTTTTCGTTTCATGGTCCTTAGATACCGAATCTGCAAAAAAATGTTGTCCATCTGTCAACACGACTGTCCAATTTGCATAAGAAACTTAGTGTGAAAGAGACAAACAATTTTGTATGGACTTTTGCATGGATTTTTTTTCTCTCTTTCGCACAAAGTTTCTTATGGAAATTACGGCAGACGATACCTCGAGTAAAACTTGACCGATTTTTAAAATCTTTTCTTCCCTGAAAGGTAATCGAAATATTATATTTCAACATACCAAAATACACACGAGATGTGTACGTACGTGCGGGTGAAGCCCAAGCGAAATGTACGCATCGAGTGTGTATTGGGGTATTTTGAAAGATATTTTTCTGTAATAGTGAGAGTGTGTTGGTGCACATACCGTGGAAAGCAACTTTTCGTCCCAAGTGATGGGAAAATATTTTCCGTCACAACCAATACACTCTCACGTATACAGAAAAAGCTTTTATGGGATTGAATCTGGGAACTGTCGCCCCAAGGGCCGCCGAACTTGTGCCACGTCGTTTAAGTGGTTTTTGGACTTTTGTACATAACTCGAGTAAATCTTTTCCGATTTTCAAAAACTCTTTTTTGTTTGAAAGGTCTGGGAATGGCCGACAATTTATGGAAGAAAATTTTTAGATCTTGAGGAGCCCTTGGACTTAGCCAGGGCAATAAAAACGAGTCTTTGCTAAGGCCAAACGTGTTTTTTGTGCATAACTCGAGTAAATTTTTTTGATTTTCAAATCGAAAGGTAAAGCAATTCCCTACAATTTATGGAAGAAACTTTTTGAATCCGAGCGCCTAGACTCAGCCAGGGCTCTAAAACTGAGATTCTACAGGGGCCCTACGTGTTTTTTGTGTATAACTCGAGTAAATCTTTTCCGATTTCCAAAAAGAAAAATCAATCGAAAGGTCTAGGAATGCCCAACAATTTATGGAAGAAATTTTTTTTGACTTTAAGTCGCTGGACCTAGCTAGAGCCCTAAAGAGGCAGACCGACAAGGGCCCTACTTGTTTTTTATACATAAAAAGAGTAAATTTCATCCGATTTTCGTGATTCTTTTTCTATTCGATAGGTAATCAAAGACTTAAGAGCATCCAAGAACAAATGTAGGCCCGAGCCGAGCCTAAGATGGCCGCTAATGTTAGGGTGGAGCGATCTAGGCAATTTATTTTGGAAAAATTCAAATATTTTGAAAACTATAAGAGATAGAAGATCGGTGTCAAAGGCAAAGTTGTCGGTTTCGGTGTGGTCCATGTGACGGTGTCTGCCAATATGGTGTTGGTTTCGATGAAGCATATGTCATGATGCCTCCAAAATGGCCGCTAACCGCTAATGTTAGGGTGGATCCATCTAGACAATATATTTTCAAAAAATTCAAAAATGAGAATGATAAGATATAGAAGATTGTTGTCAACGAAGTCGAATGTGGTGCAAAAATCGGAAGGTCGCGACCTATTCAAAGAGGTCGTACACAAATGGACGTCCTCACGGTAGGGGAGGTTATGAAGAAACTTTGAGCCTCTTGCCTATCGCATTTTTTAGATCTTTAGCCTCTTTCCCCCATAGTTCGAAAGATTCGAAGGCGACGGAAACGAAGAAATAATTTGATGACTTCAACTCCAAATACAGAGAATGCTTGTCTTTTGAAGCAAACTCTGCGGCTGCGCCGACATTAAACGAGGTTTTGTTTAGGTCGCGGCAGGTCACGTCCTATACCATAGGTTTGCACTTCGCCCAAGCAATCAAGGTTAAGCCATCTGGACGCTTTCCATCAGTCCTGAATAAGCCGGGGGGTTCCAAAGTGGATGGCACATAAATTGAGGATAAGACCCTAAGGAACGAGTTAGGTCAGTGGTAGCATATAGGCTTTTCACCAAGAATATTCGGGTTCAATCCTGGTGGGGACAAACTCTCTATAGGATTTTTCTTCAATGCATAGCATGAAAGTAACGTTCCTAGGCACACCCAGGCTTCATAATTTAGGTAGTTGTGAATTTGGTGCCGCAACGAATCGTACATAGAAGAATGAATGAATGTACAAATATCTTAGTCTGACTTTGGACGGAGATATAATTAGCACCAGAAGAAATCAACAGGGTTTGATGTAGGACTTCGTTTTTCCCCAAAATGAAGCGCACATTTCGAAAAAATTTCAATAAATCTAAGAAGGACCAGCTAATATTGACGAAAGTTAAGGTTCTATATAAAGCAAAGGTAAAGCGCCACTTTTAGGACAACCTACATGTCTTGTGAACTTCAATGAAAAATTTGATGCTGCAGCTGTTCTCCGTGGAGTGTGTTGTTTGTGTTGAGGCTGTTTTGTAACTCTAAACTTCTGTGGCATTAATTAGTTTCTTTAAACAAGACGACAAATAAGCCTTTTCATTTAACATTTTGCTTGGGGAGGGGTCAGCGATTTTTGTACGACTTTTTATGAGGTATCAGCTAATTGTGACAGCAGCGTAAGAGGAGGGGGGGGGGATCGAAAAAGAGGACTTAAGACCCCAAAGCATTTATCTCAACTACTTCAAAGTGAGCAAGAAATTGACGATTCTCCGAATACTACTCAAATATTCAGCATACCAATAGTTCCTCTATTACTCTCCTTACTACGTTTTTCATATGCGTGTACCTGTATCTTACTTTCATTTTAAATCAACTAGGGAGAAAAAGTTTAAACTCGACTTTTTGTATTGTCGATCCGAGGACAGTGAAGCCGAGGTCAACAGCAACACGAAAATTTTCCGGGTGAGGAACGAGTTTTCTAGCGCGAATGTATGACATATCGACCTATTGTGACTGCTCGCAATTAACACTTTCCCTATCAATATGTGTCACACTATAACGGTAGCGCTCCATCTCTTTTCCAGTGCACTAAAGATCATAGAAAGTAGTTGAAGTGAAATCGTTCGCTACTCCTAACATGGCGCTAAATACCGATCTAGTTAATCGTTAATCTATGTGAGGTTGACAGGTCAAAGTCTATCATTGCATTTGTATTGAACTTTTTTTTTGAATCGAAGGAATTGTCACCCAAACAACTTACTTAGTCAACTTATTCACTACTTTCTACTAAATAGACACAAAGTCATCAGTATTTACGTAATAAACGTTTCAATTTATTTGTTCGTCTATCGTAAATAACATTCGACGAAATAAATAAACCACAGAGATGTAAAAATGCTGATACAGAATTGATGAGTTTCAATAAAAGAAAATCATAAAATTGCCATTTATTTATCGAATCCTCTAGACATTTATGCATTTTCGAATTACAATGTTATAAATACGAGGGTAATAAACCTACAGCTTCAAGTAGCAAAAAAGAAAATTTGGGTACAGGATTTGTGATTCTGAAAAGCTATTTGGTAATAACTCGCAAATCGATTTCCGAAATTTCCGTTACTTTTAAGTGTTTGAAATTCATGATGAGAAAATTTTATTCTGAAACTGCATTTAAGCGTAAACATAAATTTTATATTATCGTCATGAAAATAATTTAATTAAATTGTATCCAGCGTTCATGAGGAGCGGCTTAGCCATGTAATAAAAGAAAACTCTAAAGAATCGTCTGAAATTACATTACATCATTTGTATCAACAAAGAAAGCTCCTAAGGCTTTTAAATTACGCAATGTAAGTAAATTTATGTCGTAGTAAAAGAAATTAAGAGAAAGAAACGTTTTAAATAAGTCTTATTGCGATTTTGTCATTGAATATGACAAACTTTTCTCCGCCTTGAGGTCAGTTATGGCTCGTAGTCACTTATGAGAAGTGTGGAGCAGTAATAACGCCGGGACCTAGGCCTCCACTGGGCCTGTTGTGTACCCTACCCATTTAGGTACTTCAGACTGTACATACTTGGGATGTATACTCCAGCTCTAGAGTTGCATTTTATGATATAGCTTCCTAGGAATGTTCTCCTCGGCATTGGCTGAGGAAATGCTCAGCGATTTCAGGAGCTTCACACATTATTTTGGGTGTTGCTGATACTAATGTTGTGGGGGTGATTCTTAAGAGTGTTGTGACCCGTTAGTATGTTATTTGTAGGTCTCTTGAGATGTTTCCTTTTTAGAGAGAGGACGTGTTTGCAGTTAGAGGGGCTGATTGCAACGCATTTTGCTGGCATTTTATCTCTTTCTGATCGTTTTCAGGGTTCAGAGAAATGAACTATGGATAAGGGTATAGAAAAGAAGCAATAGTGTACGAGGGGTATTTGAAAAGTTTCCGGCCTGAACAAGAAGCCCTACTTATACAATAAAATGACTAGAGTCGTTGATCAAGGCAACCTTTCTACGTACGATTCCTAATTTTCAAACAGATTTGACTCATAGAATTTCCTAGTCACGCAATTTTGTAAAGCTCCTTCAGTAACCTCAAAAAAATGGTAAAAATGGAATTTCGTGCAGTCATAAAACATTTTTGGCTCTAGGACCGATTATTCCCAGACAAAATATCCCACAAAAAATGGATAAAATATCCCCAGATGTAATGACTACTCAAAAATGGTGAATATAGGTAGGTTGGTGAATATAGGTAGGTTGGTGAATATTGGTAGGTATTATTAAATAGATATTATATTGTGTGTTAGGGGGCTCTGCCCCCTCACCCCCGCGCCTGCGGCGGGCTTTTGTAATGCCTGCAGGCGGCGCTACCCCAAAGCCCGTTAGGGGCTCCGCTCCTTAGACCCCGTTTTTTTTGGTTGTTTTTTGAGTGTGAATATTTTGTCTGAGGAAATATTTTGTTCGGGGATATTTTGTCCTTTTTTTATGGAAAATTGTGGTTATTATGTCCGGTTATTTCGTCTGGGGATATTTTGTCCACGGGGATAATTTTGTCCACATGGATATTTTGTCCACGGGGATATTTTGTCCACGGGGATATTTTGTCCACAGGGATATTTTGTCCTCGGGGATATTTTGTCTCCACGGGGATATTTTGTCCACGGGGATATTTTGGTTGTCAGTGTCAAATCCCGGAATCTGCCGAGTTAACTGCGGGCACGTAAGCATCATGCAAATCAGCTTTTCCTCAGTAGTCTACTTCTGTAGGTCACGAAGCGAGAAGAAATAGTTTAGAGAGTTGTTAGTTAAGTGATTTAATACTAAAATTATCATGTACCAAGATAACCGCGATAATAGTGAACGTGCTAAGCCCAACTAAAAAATCGTTGTTTTAAGTTGCATGTTGTTTGCTTACACACTTTTCTGCTGAGTCTGATAAAAAGTTGATACTTGCGTTGAAACATGCTGTCTTATGAGTCATAACAAACGTTGATTTTGCTTCAGTGTACACTTTGTATGTACAGAATATACTTGTGAAAAGAAAATCAAACCGATGACAAATATATAAGTCTCTAAGAATGTAGAAATATACTTTTGTTGAGTACATTTACATTTACGAGAATGCTTTTGTACTTTCTGCAAGACAAAAGTATGTTTTTATTCGCTAAACTTTCTCGGAGCACTCTATATAGTGTGCAATATACGGCTTTTACCTTCAATCATCTATATTTTGGAATATAATGATCCCATGGTCTAAAATCTATGGTTGAATAAACTTTGGTAAATACCGTCTTAAAAACCCATGTAACGATATCCTCCTAAGTACGTATTTTACAAAAAATACACGAACATTTATTTGTAAAGCTACACGAAATAATTCAATTAGAAATTGTTTCTAATTTTTCCTTTCGTGTTACAAATAAAGTCTAATACGAGAAAAAAGGAATGAATGAACTAGAAACATTTTACCACCGATCTGACATTAACTTGTATAAACTGTTGAAAATATGGTAAGGTATGCGCACCAGTAATCGGTCATCCCTAATTTGATTAAGAATGTTGAAGAAATTCTAAGAAAAAATGCGACATGACAATAACATACAAATTTAATTTGCGTTGTGTTCAACTAAAACATTGTAACATTAATTCACTTCTAACGGTTTGTCTTTTTTCGTTCAATCAATCGCTTGATTAAACGTGTTTAAGTTTCACTGAAGTAGAGGTGAGCGGACGGCCCGAAAATTGTGGCCGACGAAGGAAACGTCAGTGGCCGAAAAGTGGTCGCCGCCGGCTAGTGTTTTGTATGGCTGAAAATCCGTTGGCTGGGAAGGGTGCCATTTGTTTTATATGAACCGAGGTGGTATTTCGGGTCATATACCTGGCAGATGTCTGTCTAAATGCCCTTTTTACGTTCTCGTCTTAGTGCCTCAGGTTTCGCTAAACTTAAGAGTGCTACCAGTCCCAGATGAGGACCTACGACACATCTGAGACGCTAAGTAGGTAGAGCAAAGTGTTAATGCCTCTTCATCTTAAAAAATTTCGAAGAGCACAACCGATGTTTTTCCAGAGTAACTTATGTCAACAACAGTTGTCAAATTCCTCAATACCTTAATAGCTACATAAATTCATTGTTTTTTGAGCTACTTTTTTGAGATTGCTTAGTTTTTTTAACAAACTTTTCGCTAGAAGATAGGTCTGCACTTTCGGTTAGGACACTGTGCCGAAAATTTGAAAATGCCAAAACTAAGGAAGTAGCGGGTGAATTCCATTAGTTTATAATTTCACACCTGGCTGCGTACTTGAGCTCCGTACCTTGGAATAAAGAAGACAGTCTGGTGCTGAACAACTGTTTTTACCAAAGCGTAGGAGGTATTGAGATCTATACGTCACAGAGGTTTTAATTCGGCACCAGGTAGCGTCCTTGAATGACATTCTGAATGTAGGGGGCAACCTGGTGCCGAATTGAAACTTATGTGATGTGTAGAACTCACTACTGCCTCCACTTTGGCAAAAACAGATGTTCAGCACCATGCTGCATACTTTATTACCAGCTTTAGGTTCCTAGTACGCAGCCTGGTGCTACTAACTATTAAGCTCGATCCTTCTTCCATTTAAGCGTAGTCAGAATTTCAGCACCAGGCTGTCTTGGTCTGACAAGGTTTTACCGAAGAAAGGTCAAATCAACAGCCTGGTGCTGAAGTTCTGACTACGCCTGACTGGAAAAAGGATCAAGGTTAATAGTTAGTAAAGCCGTCGAAGTCAGTACGAGGCTGCGTACTTGGGACCTAAAACTGGGAGGAAAGAGCGCAGTATGATGCTGAACATCGGTTTTTGTCAACGTGGAGGCAGGAGTGAGTTCTATTTATCACATAAATTTCAATTCGGCACCAGACTGCTGTTGCCCCCTGCATTCAAAGTGTCATAACTCTAGGACGCAACCTAGTGCCGAGTTGAAATATATGTGACGGATATGAACAAATTGAATGAAATTTATTATATAGTGAAATAAAATTTGTAACTTCTAGTTGAAAAGATTCAAGGTTTTACAAGTCACAATGACGGCGTAGCTTGAGCACCTCCTACACTTTGGTAAAAGCAGGTGCTCAGCACCAGACTGCCTTCTTTATTCCCAGATATAGGGCTCAAGTACGCAGCCAGGTGTCAAATTATAAACTGATGTAATGTAATGCACTCGCCACTTCCTTAATTTTGACATTTTCAATATTTCGGCAACGAGTCTGCTGGATGAAAGTGCGAAAAGTTTGTTGATAAAACTAAGGAATCTCAAAAAGTAGCTGCATTACTAGATGAAAATAATGTTCTAGGGTACGATGAAATGAGGAGCTCAGGCACTAGACCGGTCCTTTCAATTTTTCTCCATGATAATTTTTTAGACGACGATGAGACACGGAGTTCAGGCACTAGACTGAATTCCGTGTCTCATCGTCGTCTAAAAAACTATCATGGAGAAAATTGAAACAAACAGAGGTCTGCATTTCAAGCTGGGCAACCTGGTACCAAAAAAGTTCCTATGAGTGGAAAACGAGTACATTACTATGCATTCGGTTCCAACTTAGCACCAGGCTACCTACTTCAGAAGTTTAGTAACCATAAAAAACGCAGCCTAGTGCCGAAAAACTGTTAATGTCATCGTGCACACATTTTCAGAATTAACAATTTCAACGCCGCACCAGGCTGTCAACATAGAGGGCATCGCAGTAGCCTGGTGCCAAATTGAAATTTTTATGACGTTCAATATTCTTTGCTGCGTTATTTTAACATATTTTTGGCACCTTTTATAAGGCTGGTAATAATATTCAAGTATGCAGCCTGGTGCCGAGTCGGAACCAAGTGCATATTTATTTATCCAATATTGTCAAAGGAATTTTTTTGGCACCGAGCTGCCTTCCGGAATCGACCAGTGGGTGCTGACCTTAAGAAGCTTCCCACAAAAGCTTCAGATATGAATCGAACAGGGTGGATACAAGTGTTGGAGTCACCCAAAATCCGCTTGGGTCAGTTCGGCTGTTAAGTACGGTATGTAAGACATTAAAGTCACAAAGCTTGTCGGCCACATCAATCCTGATACTAAGAGAATCTCAAATATGTGCAACGCATTTCAGCTTATATAGCCAAAGCCAAACAAAGACAAAGACGAAAAATCTGCTTGATCTCATATGAGAACGTTGGAAAAGAATTTAGGTGGTCGAATATTGACGCACGTACCCTTTGCGGTGCAAAAAACAACAAGAAAAAACAACAACCAGTTTATTTCTCACTGGAAAAGAACAAGATAAATTAAACTTGTAACTGAAAGAAGATGAGTTTTTAATTTGATTTAAAAATCTTTGTCTAAAAAAAAAAAAAACTAATTTGTCTCAATTATTCAAATTCAATGGCTGGAAATTCATGACCATAAATTAATTTACGAAAATCCTACGGCACTTTTGTTTTCGTGGAAATTACGACAAATAAAGCCTTACATTTCACTATACCTTTGTGATGGCCATCAGGTTGTATCGTTTAAAATACATCAATTAAAAAAGCCTTAAATAAGAATGAGCGAATTTTTCTTTTCAGATATTTTAGTTGTAAAACATGTTCATCGCCATTTTCATGGAAGAGAAAAAAAACGGTTGGAAAAAGTCATGCTTTATTTCGCCAGAATTTACAACATGAGAACAATATTAATTAAAATGTTTCACCTTTTTAAAATGGATGTCATTTAAGAGCCGTACGGCACGGCGTATTCAAAGATATTTTCATTTTCTTATCTCATTTCCTTGTGCCTAATATATGCTTGAGGATATTTCTTTGTAATTTGAGCAATGGCGTTACACAAGGGGAGAAGTGAGGGAGATGTATGTGTAAATTGAAGGGAGATATTTTTATTGTATTTTTGTTATTTTGCTAAAGAAATTTTTTTTGCTTGCTGTCATTTTTACTTGAAGAGAATGTGCTTCAGATATTTTCTAGTCAACATCTCAAGATGATGAATAAAAGCAATGCTTTTGAAAGAGAATTGATTGTTGCGCATTATTTACACATGAAAACGTTGAAATGGAAATACGAACATGCTTGAGAGGATTGAAGTAAAAGTTAATATCTGAGCACATTTGTAGCTCGAAAATTGCTTTGATAATAGAAAATGAAATACACGCACGTTTCATTGGAGGAAGAAATAACAAAAATAAAATCTTACCTTATCTCCCAACATATCGCGAATTCTGCCCGCCTGACTCTTTGATCGATGTAATTCTAATTGTAATTCCAAGCATCGTTCCTGCCAATTAATTTCTGGAAGACCTTGACTGTAATTGTTCACTTGATGCACATCCAAATGGTCGGTCAACGTTGAAAAATGTGGCCATGGTGCTTCCGAATCTAATGCGGCTAATGCAGGATTTGACATCAACGTTGATGTAATGGGACGTTGTGGAATAGCCGGCGGTACACGCGAACGCTTCGGCATTAGACGGGGTGAATTGGGAGTGGAACGAGATCCCAATAATACGCGTGAAGTTGGTATATTATTCGTTTGTATTCGGTTCGAATGATTTGACGAAGATGGAAGCGACGCGGGAGGTGACGTTGTTGACACGAAACTACATTGTGACGGTTTGGAGTGGGTTGTGACATTGTTGTCTTTGGAGGAATCTTTTTTTATTGGTTCGGATGATTTTAAATCCGACAAACACGATAGCGAACCAAATATTTGCGATAAACGTTTCGTCGGACTTTCATCAGACATCTCATTTGCAGTTCGTTGCACGATGGCATTACTGAAAATTAGTCAAACAAAATTAATTATTGATTTTTGTGAAACAAATAATTGAAATGTGATACTTAAGTTAATATATAAAGGGAAAGTCAACAATCATTCACAAGTGCATTACAATGAGAATGTTGAACAAATAAACTTAGATTAAAAGCTTCGATCTCAAGTTTCATATTTGCGAAATGAAGAACACAATTATTTCTGCTAAAGTCAACAGTTTCAATGGAAAACATTAATCCAGTTGAATAAAAAAAAATAGTTGAATTAGATAACTGTGATTTATTAAGAAAACACGACACTCATTTCTATCTTTCTGGGTTTCAAGTAAGGAAAATGCAACGAATTATTGTCTCGACATTTCAGTAAACGTTGGAAATGCAGGACTTATGTAGCGAAGATTTTTGACATGGGCAATTAATGAACAGTTCATGTATTTATTATGCTCTATCTCCCAACTCCTCTTCAATGTTCTTGTCGATGAACTCTTCAAGAATTGAACAACTGAGTACCGTTCAATTCAGAAGTTACTTCATACTTTGCAGTGATAATATTTTCCGAAGTTACTTCCACAGGGTAGTTATAAGGCTAAGCAACTCTACCGCTACTAGTCAGAACGGAGCGACGTCAACTCGGAGTCTTGAGCAGTAGTTGTAAGGTCCATATTGTCGCAGGCTAAGACTAATTATACTTAGACGGGTATTTCATACAAGAATAAATGTGACCGCAACACCAACCGTGTGTAAGATATAATTTTCACTAACACATACACGCGTTATTTATCAACTCGACGTTTCTGTCACACATGGAAAAAAAGTTTGATCGAATTGGAAACGTGAATCGTTTGGTTTTCCATTGAAAAATGAAATCCAAAATTCAAATAAAATTAATATTTTGAATTAAGACTTTTAGACAACGTACGCAAACATTGTTCAAACGTCAAAGGTTGCCTAGCAAGGTGTGAAGGAAACAGCAAAAAAACTTTCTTCAAGTAATTTTTAGATCCATAACCTAATTCTTTTTCAAAGATTACAATTGGGACAAGCGACTCTTTTGTCCGGAATCAGAAAAAGAAATTTTCGATTTTTTCGCCGAAGCCACAACATATATTGAAGGGATCACAATTGTACAGAAAGAACATAACAAAAACCAAAAGTTTCACTGGATTCTTCGGATTCATTCAAACCTTGGATGGCCAGTATTCGTCATATATACGATAAGGTCGTGAAAGCCGGATCGATGAACTATCTGCTGACGTATAAATTGAGTCAACATCATGTCGAAACGTTTTTTGGTTGTATTCGCAGCCGTGGTGGTTTTAATAATAACCAAACTCAATTCAATTCTGCTCAGCCTACAAGCAACTAATGATAAATAATGAAATAAAATGCCCATCTTAAGCAAACTGCACGAACCTAGACAACACGAGTATACTAACTATTTCATCATCGCAATCGAAGATTCTTAAGAGCGAAGAAGAAGACGTTAATTGCGGTTCCTCGATTTTGTCAGAAGACTACAAGGATATGGTGGTGAGTCAAGAACTAAATGGAATTGTATATCGCTGGATCAGAGATCGGTCCGACGCAAACTAATTTGCGAAAGTTGTTTGGAGGCGCTAGACGAAGGATTGAGGATGGTCGAAAAATTATTGGATCGAAAAAACTACGGTGAATATGAAGGTCTCTACAAACCATCGAAGGAAGTCGTCATATTATGTCGAATCGCCGAAAGAAATTTGCAAACACTTGAAAAGGAGAATCGGTTGAGTGATGCCCAAATGTATCTCGGCATTTTAAACAAGTCTCCGCGAAGTACCAGCAAAATTATTTGAAAATATGAATGAACATTTTAACGAATGTGATCCTCTTGAAAATCACCGATATTTGTTAATTAAGTCGATTCTTCAAGAATATCTGAAAGTAAAGCTGTTTCATCTAGGAAAAGTATTATCCAGCGAACTACATAAAAAATTTATTCGATCAAAAAACACTAAGGCGACATTATTTGCAGGTCAGTAACTTGTTTAGTTAGAGTTTAAGATGTTCACATTTCTTTTATTTCAACAATAAAATTGTGCGACACACAATATATTCAATTCAATTCAATGTAATGATAAAGACTTTGTCATAACTCTTTAAAATTTCTCCCGCTATTTTGTGACACTTGTCATGCCCTTCTAATTTTTGTCATGTCCTTCTATTTTGAATGAGCAAACTCACACTATCAAACATTACGTGTTTTATATTGGCGTCACTTTATTTAGGAAACTTTGTTCGATATTTCCGGTCTAAGTCTTAGGTCGCAGGTAATTGGAGTAATAAGTCTACAACTTTAACTAACAAATTCTATATGGAGTGACATATCACCACAAATTCGAAGTTAAGAATCAGATTCAGTTCCAACATTTCATTATAAGAGATCCGAATCGTCTTTGTGGACCCGTACGAAGTACAAAGGTCTATAGATACGTTTACTACATCCAACTTTATTGTAACATGGAGTCGATCGAGGTGGGAGTTCGGGTGATGACGGATCATCAATAAAACAAATGTCACTCCGTCCGTCCGTCTCCACTTTTTTTCCAAACGGCTCGACCGATCACCCTAAACTTTTTACCCTGAAAGGTACATATATCCCATGATTCAAGATCGAAGATGATCAGTGTTGGTCAAGTAATTCCGAAGATACGGCCCAAAAACATGGATTTTCGAGGGTTTCTGAAGCTTGTTCACAAATTCCTCAGCAAGTATAGCACGGAAATTGTTCATTTTGATGTCAAATGAAGCATTTGATCTGAGAAAACTTGGAATTTTTTTTTTGTGGAAATCGGATCTGGGCACTGGGACCAATGGAATGGACGAAATTGAGTTTCTTGAAACGAAAGCAGATGGTTTTTCGTCTATATTCGCTTATCTTATGCAATATGGTGATTTACTGTCAAAGGCGAAGTTGTACAGAATAACATTTTAGAGAACACGTGTTTCAGAGCTTTAGTGGAAATCCCTACTGCCTAATCCTGGGATATGAATAGAATTGGGAGGGCAGACTCATATCTCTAAATCTATGGTAGTTAGAAAGTTGCTTCCAAAGGCAAAGTTGTAGAAAGTATAATTTTATGGAACACGTGTTTCAGGGTTTTATCGAAAAATGGCCCAATCCTGGGATATGAGCAATTTTATTATTGGGATGGATGACTCATATGTCTAGAACTATGGGAGTTAGAATGCTGCATCCAAAAGCAAAGTTGTAGAGAATAAAATTTTAGGAAACTCGTGTATGAGAGCTTTAAGCTAAAATGGCCCAATCCTTGACCACTTCTACAATTGGGAGGGATAACTCATATCTCTAGAACTATGACAGTTTCTTCGAAAGGCAAAAATGACTTTATCCCGGTATATATCCACTTCTACAGTTGCCGTACTGCGGGAGAGCTTTCGACATTACATTGGGCCGTTCGAATTCTGATAGTTTTAAACACTTTGCAATTCCGATACGTTATTATTATGATACGTACGGGTCTTTGGTTATGTTTTGTGAAAGGAATAACATGAAATATTTAGAGACCAGAAAGAGAGCTTGGTGACAAGGAAAACAAGACAATGCAATTGAAAAACTAAGTGAGATGTGGAACGGGATATAAGTTCTATACGTGTATTTTCCGTCTTCTCGCCAAGTCTATTATTATTTAACAGAAGATAAACCACAGGATTGTTCGCGTTCCCACAACATTTTCACACAATCATACACGATAGTTTCAAAGTAAATGATTTAAAATGGAAGAGAAGATTGGATAAATTGCTGAGATAAATTGTAATTTAAAGGCATTAGAATTTATAAAATGACAGGATTTTTACGTCACAGTCGTATTATATACTTACGCGCCGTTGACTTTAGATATTAGTATAAAAATCTGACTAATGTAATAGATTAATGGAAGAAGAGTCATCTTGTATCTAAATTGAATTTTGGATAACTCAATGTGCTATCCATTCCTATTCGATTGTTCATCCCTCGCAGCATATATTCAAATTTAATGCCATCTGTATTACAAAGAGTTTTAGATGAAATATCCAATCAAACATCAAAAGAATCCCTTTTTCACAAAAGCTTTGAAACACAATATACGTGTAAGGTTTTATGAACGTGTACTTTTTTACGAGAACAGAAAAATGTAAACAATATAACGACAGGGACATAGCTTTATAGATGGAATGTGGAGATGTTTTTTTTCTACTTCATAAATAAATAAAACAAACTTTTCTATTCAACTTTTCATATTTTTCACAATATTTATTTTCATTTTCTTTGGATATATATTGAGGAATGGTTGATTTGAATTCGGTCCGAAGATTATATTGATAATAAATATTTTGAAATATTCGGGATATGTATTGTGGCAGTTTATCATGTGGCAATAGTAAATCATACATTTATCAAAAATATATGAGAAAACTTGAGATAAAATTTCACGAAAAAAAATTGCTTTCCATTGTCGATTCTTATTCTTTATTTTTACATATTTTCGTTGAATGTTCTGTCACTGTTGGGCTTAGGACTTGATGGAAAAATTGATTGGATATAAAATGGAATTTAGAAGGATGAATAAAAATATTCGAAGTGTCAAAGTAAACATTGAACGCGTCAGCCTTTCACTTATTTGAAAAACGGTTGGCTTTACTAGAATCACGTCATTGTAACCTTACGTAATTTAGGAAAGAATGCAAAAAGCATTGAAGTTCTTCAGAAAACTCTTGAAAATCCTCAGACATCTTCTGAAGGTTCTTATTTTGAAAATCCTGTTGCACCTGAAATTTACAATTATTTGCCCTTTGGTTCCTAATCTGACCATTGAAGGGGAAATCAAGGACATTTACGAAGTGAGCAAAGCTACAGTCAGAATAAAAGGTGAGGGTGTTCATAAGGGTTGTCGTCTCTCTCCACTTCTGTTCATGACCCCCGAAACACACCCCCTATTTGGGAGGGTAGCCAGAGTTCTACAAACAAATTTTGCTGTCCTGACTGAGTTATGACCCTTTTATGGATACTAATTTTTTATAGCAAGGGGCTGTTCATAAATGACGTCACGCTTGCTATAAAATCCACAAAGTTATAACTCCAAACTGGTCTATAGGGACCATCCATAAATTACGTACGCTTTTTTCAGTGCTGTCATCAGATTTAAATCGACAATAACTTCGAAAATATTCACTTTTAGACATCAAATTTATGGCCGAATTCCCCCCCCCCCATTTAGGGGTAGTATGAGGGCACTGAAAAAAGCGTACGTAATTTATGGATGGTCCCATAGTACTCCGGCTACCTCCCAAACGCACCCCCTGTTTGGGGGGGGGGAGGGGGAGAGGGTAGCCAGAGTCCTATAAACAGAATTTGCTGTCCTGCATGAGTTATGACCTTTTTATGGATACTCACTTTTTATAGCAAGCGTGACGTCATTTGTAAAGCACCCAAGTGTGACGCCATATGTGCACGACCCCTAATTTGCATTGACGAAGTCATCAGGAAACCAGTCGCATGTACGGAGAAATGTTGAAAGCGGGTGAGATATTAGCTACTGTGAAAATCTTGACCAATGCGGATGAATCGATTTTAAATTTAAAGATTTGCATATTGGGTTTTGATGAGTGTTCCAAACTAAGTTTATGCATGTTGGCAAATGTCGGGATGTGATAATATGCAGTTTCAAGTAATGTTTCGTCAGTAGAAGAGACTGAAAGAGGTTTCGTCACATTCAAGAGTTAGACTTATTATAAGGAGGGAATGGAGGGACAGAGACTGCGACATAAAGATCTCACAAAATGTTTTAATGAGAGTAAAATGGCACAGAATCCATTGTTTTGTGTCATAATTCTCTTCCCAATGTTATCAATAATCAACTATTTAAAATAATGTTTTACTCGAAATAATAATTGCAAACGTAAATTCTTAATTGATGTGTATTCAAATAAAAGAAATCGGAACACTCTAAATGAAATGACTTACATATTCTACCATTAAAACAAGGAAAACCGACAATTTATGAGCCCAACTTGTCGTCAAACAACTCATAACTTAAAAACATTTTTTTAATGATAATAGCACATTCACATGTTTCGCTTTTTCCATCCCTTACCGCGCCGAAAGCAGTGTAAACACATAAATAACGTACGAATAAAAAAAATCATGTAACTTATTATAATAAAAAAACATTTTGTCGGATAAAACAACAAACACATCACGACAATCCCATTTACAATTTGAGGAAGAGGTAAATTTGCGGCTTATCCCACCACTTTCGTCCCGTAAGATGGTAATGTAAGAGGTAAACAGGAATACGTACATTGAGAAATGGATGTAAGAAAAAGGAAAATGGAAAATTTTCCGCAAAAAATTTATTTGTTTAAACACATGAAACAAGTGAATTTATAAACATGAAAGTTAGTTAAGTGCCCATGAAAGCATAAACATGATTACATGGTTGTGTGGGAAGAGATTTCCTTTGTTGGCATACGAAAGAAACATCGAAAAGAAAGCTGCTTATATAAAATGAATTGAATATTCTTTATACATAAGAATGACGAAACGGTGTGTGCCTTCATTTCCTTAGTTTTTGCATTCAGTAGAACGTACTCAAACTTAAGCATATTATGAAGTACTTTATTATGAGTACTTTTCGTCTGCAAGATCAGAACTTTTCGTGACATAGGGAGAGTGTATCAGTTTAAGCCAAATCGTACCATATTCTAGTATTAAGTAACGTTCATTGTATATAATCGAGGGAACGCGTGCGAATCAGTAGTTTTCGCCTACAAGGTCAGAACTTTTCGTGGCATAGGGAGGGCGAAGTAGCAAGAGCTACATATATAATAGATATGTGTAATGTACATTGTACATAATGTACACATCTACTACGTTTAATAGTACAAAAAAAATGATACAAAAAACGTGTGTATGTTTATGATACAAATGGGTGCCGTCCTGCCCTCCCGCCCCTGCCGTCTATACATGTTACAGGGATTGCTAACCGATGGTACATAAAGTGAAAAAGGTACAAATCTAGCTTTTTTTTTCCGAGACTCCGATGTCGTGCTAAGAGTCGCCGTGCACTCGATGTTTGGTTTTCGTGTAGTATGTATAAGTGAACTGTGCATACGTTCTATAAGAAAATAGTTTTTATAAGATATTAAAAAGAATATATGCGCCCCTCCTGCATTTTAGCGGGGTTTGGGACAGTCAGTCGTTAGTTTTTCGTTTTTAAAAGTGTTACACTGAAGTAAATATCTACAAGCAACGTAGGAATTGTGTTTATAATATACGCTGCCGACGTATTATATACGCGGTGAAAGTATTATCAACCTTATTTAAGTATTGTGTAGCATGTCATACGTAACGGACGTGTTACAAGCCCACATAATACGTGCACGGCTTTCGTAATACTTGCACGATGGATAAAATATGTCGGCGGTGTATAATATAAACACAATTCCTACGTCGCTTATAGATATTTTCCTCAGTGTAGCGCAATAGACCCAAACGAAGACCTGGAAGTCCAAAACTGTATGGCTCGGTTGCCATATGGTTATTACCGACGAAAAGTAAACCTTGTCTGACAAAGGCAGTCTAGTGCTGAAATTCTGACAACGCCTATCTTTAAGAAGGAGCGAGGTTATTAGTTAGTAACACGATCGAAGTCGGCACCAGGCGGCGTACTTGGGATCCTAAAGTTGGGAATAAAGAAGGCAGCGTGGTGCTGGAAATCTGTTTTCGCCAGATTGTAGGCATTAGTGAGTATATACATATTAAGCACGAAGAGTTTATTAAGTGACATATCATCATGACGTCTTCCATTCGGCTTTGCCGTTAAGTGGAACGTAAGATGAAGAACAATAAATTGCATACAAATCATGTGGATGGAAAAGAATAGGATGACAGATGAAAAAGAATAGGATGAGGAGAAGACATTGCTCAGTCTGTCCTGCGAGGTTTGTGTAGGAAAGGTGCGTACGACAAAACTCCACTTCAATCTAACATTTAGAATGTCCGTGTGCAGAAGGTAAGAAGGTAGAAAAGTAGGGAAAAGGGAAGAGATAATTGAAAAGGAACCAACTATTTTCTAAACCGAAAGGAACCCACCGAGAGGCCACTAACTCAGTACTTCGTGATAAAAGGCATTTGGAACGAAGATGTCGTCGTTACGGTTTAGATAACCCACAAATGGATTACCGAGCACCTGCAAAACGAGACATTGCCATATATAAATGGCCTTGTGAAAATGGTGGTTTTCGCAAAAATATTCCCACTGCACTTTGTCGACCGTTTGACTTTGTGACTTGTTGAATGTCATGTCGAAAGCAAGCTTAACAGGAAATTGTACGCGATCCAATTTCATAGCATCACGCTGGTGTTCGATTTTCCGTAGTATAAGGAAATTATCCTTAAACGAACCGCTGAGCACTTTGACACCAATGCTATGTTGTTGCGCGTGACAACATAGAGTGTGCCATTACAAAAACCTTGACTTGTTCTAAAGCTACGTAACTATACATCCGACCTTTAGTCGCGGTCTATTCGTCGGAAGTAGCTTATATCAATTGCGTCCGTTGGACCAAATATATATTTTTAGCTGATTCAGCTTCTTGTAAACGATCGTAGATGCTATCGTTCAAACGATCCACATCTTCATGCAACGTAGTCAATATCGCTGTGATACTAAATTGTTCGACATCATTCGCAGTAAATGTATCGTCAAAAATTTGCCCATCTTTATTAGTATTGACGATGCACTCAGGTAACGTA
Organism: Pseudolycoriella hygida; assembly: GCA_029228625.1. Lineage (NCBI taxonomy): Eukaryota > Metazoa > Arthropoda > Insecta > Diptera > Sciaridae > Pseudolycoriella > Pseudolycoriella hygida. Next base: position 44,784,453 of record CM055405.1, on the reverse strand, counting down.
ACTATCGTAGTAAAAGTCAACTTAGCGATCATTAACGATGCCATTGCAGAACGTGTTCATGTCCCAAGAATGTGTACATGGCTTGTTTACCCTTTTCCTGTTCTCTAGATGAATACAGGAAGCGAAAATTTATTTCAACTTATTAAATAATGTATTTCCACGGTGTATTATGCATCATTTTTGGTTTACTTTAAAAATAAAATTGGATTTTCAAATGGTGCAAAAGATTTGCCGTATTTCTTTTGTTGGCTTAAATCGTACGTGGTTTCCACGAGAGTGTGTACCGTTGAATAGAAATAACATTTTTCACCGTTGCTCGTTGAATTGTTCGTTCCCGAGGAGGAAAAAAAGGTACATGACGAGATGAGTATATGGAGAGTAATAACAATTCAATAAATTTCGTCTGATTGTGAATGAAAAGCTTGATGGGAAAGATTCTACGGAATGTAGCAACAACATTATTAAATAATAAACTTTGAAGACGATGGGATCTCTAAAATACACGTACGTTTAAATTGGGTAATTTTTTAAAGATTTATTTACATTTTTTCAAATTTTGTATGTAAATTGAGATCTATTTACGAAAATTGAATTTATGCTTTGTCAGGTTAGCGTTGTTTTACTTGATGTAAGTGTTCGGGCATTGCATAAATGAATTTTGTGGGGAAACAGCTTGATAACGATTGGTAACCTAAATGAAACAATCGAATTTCCACAACATTTCTTTATACTGTATATACTGTAAAGAAGCAAACGACTTTACTGTTATACCCATAGCAAACCATAAGTAGATTTGTGGTACTATTTTGGACCAAACAACCTGAATAACCTCTCTTGTAGTTGTTATATGTAACAATGTCAGTTTCGAAATGCAAATACTAGCATGAGCGGTGCTTTATCTGTGACATTGCATCACAAACAGCACGCATACATGGCTGATAAATCATGAAATAGTAAGGAAAATTGAAAAAGCCTTATCAGCCAAAAAACATGCTCTTAGAGCATTCCTGGACATTGTTGGAGCATTCAATCTGATAAGTCACGAATCCATCAAAAAAGCCGCAAAGCATTTCAATGTATGCGACACAGTGATATCATGGATCGTATTCATGCTGAAGAGTAGAAAAATAATAACGAATAACGCTAACTCATGCAAGACTGGAGTAGTCAATAAAGGAACCCCGCAAGGAGGAGTTCTTTCACTGATTCTATGGAATATGGTGATAGATAGCCTTTTAACGAAGCTCAAAAACGCAGGATACAACGCTGAAGGCTTCGCCGATGACGTAGTAATTCTACAAATCGGTAAATTTGAAGAAACCTTATGCTCACTCATGAATTCTCCAATGAAAACTGTAGAAAATGGCTTAACAGTCAACTCAGACAAAACCAAACACGTACTATTTACCAATTCACGTAAAATAAAGAAATTAAAGTTCCCAAAACTTAAGGGAAAGAAACTAAATCTTTCAGATACGGTAAAATTTTTAGGAATCATATCAGGCAAAAAGTTGAAATGGAACCCTCATATTGAGGAAAGAATTAAGAAAGCCACGAGAATATACTGGCAATGTAGAGTAGCCTTTGGCAAAACTTGGGGTTTAAAACCAATATTCTGGCTATACAATGCAATCATAAGACCAATTTTATGCTATGGTAACCTTGTACGGTACCAAAGAGCTAAAAACAAAAAGTTGAAAGCGGATCTTGAGCACGTGCAAAGAATGGTACTGTTGGGAATCTATGAAATCCACACCAACAAAGTCTCTAGAGACCATTCCCTCGACTATGCCTATTGACCTTTACATAGAGCAGGAAGCAATGGCAACCGCCATCAGACTCAGAAATGTCAAATGTTGGAAAGACGCTACCTTTGGCCACTCCAGCATTTTACTATCCAACGAAGCAAATATCCCGGAGCTTGCAATGCCAACTGACAAATGTGCTCCACAATACATCTTTGAGAAAAACTACGAAGTTCAAATTTTGAACAAATCAGTGTGGAATGATGGAAATCTTCCAAATTCAGACGATACAAATATTTTCACAGATGGCTCGAAAACGCACTGGCCTGGGAGTCTACTCTGAAAAACCATCGATAATGCAATGTACTTGTAGGGAAAAAAATCTCCAACCAACGCATCAATATATGCACTGACAGCCAATCAGCACTAAACACACTAAACAGTCATTGCTACACCTCATTAATAGCAATAGAATGCCGCAATTCGCTCTAGAACATATAAAAAAATAACATCACAAACCTCAAATGGGTCCCAGCACACAATAATATAGAAGGAAATGAAAAGCAGCCAAAAAAAATTGCAACAAACCTTTCACAGGGCCCAATCCGTCAATCGGACTCACATACGAAACACAACGAAATGCTATTCGAAACCCTTACAAACAAAAACTAAATAATTGTAAACATAGCAGAACCATAATCGATGGTCCAAATGAACGAAACACTAAATTCATTCTGAACAAATCGCGTAGAGACATACAATCTATCGTCGGCACAATTACCGGACACTGTGGCCTAAATAAACATCGACACACCTTGGATCTCACAAACGATCCTAAATGTAGCCGCTGCGGGAAGGAAGACGAAACGCCAATCCACCTCCTAATGCACTGTCAATCGCTAATAAATCGTCGAAGAATGTCCTTTGGCAAACCATTTCTAGAGGAAAATGAAATTCAACAAATACAGCTGAAAGGCATACACGCTTTCATGGAAAGTCTAAAATAAGCAACAAATACTAGTTAATTAAGATGTATTGTACGGTAAGCAAAAGAGACCCAATTATGAGGTCTAATTGCATCATTTTAAATATGAGCCAATAAACGAAACTAACTAACTAACAACAATTACAAATGTTAAAAAAAATTCTCAAATTCAAAAAAGTACCTCAATAGCTACATAAATTCATTGATCACGCCTGACTGGAAGAAGCAGCAAGGTTAATAATTAGAAGCGCCATCGAAGTCGCCACGAGGCTGCGTACTTGGAACCGAAAGCTGGTAATAAAGAAAGCAGCCTTATGCTGAACATCTGTTTTTGCAATCGTGAAGGCAGGAGTGAGTTCTATACGTCAAATAAGTTTCAATTCGCCAACCAGACTCCAGTTGCTTCCTGCATTCATGGTGTCATAACTCAAGGACGCAGCCTAGTGCCGAGTTGAAATATATGTGACGTATAGGTCTCACCACTGCCTATACTCGCTATACTCTGGTAAAAACAGATACTGAGCAGATACGAACAATGCGCTAGCAAAATGTGATGGATACGTTAGACAATATAGTAGAACAAGAATTAATGAACAAAAAGAGGGATAGCGATAGATTCATTCTGTACTCAATGCTACCGATGCTACCTATTGAATTAAATATGTACTACGAAAAGATCATTCACAATTGTTAAATCTGTTGTATCTGACTTTTTTTTCAAAGGCTTCGGACTCTCAGTTATTCGAATTAGACACTCGACGCCCTTTTTGAATTAAAAAATCATGTGGGCGACGACAAAATTTGATAATGCCCACTCCCGTGCCCATGCCCACGGAAACTTGGGCATGCCCTTCCCCATACCCATGGGCATGCCCATGTGCGTGGGCAGCCCACTCACCTCTATACGTTACTCTCTACTTCCTTACTTTTATGGCATTTTCGGCACCAAGTGTCCTGCATGAAAGTGCACACCTGTCTCCTAGCGAAAAGTTTGTTAAAAAAACCAAGCAAAATCAAAAAAGTAGCTCAACTACTAGATGAAAAAACAATGAACTTATATAGCTATTACGCTGGAAAAACATCATTTTTATCGGTTGTGATCCAAAGATATGTTAAAGCTGTAATCTCTTGTATAGAGGGATTCTTTAGTACTGATTTAACATAAACAGGGCGCTCTGTATTGAATAACTAGTTCTATTGTTTACAGAACAGGCTCAAACAGTTGAAATCAAACAAAACGCAAAATTAAAAGACGAATTGCTGATGATGAAACATTACTATCGAACAGATAGCTTAATTTTTACTGCTCAATCAAAGAATGATGATGTAGTTATAGAAACTGTTTCGAATTTTTCAAAAAAAGCTAGTTCTTAGTGAAATGTTGAATCCACATATTATTTTGTCAGTTTAGTTACCCAATTTAAAAATCTAAAAGATGTTCCTGACAGAATTGCGCTACAATGCCAATTTCCACAAGTGAAAGCACTTTCCATGTCAGTCTCCTGCTCTTTCATAACATAAAATCTGAAGTTTTTATAAAAAAGAGTTCTTGTTATTGAATACAAAATGAACTCCTTATCTGACAAGGCGGCAAGTTAACAAGATATTCATGGTATCTTCTGCTAGCATTTTAAATATAGACATTTTGTTAAAAAAAATGGTAGAAGCAACGGTAACAATGTAACTCTTATCCCATTTACGAAGAACTTTCGAGAGTGCCCTTCAGTGAATTATAAAAAGCGAAACTACAATGGGCTGTCCCTGAACAAGGACATTTTCGAATTTGTGAAATGCACCGACTGCAATGCATAACACACAACCTAGACGACAAACCGTATACACACAGTCATTCGTCGATTTAATTTATAACAAATTTAGAAGATTTATAGAGGCCATTTTGTCTCCGAAACGTCTGCATACAAATTGCTTTATATTTGGTATAATCGCAAAATGTTAGAGACCGTATCGGAGAATGAATGTTTTTTATTTTTGTGCCGACTCGAATAGCTTCATTTTATATAACAAAAAAAAGAATAAATCGCTTTCCATATAGCAACAGCCAAGTATGAAATTGACATTCAAAATGTACTTCTCGCATAGATCGAGGATATCCATTCGAATAAAAAGGGCCACATGGTGCCCGATACAGTCGATTGTGTTGTGTTGTGCAGATAAATTAAGCTTTTTTTTCGTGTTATCTACGATTTCGAAGTAAAAACCGAAGAAAATTTATTTTGGAATGGAATTGAAAGTGGAGGAAAAAGTAAAATCAATTTACAGCTTGAAGTTTTTATTCGGTCAATTACGTGGAATGTTTAAAAGAGTTTCGAATTGAAATGGATTCGTATTTGTAGTTTATTGAAATAATGAAAAGATCGAACGGAAATGGAATGCTTTTACGAGATAAATAATTGAAGAATTTCCCACGAGCACTCTGCATATGGGATAGAGCGACGTAAAGTACAGATTTTGGTTTGTAATCCTTATCATTTTTCAAAAATAAATAACTTAACAAAGTTAATGCCGGAAGTATGATTTCCATGTGTAGAAGGTAGCGTACTTACAACGAAGGGTACAGGTGAGTGCAATATTCGTTAGAGAAGTAGGACTAGAACACTTTCTACTCAAAAGAGATGCAAAATATATTCGGGCGCCATTTCTCCATCATTTAATCATCGGAGTTACATCAAAATTGCATCAATTATCACGATTCATACATCATTTCTACATCATTTACAGCTTACTTAATGGTATCACAACAAACATCTCTTTGAAGGTAAAGTGTGACGCAGTCCTTAAGTCCCCTTCCAAAATTATTAATACGAGGGGCACCCTAAAAGTTTCGGGAATCGGCTCGTGTAAACTTTTCGCCAATTTACACAAAAATTAAATTGGTCCTTCCTGATTTAAAAATGATGATCAAAATGAAAATCGATCGTAGCAGTCAAAAGATACAACAATTCCAAAAAGTCATTGCAGAGAAAAAATGGATTTATCACGTGAAAATTTTAGAGCCATGATTTTCTACGACTTTAAGTCTGGCTTGACTTCCAAATTGTGTGTTGATCGTTTGCAAAAAGCATTTGGAGATGAGGCCCCATCCAAGACCACTGTTTATCGGTGGTTCGCTGAGTTTGAATCGGGACGCACTTACCTCAGTGACGACTTTCGTGAAGGTCGACCTTCCACAGTCATCACCGATGGAAACATTGACCATGTCCGGAACATGATTGAAGCCGATCGACATGTGACCTATGCTGAGATAGCTGCATCCCTTGGGATCGGAAAAAGTCAAATACAAACAATTTTACACGAACATTTACGCACATGGAAGCTTTGTTCTCGGTGGATCCCACACAAATTGACAGACGACCAAAAGGAGGCTCGTGTGAAATGGTGCCGAGATTCTCTCAAAAAACTCGACAATGGGGCTTCTGATTCAGTATATAGCATCGTAACAGGTGACGAAAGTTGGATTTACAGCTTTGATCCCCAAACAAAACAGCAATCCACCGTTTGGGTGTTTCAAATTGAAGATTTACCAACAAAGGTAATTCGCGCTCGAAGCGTCGCCAAGAAAATGGTCGCTACTTTCTTCAGGAAATGTGGTCATGTGGCTACTGTACCACTTGAGGATCGTAAAACAATCAATTCAGAGTGGTATACTACGATTTGTTTGCCAAAAGTATTTGAAGAACTACGTGGAAAGAGTCGAAATCGCAAGATCGTCCTCCACCATGATAATGCAAGCTCCCACACAAGTGCTCTGACCACGACGTTCTTGTAGAAGGAAAAAATCAATTTGATGCTGCATCCACCCTACAGTCCCGACTTGGAACCGTGCGACTTTTATTTGTTTCCGAGTGTCAAGAATAAGTTGCGTGAGAAGCGATTTTTATCTGCGGAAGCTGCTGTCGAGGCATATGAACAAGAAGTGGCCCAAATCCCAACTTCCGAATGGACTCGATGTTTCGAAAACTGGTTTTTAAGGATGAAAAAGTGTATAGATTGTAATGGTGATTATTTTGAGAAGCAATAAAATCGTTTTATAGCCGATTCCCGAAACTTTTAGGGTGCCCCTCGTATCGTGGTTTTCATCACGGTCAATTAAAAATCACTGATCAGACCTAGTATTTTCCAACTATAAATTATTAATGGTTGAGGTTACGCTATTGCGGTAACGGGGAAGTTCGCGCCAGCGCGATTCACAATAGAACATTTTCCTTATACGGAATGTCATATTGTCAATGACGCTGGCGCGAAATTCGTAGCTGCAGCTATTGCTGATAATACGCAATAATTTGTTTGAATTTGATGTTAGCTTTTGGTCAAAGTATCATTCTTCAAAAAAATTGCACTACTTTTTGTACAACAAATTTACGTTGCGTTCAAAAAATCGCGTCACTAATGCCCAGCAACGAAATAATTTTTCTATACTTTCAGTTGTCATGTTGCAAAAATTCAACTTATCTAATGCTTATAGTTGTTTTGCTCGTTTTAGACCATTTGGTCTAAGCAATAGATCATCTGTGAGTGACCAGCAATACAACATCAAAATTTAAATTAAGCTTGTAAATTAGGTTGCTTTGGGTAAATTTAAATTTTTGCGTGTGAAAACTGAAACAATATCTGTAACTTTCCCGAAGAAACCTACTGTCTAGGTACTCTAATTCCGAAGATAGCAAAAAATCCAAGATGGCGTCGCGTCGCTGTGACAGTTGACAGAAAAATTCTCCTTAATAAACTCTATCAAACTCCCTTAGCAGAATATCCAGTAAACTGCGCATAAGAGAAACAGACCACTCGAAAATTTGCTTCACCACAGTGATCGTTAGCCATGCCAACAGACAAGATTGTAACGCAAAATAGATTCGACAGAAAGTTCGCCATCAGCATTCCAAATAACAAGATAGTATAAAGCTAGAAGGCAATGTAATATACACCGACGGTTCACTAATAAATAAGTCAGCAGGTGCTGGTATCTACTGCGGGAACCCTGTTATTGAGAAATCAATCCCACTAGGAAAGTACTCATCCATCTTTTTGGCGGAAATTTGGGCAATTATTGAAAGCTGTCACGTCACAGTGCCAAAGACAAAGTACTACTGACTCTGTAAAGATAGTCAAGCAGCAATTAAAGCGATATCATCATTCAGCTTCAAGTCAGCATTGACTCTAGAATGTTGGGATAATCTCACGGGACTAACATGATCTGGGTGCCGGGACACAGCTCAAAGAAACGAAAGAGCAGATGAACTAGCCAGACTAGGAGCGCTAGACGCACTAATGAGACCGTAACCAGCAACGACGACGCCTCACTCTCATTCGAAAAATATCACTAAAACGATGGAAGAGAGAGTGTGAGAGAGAGAGAGAATTCAAGGATTACAGGTACAGCATCCCCACGTGTCCTCAGGCAATGAACTGCATCAGGATAAACAAAAAGAACTCCAAACTTATTAACATAAGTGGCACCAGAAAAAATTGTTTGCAGGTGTGACTACTGGACACTACGGCTTTAACAGACACCTAACCACAATCGGGAAACGATCGGACCCAGGGTGCGATCTGTGCGATCACCACACAGACACAGCTGAACACTATCTGTGTAAATGCCCGGCATTCATCACAAATAGGCAAATACATCTAGGAGGATACACGTTAAGGTTTGACAAGATAAAAAACTTGGAACCCAAAAACATCCTGAACTACATCTTACCAGAAAAGTGCTATAGAAGTATGGCTTACCAGAAAAGTGCTATGGAAGTATGCGTTACGAACGCGCTGGCACAGTGGTTACTGGCCTTCCACCAAAACGATCGGGTTCAAATCCCGTGTCGAAAAAATTCTACATGAAATTTTTCTATGAAGTGTAGCACATTAATAACGTCCTAAAGTTCACTCAGGCTTCAAAAGTTGTGGTGTGTTTGGTGCCCATAACGACGTACACACTGAATGATAGGTATGACGTAATCCATGTACGATGAATCTGTGTACGAAATATCTGAGCCTACATTTAGGCGAGATAATACTCATGCGCCTAACAACTCTTGGAGTAATTGAATAAGACGTGGTTCGGAAGTCACGTTAAGCCGGTGGTCCAGACAACACTTGTTATTGGCTATAAAAATCTGTTAGTGGAGTCTCTAAAATTCAAATACAAATACAGAAAAGTCCTATTGAAGTATGCCTTATCAGAAAAGTGCTGTATGTGTCAATCCGGAGGTAAAATTCGAATTTTGATGAATTTATTTTAATAACTTAGAGGGAAGGGAGGCAGAGTGAAAACACTCAAAAGTTCGCGTATGTATGGCTCCTTGTCCCAAAGTATGGTGTTTTTTGAGTTTGTGGAGATTTTTTTCGTATATGGCCAAAAAACTGAATTTCGACCATTCCATTGGTCCCAGTGCCCAGACCGCTGACCCGATTCCCACAGTGAGTTCCCAAAATTAGGAATTTCCGTGCTATACTTGCTGAGATATTTGCGAAAAAGTTTGATCGACCCTTGAAAATTTCATGACCGACCTCCACTTCTTCGACCATATCTCCAGAACTACTTGGCCGATTTTGCTCATCTTCGAACTTGAATCACTGGAAACATGTACCTTTCAGGGAAAAACGTAGAGACGGACGGACAGACGGACATTTTTTTATTGTTGACTCGTCATCTCTAGACGATAATAGGTGCATCCCCCCAACTCCCACCTCGATCTACTCCATGTTACAATAAATTTGTTTGTAGTAAACGTATAGGATCTTTGTACTTCGTACGGGTACAATAAAATAAATCACCTAATATGAACAAACAAATCCAAGATTCAACAAATTCAGCTGTTTATATTTGTTGGCTTAATACACTAAGAAACAAGCGCTTCAACAATATTATTTTTATTTGATAAATATGTCTGCACTGCACAACTGATTACATAAATGTAACAAATGTAGACCTCAGGTGTTGAGATTGGGCATCATCTTAACAACTCAATGATACAATTTTTATATCGTCTACTTCACATTACTCTATTGAGTCTGTCCAGTGTGAGGAGACAAAACTCAACCGCAACAGATAGAAAAACGGTTATTGATTGTGTATATAAAGCACAGCTGATTGATTGGTTCAACTCTGAGGTCAGAGAAATGATAAGTTGGCATCACTGCACCAGATAGAAGTGGCGTGTTGAATGATAGTTGTGTTGTATGGGAGAGTAAACATATACAATTCTCTTTGAGGTAGTTCAAAAGAGAGCCGTTACACGGCCCAACGATAAAAGACGTTGGTGGGTTTCTACTCCTACTAGTTTTATTATTAATCGTGTGGTTACATTTTCCGTTACAAATCACACATCAGAAAACTTCGAATTTAAGTACGAAAACAATACGTGACCAACTTGGCACATCTGGCTGCTCTTGAAATGCCCGAAGCATTTGAACAACACTGAGACCAATGTTGGTATCCGGTGCACTTCCAATGACGGTGGTTGACTTACCAGGTCTTGTTATTCGAAACATGTAATTTGTCTGCACTCGGAAAAAGTTATCGCTGTGATGATATTTTGTGGTGCGAACAAATTGATTCATTGTTCGAAACGTTATCAGACCGGGCCACAGGCGGCTATCATCGTCAAGCAGCTAATGCGTTGAACTGATCAGTGGAAAATATTCTCAACGATGCTTTCCGTTTTGTGTTGATTTAGCTACTTTTGTGTTCCTTCAGGTCAACCAATTCACTGGATGTGAGGTTATGTCGCAAATGATGAATTTTGTTTTGACCAAGGTGTTAAAACAGCGGCATCAATTCCAATTTCTTTACAAATCCAGGTGTATGACATGAAAGATGTTAACAACATTCACTTTATAATCGAAACAAATTACGGCCGCGTGCTTATAAATTTACTTGTTATCAAGTTTCAGCTGTTTACAACGTTTTCCATACAAAAAATACACTTATCTCGTCAAAAAATTAAAATTGTTGAGACGAAATCACAAGAAGCACTTTTTGTTTGGACAGTTGACAGTTGACGCTACTCCTACTAGTTTACATCACAGATAACAGTAGATTTGCCGCTCAGCTTACCATTGGCACAGTAAAAATATCTCGATAATGAAAGGGTCTCAAAAACGGATTGTTAGCGCAGATTATTATCATGAACCCTTTAATTTGATCTGCGTTGAGAGTTGCAGATACATATAAATTTCAAACTGCATTTGAAACACATGTTCCAAGTTCCAAATTTGTACCGCTTGGTATGTAGATTCTAAGGTCATTGTTCCGGCCAAAATTCTTTCGATATCTTCTGTGGAAAACCATCATGGCTTTTTTTTAAGATGAAAGTGGGGAAAAAGCCATCATGATATCTCCATGTTTAAGACAAGAATTACGAATATATTTGTTCATGAAAATGAAGGAATCTGACATTTTATACCATTCTCCATTGAAATTAAAAGCTCCTGAAGCTCTTTCTATTGTCTTCTGGTGTAAACTAGTGATGTAAACGGTGTAGTAATAGCCGAACCGCTTAACAAACGCAATTGATTGGACAACGAATTTAGTTTAATTTCGCATTAGTTTGGAATAACATTTCTTCCAAATAGTTCATCTTCTATCGATACTATCGATACTACGATCATCTACTTCTATCGATACTGTCGAGTAGCCTCTAAATTAAGTCAGGTTGACCTGACACGAGCTTCAAACACTCATTACACCTTTCTGTTTCTAAACACCTGGGATAGGTATCAAACTGACGCGGTCAGAATATATAAAAATTCAAACGAGCCATCACGGTGCGGTGTGAGAAACCGAAAATTTAAAAAGTCCATTCTGATAGTCCCCTTTTCGTTCTAAAAATAGGTGATTGATATAAGCAAGCACATTATTTATGCATGTATATATGTCATGAAAACAATACGCAACCTAAACACCGAAACCTGCACATTTCCCCCATTATGTCATAGCTTTTTACATGAAAAAATATGGCCCATAATATCGTAGAAGAAAAAAAATCGAAGAAAACACTTAAAAAATTTTATAACAACCGATGTTACAACGAGTAATTTATATCGTGAATGAATGTTTTATGAGGTCGTATTCATATAAAAATTTCGTTTTTTTCTTCTTCTTATTGGAATATTTTTACAGCATGTCAACCTAAAAACCAAAGAGAACCGTGGAATATCCACTCAGAAATAATATTTGACAGACTCAAGACGTTGAAAATGTAGACATAAAATTTGAATATGATGTGGAATACGACTTGAAGAACATAATAAAATCATAAAACATCGTTTTTTCGTCTCCCGAAAACGGCATGTTACATTCTTTATTTGTGTTAAATTCAATCATTTCCATCAAAAATACTGAAAAAAAGTAAATGTCGTTGGGTTCGAATTTATGTTGAATGTAGGAGAATTGAACTTTTAGTCGTCTTCCCTACTGTTTTAATAGCTCAGCCAACACACAATAATTCATTTTCCCAAATTACCACAAAAAATCAGACCTCTTGCTGTGATTTTTCCGCTTCTCAATCCCAAGACCGAATTCATGTAAGCTATAAAAGAGGAAAAAAACTACATCGCGTGTGTATGTGACATATGACCATCAGCTCGTCCATTTATAACAACATTCTACGTATATACGATTTTATATTGCTTCCTGTCACAAACACTGATAGTAATTTCGGGAGTAATGGATATAGTCTATCAAATTGGGCGATAATAAAAAGGACCACGCAATAGCGATAAACACACAAAAATATGAATTTGGTGTTTGTTTAAGGATGAAATTGTGAGTTTCTTTTCGGATTTTTCCATTGTGTTATTTGTTGATTGTTCGCTTTATCGTTAGTTAGTGTAAAATGCTGAACAAGGTTTACGTGCATACAAACATTTTCGGTTCACTTCTACAAATGGTCAGCCGTCAACTAAAAGGGAAACACTTCCTTTTTCAGATCGTTATTGTTCAGATGAATTGTTTGTTTTCGGATCAATTGCAACCAATTTTTTATGGCAGTTCTGCGAGGTTAATTATCTAGTACTCGGCGGTTGTAAAAAGGATGTGACAAATGGACGCTCGTCCGGCATTTGTGACGCATTTTGTTAATCAAATGTGAAAATATTTCAGAAGATTTTTTTGTGTTCCGAAGCTGCAAGCGTCACTCAAATTGATATCAGTTGTTTTGGAAGAAAGGACGAGGACTTGCGTCACATTTCACTTTCAAAAAGGGTTTTTGTTGTGATATTAGTTCTTTTGGATGTAGGAAAATTGTTTATGACGAATTATATGTAGAGTTTTTTTACGAGCCGCCGCCGTCAACAAACCGAAGCGCGGTGGCTACTACTTCCATAGGCGAAAATGATCCCCTCAACTTCCTCTACAACATATAAAAAGTTTTTTTATGAGCCGCCGCCTATTTTCCGCCATTTTTGCGGTCACCGCGATACAGTACACACCCAACCCAACAACTTTTACACCAAACCTCTATCTCGAATACCCAACCTTGTCTCATACAAAATGTGCTACCATACATATTACACACACAAACACATACATATGGGCTTTATATAGCGCCTTCTAAGAGCCCTGGCGCCTTAACGAGGCGGGTTATAGAATAATCACATTACATTTATCACAATTGAAGGTCAAGTGTACTTATCCAGTCGATAGCGTCAGGTGTTACTTCATATAGCTCTCACTAGCTGCCGCGGAATGCCCTAGGCCTACATTCTAAAGCAATGTGCTTTATTGACTGTATTTCAGCTCCACAGTCACAACCAGGTTCGCTTATGTACCCCCATTTGTGCATATGATAGCCACACCTTCCACCTAGGCAGATGCTAGGCTGTTGTCATTTTCCCACTCCATACGCCACTTGTCGACCACATTAAAATCGTCGACAGACAAGCTAATTGCAGTTTTGATGGCTGGCTTTGTGGACTTTAGTCTATTTGCTCTGTTAAGTTCTTCGTCTTGGTGTATGGGCAGCTCCTCAAATTACATGATTTTCTGGAATTCTCTCACCAGGGCATTATTCTGTCGTCTCATGTGTGGGGGTGCAATATTCGATAGCACTGAAAGCCATTCTGTTGGGGTAGACTGTACAGCTCCGCATATTGGTTGTAGAGTGTCATTTAGCTGAGTGTCAATTTTGTCTGTATAGGCGCAGTTTAGCCACACCGGTGAACAGTATTCCGGATCCACTGAACCGATTTTAATGAGTGAAAAGACACTTTGCCTTAGAATTTTCCGTAGAATCCGGGAAGAATATTTTCCGGAGGGAAGTTCGCAAGGGTAGAAGTCAAAACTCAGCTGTATATATGGTTCCGCAATCTACGAAACAAAATTTTCTTAAATTTTTTTTCGTATGTGGACTTGCGTCACGCACGCATTGCTACCGCGCGTCCATGATTACGTTCTTCCATCTACTTTCCTTTTATGTCCAGCACCTATGGATGGAACGAATAAAGAAATAGATGGATCGAAGTGGAAACAGATGGATCCAAGTGGAAACAGATGGATCGACGGTGATGTAAAGTAGTAAAACAAATGGAAATACATACTGAAAAATGTAACATCACAAATTTCAGCAAAGTAAAATACACTCAACATTATGACCGTAAGGCTCAGCCCTTAGAGCCCTTTATTACTTATATGTAAGGGTCTATTTCTTCGGAAATAACTGAGACTGCGGACCAAATGATGTATGTGATGAAAAATTAACATTTCCTTGAGCCATAGTTCTTTTCTTCTGTCCTTTCTGTGGCAATTAAACGATTATTCACAAAATAAAACGTTTCCAATTAAAGCGCTCCATAATTCTCTTTTCAATTTCCCACAATAATGCCATCCAAGTGAAGAAAATAATGTAACGACGAACAATAACAATCACAAATCTGGAAACTCTTTAATTCATAGCAAATTGGCTAAAGTTGCTGCAGTAATAAATTCTCGCAGATACACCTGTTTAATTCAGTTAGACGTGAACGCAAACATTAAACGGGACTACAGAGAAAGCTGAAATGCAATTCCAAACGAACAACCATGTATGGATCGAAAGGTATAACACATAACATAATATTGAATATATAAATACCTAAAACTCATAATCTCCGCTGTGTACCACACCGAACCAACAACATATCGAATGGAAAACTTTCTGCTTAAACGAACTCGAGTGGATCGGCTCTTACGTTCCAAATAGTAGAATAGAGACTTTTCGGAAAATTTAATAAAAGATAAATTATGCAATTACAACGGCACACAAAGAAAGTATCCGAAATTAAATTCCTCAAAAACTCATGGTATCCCGTAGCCGGCACAGGTGGATGGAATATACTTTCTTCTTATAGAAAATAGCGTGACAAAGATTGTATTTTATCCCAAAGTATTGCAACGAAATTTAGAGTAAATCGAGTTCATATATTCCGATTCATCCATTACGACCAAAAAAGGATCAACTTATATTCCGGATAGAAAAAAAAAAGAACCGAAGAAAGTCACTTCAATTTGCATATGTATGAATAATATCATTTGTGTGTCGTTTGCGAATTTGATTTCCAGAGAAAAGAAAAAAAAAATTTTCAGGAGGGATCATGATCTCAATAGGTCAGATGTTTCATGTAGCGTAAAATTGCGTGCACTTGATTCCATTTTAATACATAAACTGACTGTGGGACATAATCCACACAAAAACCTTATAATATAGCGCTGCTTGGCATGTACAAGAAAATATACACAAAATCGGAATAAACAGAGAAGAAAGGTTTTCACATGGCAAATAAATCTCAGGCTTCCATAGAGTGTTTCTGAAGTTCAACATATAAACTGATATACATTCCATGGCTCGTATGTTTGGTTTGTAACTATAAATTTCTATAATATTGGAATGGGACGGACGTATGAAATGGATTTTATAGAAAGGAAAAATACGAAAAACGTCGCTCAACACAAAACAAGAACAATTTCATGTTTTATTCAGTTTTTGGTTTTTTTTTTTCCTCTCTTTTTCCAGAAATAATGGCATATTTATGCTTGTGGATAATCGTAATGAGATTGTGATTATTTTATGAGTTTCAAAATAAAGTTATGATGGAAACAGATATTAGCGGTAGGACCAAAGTCTCAGAAAAATTACTTAGGTGGCGACATGATTGGTTAGAGAGAAAGAATGAGTTAACTTATGTTTTTCCTTCTAAATTATTTCAACTGTATTACCGCCAAATATGTTATTACATTCGAATTTACTTTAAGCGGTAAGAATCAACTTAAGTTCTTCAAGTCAGCAATGGGAAATGGCATATGAATTTGAAATGAATGAGGAATGTATTTAGTATAATGTAACTGCTTCATTGAAATAAGTCTAGAATCGATAAAAGTCTGCGACTTCGATCACAACAGAAGAGGCTTAACTTTCATATCCCGGCTATTTGTATAGAAAAGTTAGACTTACATCCTGAGTAGAGTGACGCAATAAAATACCCCCATTCCCCACCTTCATTCTTTCAAAAAAATCTACAATCTTAGGGGCCATCCAAAAAGAAGTAAGTACTTATTTAGACGGGGGAGCTTCGATGAAAGTGTACGTTCTATGCATTTCAACATTTTCCCATACATTTTTCGAGTACGTTCTTTTTGGATGGCCCCTTAGTATGCTAAAGTGGAGGTCAATGGCTATCACAGTTTTAATTACTTATTCTATTTGTTCCTATCTTTGATAGAGAAATAAAACATAAGCTGACCCGTTTGAACCAGAGTTGTCGCTAGAACTATCAATTGAGGAATGTACAAAAAGTTTGTTAAATTACTGACTGTCTATATGCACAAAAGGAAGGCATTCGATCACGTTGACACCTCCAAACAAATGAGAAAATTAGCGCAGCATCCACTTGCAACCCTTTAAGGGTCTTGGCCTTCTTCAACCGGGCCTATCCGCAGCTAACGTCCCCCAGCTGGATACTACCACAGTTTTCAAGTCGGCTAGAGCTGCACCATACCATCTGGATTTTGAGCGCCCTGCACCTCTCTTGCTTCCGGTCTGGTCTTGAGGATTTTTTTTTTGCGAAAAGAGACGATCTTCCATTCGCTGTACACGACCGAGCCAACGTAGTCGGTTTATTTTGGTAGTTCTGACTATGTCCGGCTCTCCATAAAGCTTACTAAGCTCATTATTGATTCGTTCACGCCATCGGTTCTGTCTTTCGTCAAAGACTGGTCCAAATATTGTCCGCAGTACTTTTCTTTCGAACGTGTACTC
Source organism: Pseudolycoriella hygida (assembly GCA_029228625.1). NCBI lineage: Eukaryota > Metazoa > Arthropoda > Insecta > Diptera > Sciaridae > Pseudolycoriella > Pseudolycoriella hygida. The sequence goes on along the minus strand of CM055405.1, from coordinate 44,767,474 downwards.
CGGACCATACATGACCACCGATCCCACCGATCTGATCGTAGATTTGTATATTGCGCATTTTGAATTTCGGCTTAGTGACTTGGACTTTAAGATTTTCAGAAGGCCGTAATAACTCCGGTTGCCCAGAATTACTCGTCACTTAATTTCGTCCGCGATGTCGTTATTAGTGTTCGGCTCCGATCCAAGGTACACGAATTTGTTGACCATTTTGAATGTGTGTGTGTGTCGATCGTCACGATTTGCTCTTGTCGTCGATAGGAAGGAGGGATGATCATATATTAGAGATGAGTCGGTTGCCCGAAACTTCGAAAAACCCCACCCGAACCCGAACTGTTCTTATCGGGTTCACGGGCTTCGGGTTCGGTTCGGGCTGGGTTTCGAAAATTTTCGGGTTTCGGGTTCTGAGAAATTGGATCGGGTCGGGTTCGGCCCGTATCATTTTTTTCGGGTCCCAATCTTTTATGTACATTTCGTATTTTGCGAAGCAGTAAACTTGTCTCAAACAAATCGGGACTTTCAGTTATTGCTAGGTTGAGAATACTCAATTCATACAACCAAATTGATTTAAGTAGAGCGCTCCAATTTCTTACATAAGCGCAATCTGCTGATTGTTCATCTTTCGACGAAGTCTTTGCCTATTTTTCAAATTCAAAGCTGCGAAGTACTTTGTATGATGCTATAATGTGAATCAATTGTGAATGTTAAGTTAATTGATAATAAGTGAAAGCGAACTTAGTCCGAACGGATGCATATTCTGGTGATTTTGAAACTGAATCATGGTCAAACTAGTCAACCAGCTCTGACAATAAACTTCAAAATCACCAAAAAATTCGTAACTTAACGTTTACAAATGGACAAAACAATGTTTATTTGAGTTGGGGAACTTTACAGCAATGATATTTCGACTTCACCCGTATGGTAATATGAACTGAACATATCTCTATTATCGGATAAACAATAAACCCAAATTCCTATGTAGCGATTTTGTTTGGCTTCAGGTCGGGTTAGGTTTCGAAATCGTCATGTTGCGGGCTTCGGGTTTCGAAAAATTTATTCGGTTCGGGTTCGGTCCGGGTCGGGTTTCGAAAATTTGTGGGTTGCGGGTTTCGGGTTTTGCGCAATTTGATCGGGTCGGGTTCAGTCCGGGTCGGGTTTAGAAAAAAGTTCGACCAGCTCATCCCTATCATATATTCCGTTTTTGCGTTATAAACGTTCAATCCAAGGTCGGTCCGTTTCCTCTCCTAGGCCATAAACTTGTCTTTAACAACTTCCATATTTTGTCCAAGTACGTCCAAGTCATCTGCGAAACCTAGCTACTGACTGGACTTGGTGAAAATGGAGTCTATTTCCACGGTGCGCAAGTGTTAGATTTAAAAGCAGCGTCGCTAAAGTATCTCCCTGACGAAGGCCTTCCTCCATGTCGAAAATCTCTGACAGTTGGTTACGGATCCTTATTCGGCTATCAGCTCCGTTTAGTGTTAGCTTCGTTAGCGAGATCAGTTTATTGGGAATTCCAAACTCATCCATGACTCTTCATAGCTTACTTCTTCTTACAGTGTCATAGGCCGCCTTGAAGTAAACGAATGGTGTGTTTCAATGTTGTACTCCTTGCACTTCTCCAAGATCTGCCTGATATTATACAGCTGGTCCGATGTTGAACGACCTGCACTTCATATACGCGTGATGAGCTCGTGAATTTCCACATAGCGCGTTGCCGCCGTTTTTAAAAAGTTCGGCGGGACGATCGTCTCCACCCAATTCCTCTTCCGGACCACTAAAAAATTCATCTTCCGACCTTTCACATAATTCCTCTTCCAACCCCCCTACCTAATCAAGTTTATAACCATCATAGCCCCGCAGATAGTCCCTCTCATATCCACACCTCATAACTAACGGAATATTTATGAAAAATCCAACTTTTGTGTACTCTTTAACTTAGTACCCTAAAATTTTGCAACTTTAGTTTTCTAAGGGTCATCATAACCTATCGCACTTATTTCGCAGGTCGATTAATCTCTTAGATGAAAACATGATTGAGGCCTAAAAGTAGACTCACAACAACTTTGCGATCAAATTTCCACTGGTTGCAAGCGTTTTGGTAAACACTTAAGTATACCTTGTACGAAAAATGCTTTAATGACGGTGTATTTAAACTCAACTTTACTTTCGACGAAATGGGAAAACTCTTTGAATTCCAAATCGACGAATGCCTCAGAGCATTTTGACATAATATTGAACGTGTTTTCTTAATAAAAATACATGTACCAGAGCAGTGAGTATAAGAAAATATATGAATGCATAACCTGGATGTTGGTGTTGATATAATTTTTGTCACGAAAAGTAAGGCGTGTGTTGTCGCTTAGTTGTTTACAAAGCTTTATAACAAAATTAATCTCGATACGATTCGAAGAAAAACGTTGCGAAAATGCAACTCATTCTAAATGATCTTAATTTCAAGAAGTTAATCTTCCGTCCAGTAGAGTGGAAACTAATTTATTTCACTTATTGTTGTTTAAAAATAAAAAAAAAATTAACAAATTCAAAATTCTGTTTCTGTTTGCAGAACATTTTATACAACAGAATTTATTGTTGCATATTTAAATTTGTAATTACTTTTACACGCAATTAAAATTGCTTCATATACTTTATTCCCATTTTCGCAAAAAGCATGCACAAAATAAATTTAAATTTTGGAAATAAAACCGAATATTATGCGAGTGTGCAATTGAAGCTCATTTAATTTTATGAACATTTCAAATGAACACTAGTGGCTGGGTGTTTATTTGAAATGAAACAATGAGCCTTGAGGCAGCAAATGTACTAATCGTGCATCAGTTGAGCGACAAAGCTATAAAATTATAATGTTGTTGTCCGCCACAACCTCAATCAGCAAAAAGCAAATTTGTTGGCGACCTTATTAACAGTTTTAGAACCTCTGTAATTGTTTTATGATTATACACTTTTACCGAATGCTAATTAAATTATACATTAGTTCAGTATATTATACTTTTCGATAGAATATAGTACCATGTAAAGGGAGTAAATGATCCGAGTGCTATTCACGTATCGAGACTAAAATGAAGCGAATAATTCCTTGTGTTATGTGATAATTTATTGTTGTTGCCTATAAAAGCCAATTAGCGACAACATTTATTCGATCTATTACTTCCAATCATCGCAATGAAGAAATCTCTGTCAATAAATCTTCTGTACTATCATATTTTCCTTCAGTCTGTCAATTTTTTCATTGTTGGGGCTGCTCACAAATGAGGTACGGATTATTTAGCGATTTTTGACACCCCCCCCCCCCCCCTTCTATACGAAACTCTGTACAATTCCAAAGACTCCCTTTGCATTACGTACGAGGACTCCCACCTAAAAAACAAAAAATGAAGTTTATTTTTTAGTTCATTATTGTGTCGTCGTTCATCGTCACTTCAGGAAGATTCATTAAACTACCTCGTCAATATTGACAAAACATTAACACAGCAATACAAAGGGCTCATTATATTGGAGGCGATGCGATTCAGAAAAACCTTAAGCGTGAAAAAGTGAACACTTTTTTTTGTACGTATGACTCAGGGGAGTGTCAGTCTTTTGTTTTGATCTTTACAAGTAATATTCAACGTGATGTTAGCTGCAGTTACGACCGAACCGCTAACTTCATTGCAAGCAAAATCAGCTTATTTCATTCATAAATTCACCAAAATCAGCTGAATTCATTGAAATGTTTTAAAATCAGCTGATTTTGTCTCGATGAAGTTAGCCGAGGTCGCAACTGCAGCTAACTTCACGTTGAATATTACTTGGAAAAATCAAAACAAATGACTGTCACGCCCTGGTACGACTTGACTATGACACCCCTCCCCCACCGTACGATACCGCACGAATTCTAGCACTCCGTCATTTCTGTACATAATTTGTGAACAGCCCCTCACCGATGGAATTAGTCATTTATGGATTCTTTCCCGTCAGGAATAAGTGAACACATTCCCTTAAGAATCGTATAGGAATCGTGTGGGAATGTCTTATGCCATGGAAAATTTGTATGACGAAAGAAAAAGCGTTCACAAACTCCGTCCGGGTGGATTTTACAAAGAGCTCAAAAACGAGCGTTTCTTTTTAGGGGGATGATAATTAGTAAAATCGCACATAAATTGAAGAGGGAAGGCGAATAACAAAAATATGTGAACGGACTCCGTAACGTTTAGTCGGGTGGCATTGTAAAATATAAATGCAACCAATTCAAGCGAAGTAGATTTTCGCAAAATGATTGTTTAATCTGTAAAAATGAATTTATTAAGGTTCTTACTAATACACTTAATAGACGGCTAAGAAAATGACCGTCTAATCGCAACATATATATGACAATTACGATAGAACGCAAAATAACTTGGGAAAACAAATGAAGCCGTAGAAAAAATCCTAATTCACGAATTTCTTTCATTGGAGTCGGTTAAGCTTTAGTAATGTCTACACGGTCAGTCAGACACAATAACCTCACTTGCACAACAAAAAGTTACGTACTACACACAAGCGTATTTGTTCTATTATGGAGCGTATTAGAATCTTATGCAAATTATTATGCGATCCTTAACATCTTCTAGTAGTGCAATAAGAGAACTGGCAATTTCGAACCGAGAAAGGAGAGTTTATAATTAATTTACAGTTTTAAAGGGTAAGTCGAAGCTGATTTGCATAATTACGCCTCTTGTAGTGTGAATTATAGAGTGTAATTAGGTTCTTTCTCCATCATTTCATTCAGTTTTACTCCACATGCAAGGCTGATAAAGTCCTGAACATTAATTTAACCTTTTGTTCACCATTTCATTGCATTTCTGTGTATTTCCCAAGTATGTTTTAACATTGTACAAGCATTCGTAAGTGTGTGAAGAGTGCATTTTTGTTCCATTGTGTGGTACGTCCGTTAATTACGTGAATGCAATTCTAAAACTTAAATTTATGTGCACCAAGAATTGGGAAAAGGTAGAATTACAGCTCCATATACAAACATAGCGTAAATCCATTCAATGATTTACACATTTATGTTTGAAATTTAAAGCGTATAGGTGGATGCCTAAATGTATATCTGGCTTGACTGCTACTTCTACTTCCCAATGTGTGATTTGAATTTTTAAATAACTTTATTTGTTCCTTTTGGTTCAATGGTTGTTACAAAAAAAAGTAAAAGAAAAATCTTTTCATGTTTCCTGTCACATAAACGATATGAATATGAATAAATAAAATTACCCAAAGACTAGAGAGAAAGAGCCATATATATACAGAAAATATTTATTATATATGGTGGCGAAATGAACATGTCGTGCTATGCGAGATTTCTTTCACACGCTTGAATGATGAGCGTACAAATTTTTCTTCTTGTTTTCATACTTTTGTTTCAGCTTAAAAAAAAGTTAAAGTTAAAAATTATGAGGCATACGAAAGAAACATCGAAAAGAAAGCTTCTTAGATAAAATGAATTGAATTTTCTTTATATATAAGAATGACGAAACGGTGTATGCCTTCACTTCCCAGTTTTCCCATTCTGTAGAACGTACTTACTCAAAGTTAAGTGTATTATGAAGTTGAAAAATTTACTTGTTGTCCATCACCCATCGAAAGAAAGCTACGAGCAGTCGAGTATCATTTCTCTGGTGCTTGTGATAGACGAGGTTGAATGCCATTATTTGTTTGTTAATAGTATATTATACCACAAGGGCTGTAATTTGAGAGCTTGTATATGGAAGCGGTTGAAGATCCGAGGGCGTCAGCCCGAGGTTCCTTAACCCACTTAGATACGAGATCTCAAATTACAGTCCGTGTGTTATACGATATTTTACAACACGAATTTGAGGGCTGTAATATGCATATTATAGCCCTGAGTGTTGAAAAATATTTTAATTTCCCTTCTTAGTTATTTCAAAATCACAAAAGAAAAATTAATCATTTTTTATTAAACATCTAAAACAAAAAGCAAGGTAAGACCTAGGAGCGTTAAGTCCTTTCATTAATATCTTAAAAAAATATAAAGGAAAAAACAAAAAAATAAAAACATTTAAGAAAAATGAAAGCGAAAAAAAAATACTCGAAAAAATTACAATTCTTCCTTCCAACAATCTCTCTCTACGTTTTTTCATAAAATACTTTCCTTTTATATTTGTAGAAAATGTCTAAAAGAAAAAAATGTACTGACTGGCAACGCCAGATTACAGACTTTTTTCACCTAATATGGCAAATAGAACTTCATGTCTCTCTTCGCACAGTGTTAACCGCCCGAACGATGACGACTTCGCAGATTCACCTACACTTCTCACTCAACACATATCATAGATATTTCGAATGACGATGACGAATATCAACAACATATAGAACCAACGGATCAACGTATGCATACCACATTGATTTGTTCCACTCTCGGTAATAATCGACCAACACCGTATATCGTCGACGACCAGGCAGCGGCCAATGCCCAACATGTACTGAACACGGTCCAACGCATGCATGCTACATTGACTTCTCCCACCCCCGGCAATGATAAACCAGTACAAATATATTAGCGACAATGAAAGCGACCGCGAAAGCAACAGTTACAGTTCGCTGCCATCGCCAAAGCGACCCCAATCTGCAAAATCTATTAAGACGGATCAAGTAAAGGTCCCATCAGGTACAAAAAACAAAAAAGCAAACAATAACAACGAAGAGAAAACTCGAACAAGGACAGCCTTCAAATGAAACATTCTGACAAATTACAAATACAACGCCACAGGGCAAATCAAGAATAAAAACGACAAATGGACGTTGAAGAAGGAAAATGCGAAGACACCCCCAAAGCATATTAAGCTACTAAAACCGGTACGCCATAGAAAACCCGAGCCAAACAAAAACACCGCCAAAGGAAAGGTGGAAAAATATTGGCGTTGTATCGAAACCTCGCCCAAAAAGTCGTAGCCTCCACTATCCAAAACAACTTATAACAAACTCAAACGTCGCAACTCGTTTCAAGGTGTGCTCGCCGAATACCACTTCCGCCAAATTCAGAGATGTTTAACACAATGAGAACAGTAACACTCTTTGCCGAAACATCGATGAAATGGTAAAAATTATATCAAAAATATCAGCTGAGGTTGGGTACTTATAACGTTTATGTACTACTCCTTATTGTTTGAGCAAGACTCAAACTACGCCCTTGACGAAGAGCCAGACTCAGTTGAACCAGACACGACACTTAACGCCATGTTCATCGCCAATTCTAAATACACGCCCAACGGACTTTTACCGCGCCATATGACAAGTGAGCTTGATTTTATAGGGAATTTCTTAAATTTGAACAAGAAATGTTAACATACATTCCGCTATTGCAACGATTGCGGATTGTGATTGTGATTGTTATTGCGGATATTATGCAAAAAGTGATCACATCAACGTCAGAATATGAGATATGTCAACGTCAATGATTTGGTGAAATGTAAACATTATTTTGAAATTATTTTTCGTGAAAGACTTTCCCATGAAGACACAATATCCTCAATGAAATGTTCAGTTTTCGTGGGGGCCAAATGTACGTGTATCACCAACTTTTCGGAGGTGATAGGTAGAAAAATACAATTCTTGTCGAATGTCTAATATAAACATAGGTTCAACTTGAAAACCAACAAAAGCTTAACAAAAAAAAGTTCAAAAGAGCACATAAGCAATGGCAACAATAAGACAATTCAATAAATCGATTCATGTCAATCTTTACATCATAATCAATTATAGATTAGTTGAAACTGTTCTTTTGAAACAATATTCATCCCTTTATGTTTTTTCACAAAATCACATATTCGAACTCCGCCAGGCCAAGTATCTGGCAACATTACAGCACTACGTGAGCTAGCATCTTGTAGTAGACACTATTTATGGTCCTACCATGAGGTAATAGCCGCTTTATGTATAGCTTCTCTCTTTCAATATTCAGTTTTCTGGACAAATAATTTTTCAAACACTCATCGGTCACATCTTTGCCAATATTCGAAACCACGACACAGCTAACAGTACGGTTTTCAAGGTCAAGAGCGGAGTAGTCGCTACCAGGACTGGAATAATCTATGAACACATCATTCGATTGAATATACCGAATATATTCGAGTAATATACCGCAGAAAAAAAACTTAACGCGCCAAGAATGCTAGATAAAAAATACGTCGACGTCGTAGTTGGGTGTGACCCGGGCAGACGCTTGGTGTTTGCGGGTTCGGCGAAGAAAATTTACACTTCGAAGGAAATAAATTTCAACTTTTCCGCAGCAAGAAGCCAAAATGACTTTGGCTGCCACCGTCATAATACAAAATATAAAAGTTGGACAAATGAATATATCACGCAATCAGCTGGCCAACAAAGGTACTTCATATTAGTCATCGACTTTTTGTTTGTTATGTTAAAATTCCCTTTTTGTTTCTGACAGGGAACAAGCGAACACCGTACGCACAAGACTGTACATCATTGTTTTTACGTAATATCAAAGAAGGGAGCGAGGGGCAAACAACAATCCCCTCGTTCCCATATAATCTGAGATAGGGACAAAATATTCTAAACATACGATTTTGTCATATTAAGCATTAACTTAGCAAGGTCAAGTCGAAAGGGCTGGTCGCTTATCAGAAAGTTAGGAGGTGCGATCGAATAGCTCGCCGCGTCATCCAAACATCGAAAGCTCCAGCGAAGAAATACTTTACATACCGGGTCATACGAGAAGTACACCGATGGTCAACGAACTCTCAAGATCATTCTCAGAGGACGACGTCAACATGGCGTTGCTGTACATGAAAAACGGAAAGGCAAGCGGATTTGACGCTATGTACCCAGAATTCTTAACTTTCAGCGGAGAACGTACGAGGATGTGGTTAGCAAGATTTTTCACTAGTGTGCTACAATGGAACGCATTACCTTCGTCTTTCAAAAAGTCAAAGATAATTGCGCTGCTGAAGCCTGGAAAGCCTGAAAACCTTCAGGAAAATTATCGGCCAATTGCACTGTTATCGGTGGTATTCAAATTATTGACTTCTGTGCAATCGTATCGTCGCGGAAATCGAAAAACTTATTCCAGCTGAACAAGCTGGTTTCCGAAAGAAACGGAGTTCCAACGACAATTGAAGACTGGCGTCGTATTTGTGGATCTCACATCAGCTTATGACACCGTGTGGAAAAATGTCAAATTAATAAAAGCGATCCCATGCCTTCGAATTATCAACATGATCTCCAATATGCTCAGGGATCGACTGTTCAAAGTTCTCTTGAACGACCAATGCACCAGGTACAAAAAGCTCAACAACGGTCAAGGGTCGGTTCTTTTCAATTTATATATTCACGATTTGCCACCTTCCACCGCCCGGAAGTTTTTATACGCAGATGATATGGCCTACGCAACACAGCACAAGCTCTTCAGTGTAATCAACGCAACGCTAAGTAAGGACATGGCTGAATTCGTTCGTTTCTGTAAAAGATGGCGTCTCGTTCCGAGCATTTCGAAAACCGTTGTGAGCTGTTTCCACCTAAACAACAAACTTGCAAGGATGCAATTGCGCGTAGCATTCGGCGGTGCGATACTGCGGCACGATTCCGAACCTGCCTACTTGGGAAAGCTCATAGCCAAACTTTGCCCGAAACTTGCAAGCAGAAACAATCTGCTGCGTAGCCTCGTTGGTACGACATGGGGTGCATCCGCTGCTTGTTTACGTACAACAATGGCGTTAGTGTTCCTCTTGCACCGAATACTGCAGCTCAACGTGGTTGAATAGTGCGCACGCATACAAGGTGGATGTGGAACAGAGCTATGAGATTGATCACAGGCACGGTTCACTCCACGCGACGGGAATGGCTGCCGGCCCTAAGCAACATCGCTCCACCCGAAATTAGAAGGCAGTGGCAACTCCTGACATTGTACCGAAAGATTCTGGTGAATGTCGACATACCATTGAATAGAGACTTGGCTTTACCTAGAATTGAAAGATTGAAATCGAGGAAGCCTCCCGTCATCGCCTCTACATTCCAACAACTTTAACCCGAAAGAGGTATGGAAAGAAAACTGGTCGATCTTTTCAACTTCGAAGAACACACCTCGAAATCTAAAGAATTCACTTTACCGCGTAAGCTATGGTGCAATTTGAATAGACTAAGAACAGGGCACGGCCGTTGCAATGACATGCTCCACAAATGGAAGATTATCAACGAATCCAGATGTGCTTGTGGTTGCCAGCGTCAAACAACGAATCATATGCTGTTGCATTGCCCATTAACTAAGTACGATGGTGAAGTGAAAGACAACGCCCTATTATCCGAAGAAACGCTGAAGTGGCTGGGTAAACTGATCTTGTGATGACTCGGTATAGCCCATAATAATCCTTGAATACTTTCAAGTCTCGTTCTCTTAAATCTTAGTTTGTAAATTTTCGTGTGAAACTTTGTAATTCACGTATGACGTCAATAAAATTGTTCAATAGAGAAAATACCATACGCTAAATAAATAAATGTCATATTAAGTAGGAGTATAAAATCAACATGGATTATCATTTTCCACTGTAAGTTTGCCCAAAGTCTTAAATACAATGCCACATTATCATTCTTTTCAGCACGTTCAAAGGTTACTATCACACGCACACACCGAGCTATCGGCCATATACGAAATGTGATACACGGCGATACCGCCAAAATAGTAAAGTAAAATTTAAAGAAAAGTTGGTTTTAATAAAAAATTGTATTTTTCATAGATGGCTAAAGAACATCCGTATTACAGATACTAGATGGGAGTTCCATGTTTTAACATCATACATGTATGAAGTTGAAGCTTGATGAATGAGGCTTTCGAATAAACAAATCTCAAAATTATCTTTCACTTCAGACGTCGTCATCCGGAGTTTGTTAGCGTTCAATTGTATGCAAAATTTGCACACTTTTAATTAACAGAAAATAAAACCAACCTCTCTGGCTTATTCGCCAGGACTATTGCATTCGAAAATATAAAAAAGGAAACTCTATTCAATGAAAATAGTATTTTAATATGCAAATCGTGTTTTATACAATTTCCAGGTTTTTTTTATTTTGATAAAAAAATACTTGGATTGAATTCCTGTAGTGGAGTTAAAAAAAAATTGGTTGCTATTTACCGACGCAACCAACAACAACAAACTTTTTACGTTTTCATATATTTTCCTGCCCCGGCTGCTGCAACAGTAAATTAAAAAACATTTCTACTGAAAAGAAATGTTATTTTTTCATCGCATATTTTACCAGAGTGTGGAGAGTTTTTTAATGTATAATATTGTGCATTTTGGAGGCAGTTTTTACCGAATGTTATTAAATGATAAATATTAAACGAAAAATGTATGAACGGTTAATGAAGCGTGACAGCAATTTATTATGGAAGAACTTTGATTACCATCAACGGATAGAATATTTTTCTATTTCCATTTTCTGTATTAACGTCAGTTCTCCATATGGGTCTATTAAATGGAATGAAAAATATGATCAAAGGTATTTCTCGCTTTTCAACACATATGCCATACATATAAGACGTAAAGACGTCTCAAAATGCCGAAAAAATGTTAATTCGTTGTTTATGTTGTTTTCCGATTAACGGATACATATACAAAATACATATAAGTATGTGACTTTGAGGAAATAGAGAGGGGGTCACTACTGACAAAAAAGATTTACTTGTCATGGGGATAATCCAGCCTCAAGGTAATCTGATTTACTCCGAATTACCCTCAAGGTAATCTGATTTACTCCGAATTACCTGACACAGCTGTTATTTTTCATAGAATAACTATAGGTGTAGCGTGTAATTGAAACGCTTAGTGTGACATCGACTTTTGTTAAAGTCTATTTCATGATGAAATCCATAAACTGCCAAGCAATTCATATTTTACGGTTATGGATGTTATACATTTCGTCACGAAATTCGCTATATTTTGAACTAAGTCAATAATAAATGCGTTTTTTCACCTTAACTACAAAAAAGGTAAATCTTTAGTGTGTCATCGGCTTATGTCAAAGTATGATATTACATGCTTGATAGCTTAAGTCTGACGCCGTGAAAATCACCATACCTGGAAACAAAATGTTCTCCAATTAGTTTCCCGCACAATTTCCATGCGACAATCAGACAATTAGGATTTTAGATTGGAAACTACAACTACTGATATTTAAAGAAGAAGTATAAAGTTCTTATTTAAATCTCGGTCATTGTAGGGTTGCAAACTCTGAAACACTATTTCTATAAGTGGGAAGTTTTCTGAGTTTTAGACACAAACTTCATCATGCTCGGAGCGGTAGCGGAGAGCGTGACGCAGTCCCAACCCCAAAAAAAAACGTCCACAAACCCAAAAAACTCCAAACAAAAACCTTTGGGACAAGACACGATGTATAGGCGAACTTTTGAGTTCTTTCACCTCGCCCCTCCCCCTTTTATGCGTTGCAGCAGCTTTCAAACAAGCCCTCACTCATCAAAATCGGTTGAAAATTAGCTGAGATATCGCCGATCAAAGATGACCAATTCCTATGGAAAAATGGTCAAATCTGCTTTGCAATCAATAACAATTTTATTCCTGTGTGGTGTGTCAACGGTCTATCTATCTATGTCTCTATGAATCTATGAATCTATGTATCTATATATCTATCTACTTTTTTTTTCTCGAGAACCGCTCGAGCGATTTCCTTAAAATTTTCAGGGAACGTCAGTCTCGGCCCCAAATGAAAAATTTCATATGCCGCTTTTCCGGGAAAATTCTGGAAAAGCCGTGGCATGTGGAAAAGTGGTCAAAGTGGTAATGCACGGAGTTTTCGAATTTTAGCTCCGAAGTGACGATAGCTACAGAGTTGGTTTTTTCGGGAAAGTTATAGTTATAGAGTTTGGTCAGGAGAATTTTTTGGGATCTTAAGAAAATGGCTGCCAGCGATCAAACTGGCGCCATCTTGAATTTTCCCAAGCAATAAATTAGGATTTTTTTGGTTTTCGAATTTTAGCTTCGGAATGACAATACTTAGAGAGTTGGTTTCTTCTAGAAAGTTATAGAGTTTCATCAGGAGAATTTTTTGGTATCATTAGAAAATGGTTGCCAGCCGTCCTAGCGGCGCCATCTTGGATTTTCGTTTTTGCTTCTACGGTTTTCGTATTTTAGCTCCGGAATGACGCTACTTAGAGAGACGGTTTCTTCTACAAAGTTATAGAGTTTCATCAGGAGAATTTTTTGGTATCATTAGAAAATGGCTGCCAGTTGTCATAGCGGCGCCATCTT
>CM055405.1:44731939-44753700 GCA_029228625.1 Pseudolycoriella hygida | reverse complement strand
TGATTATCCCACTGCTCCCTCCAATTAACTTTCGCTATACTCCTAAGAATCCTCATATCAGAAACCTCCAGGTCATGCACGAGATATCCGCAATTGACTGGCTACCGCGTTGCCCATTTTCCTTCGTTCCTCAAATTCCCTTACTAACTTGCCATCATCTGAAAAAATGGTTCCTGAGTACTTGAATTCAGAAACCTGCTCTAGCTCCTCCCCATTCAAACTGCAAGCAATACCCTTCCGAGATTTGCCGACATGCATAACCTTAGTTTTTCCCACACGTATCTTCATCCCGTACTCCTCACATGCGGCATTCAGGCAGTCCACCCCATCCTGTAAATCGCTGGAATTATCTGCCAGCAGAATCAAATCATCCGCATAGGCCAGTATTTTCATTATTACCTTACCCACCTCAACCTTTCCCTGCAAGTTGGCTTGCTTGATAATTTTGCTCCCTGAGTATATACTCTTAATGGCACGCAGTAAACTCCCATTGATACCATACTCGCTAAGAACCTGTCAACGAAAAGTAGATAAAGAACTCGGAAGTATTTCGTAACTCAATCCTTTTTCCCCGGACCGTAGCTCGTGCGATTTGTGAACAACCCCTTCAACGCTTTTATATCACAATTTAATGCTGAATGGAATAAGATTCTGTATATTTTGTGTGAGCTTATGTTCTTAAAATAATTTTCATGCTCATTAGACTAATCAGGAGCTGAAAGTATTACAACTTTTTTGTTCGTTTGAGCCACATAAGCAATAATACCAATTTAATTGGAATCACTGCACTGTAAGGGATAAGAATAATGATTTTTCAGATTTCCATCATGAGAATAGCAGTTTGTGTATACTTCAAAAATTAACAAGATTTAATTTTTTTTGTCCTTGGTTCTTCTCTTCCTGCAGCTCAATTTATTTACACAGAAAAACCTGTAGCACTATCAACATAGTCTGCACATAAGAGTGCACTACTTGCATAAGTAAATCTCTGGGAATTCTCAGGAAGGAAACAATATAACGATCCCCGTATTCTCTAATTGCTCGCTACGAAATGGAATGTACATGTACAAGAAGTTCCCGCAGTCAAGGGCTTTTTTATGATACGAGGTACCATGCAATGGAAGAAAACATCAATCCAATTGGCTATGCCACAGAGTATACCGAAACACATATTACCCCCATGCAAAATAACTCGGTGAGAATATACCCAAATTATTGCGAAAAACCTGAAACACGTGTAGGAGCAGAGCAGTGAGATGTTTAGTCTTGGTTTTTTCGCACTAAAACTGATGAGATGATATTAGGCAATGACTGAAACATAGGCAGGGGCGCCGAAACCATGTGTGCCAGAGGGCCCGATCCATCGGGGATCGAAAGTGGAGAGCTGAGCCCCAGATGAAAAAAAAGTAAATTCCAAAAACTTGAATCAAAAAAAGAAACATTTTACTACGTGTGGCGTCTCCCATTTCGTCGCATTACCGACATTTCCGACTGAACATTCTACATGACTATACTACTAGAAATTGTTATATGCAAGGATTGGGCCATTTTCCCCGAAAACCCTGAAACACGTGTTTTCTAAAATTTGATTCTATACAACTTTGTCTTTGGATGCAACCTCCTACCTCTTATAGTTCTAGAGATATGGGTCATACCTCCCAATTCTAGAAGTGGTAATATCTCAGTATTGTGGTCTTTTTACCCAAAATCCTGGGACACGTGTTCTCTAAAATTTTATTTTCTACAACTTTGCCTTTGGAAGCAACTTTCTACCTCTTATAGTTCCAGAGATATGGGCCATCACTCCCAATTCTGGAAGTGGTCATCTTCCAGGTTTGGGGCACTTTCACGCAAAACCCTGAGATACGTGTTCTCTATAATTTTATTCTCTACAACTTTGCCTTTGGAAGCAACTTTCTACCTCTTATAGTTCTAGAGACATGGATCATCCCTCCCAATTCTAGAAGTGGTCATTTCCCAGGATTGTGGCATTTTTACCCAAAACCCTGAAACACGTGTACCCTAAAATTTCATTCTCTACAACTTTGACAGTGAGTCTCCATATTGCATAGTTAAGGAAATAAACACGAAAGACTGTTTTCGTGTATGGCCAAGAAACTCAATTTCGTCAATTCCACTGGTCCCGGTGGCCGGATCCCTGACCAGATTCCCACAAAATTTTTTTTTTAATTTTCTGACATCAAATCTCTTCATTTGAGACCAACATGAGCAATTTCCGTGCTATACTTGCTGAGATATTTGCGAAAAAGCTTCACCGACCCTCGAAAAACCATGTTTTTGGTCAGTTCCTCGACCATATCTCCGGAACCACTTGATCTATTTTGCTCATCTTCGAACTTCGGTGATCGGTTGAGCCGTTTGGAAAAAAAGTGGGGACGGACGGACGGACATTTTTTTTATTGTTGATTCGTCATATTTAGAAGATAATAAATGCATCCCCCCAACTCCCACCTCGACCTACCCCATGTTACATTAAAATTGTTTGTAGTAAACGTATAGGACCTTCGTACTTCGCACGGATCCAAAAACACGTTGTGCCTTAGTAGATATTCAGTTTTAGGGCCCTGGCTGAGTCTTAAAGCTCAAAACTAAAACTAAAAACCATAAATTGTCAGGCATGCCCAGACCCAGACACAAAAAAAAAATCGGAAAATCGGAAAAGATTTGCTCGAGTTATGTACAAAAGACTAAAAACAACTTAAACGACCCTAGCTCATTGGCCCTTGGGTCAACAGTGCCCAGATTCAATCCCAAAAAAGAATTTTCAATTATCTTTCATTAAAATCGGTTGAGTTTTACTTAAGTTATCGTGGTGACAGACGGACGGACGGACAAATTTTAATTGCTGATTCGTCCTGTAAGGACCATGATGTGCTCCCCCTACTCCTGACTCAAAATTGGTTTGGTTACAAACGTCAAAATTGATTAACGGGATCACGAGGTGCAGTCCTCAGAGTAAGCGTAAGTCAGGCTACTCGGACTTAAAGAGAGCGCGGTGTTGCCTAAATGAGGCCTCTGTTTATAACAATTTTTCTCCATGAAAATGTCCTAAGTGAAGATAAAATAAGAAGTTCAGGCACTAGCCTACTTATCTTATCATTGTCTAGAACACTTTCACGAAGCAAAATTGCAACAAACAGAGGTCTGCATTTCAGGCAGCCTGATGCCAAAAAAGTTTCTATGAAAATGTTGCAATGGTAAACGAGTACATTACTATGTATACTTGGTTCCAACTCAGTACCAGACTGCCTACTACAGAAGTGTTAGTAGCCTTATGGAAGGCAGCCTGGTGCCGAAAATCTGTTAATGTCATCGCAACGAATACGATACGTTACATAAATTTCAACTCGGCACTAGGCTGCTGCTGTCCTCTATGTTAACAATAGAAAATCTCAAGTACGCAGCCTGGTGCCGAGTTGAAATTAATGTAACGTATCGTATTCGTTACTGCCGTTGCGATGACATTCACAGATTTTCGGCACCAGGCTGCCTCCTATAAGGTTATTAGTACATCTCAAGGAGGCAGTTTGTGTCGAGTCGGAGCCGAGTGCATATCAATATGTTCACACGTCAACATTGTCATATTAACTTTTTCGTTGTGAAAGGAAAATCAAAAATGAATTTTTCATATTGTCACTTCGGCAATTTCCAATATTCATTATATATAGTAAGAGTTCGGTACGTCTAGGTTTTTATTTTGACATTTGGGCTCCTGATGGCTGAAATGTGTTACGGCGTCTCTGAACGGAGGACATAGAACTAGAGGCAGAAAGTTGAATAAGAAGCTGGCGCGGTTGGCGGTTCAGTTAAGCTTTGAGAAGAACCGGGTGTAGTATTTGCGTCACCTACAGACCCCTTATGACTTACCCCTTTTTCTTACAAGTTGTGCGGGTATCTCGCTTCTATTTCTTGAAATGAAATTCTCGTTACCACAAGAGCGATTATATTTGAAGAGCAATTATCCACATATCCAAATTGCTTACATCTGAAATAACAATCATCTCAACGTTATTACTTAAGTCGTTGAAATTATATACAAAGTACGATGTTCGTTGTATATTTTCATTTTTCATACATTGAGCATCTTCTCTACTGTACATTGCTGGTTAACATAAAATACGGCTAAACAGTTCCAAAGATATAAACGTATATTGAAAGACAATATTTATCTAGACAAAGGATGTACATTTTCTGTTTGCCTTTCACCCTCGTTTCCAGATAAATGTATAAAACCAGGAAAATTCAATATTATTATGGAAGTTAGAGCAGAAATGTAGAGTTTTGGAGAAGTTGTAAATTATTTATTGAGGTTTTTGTTGTTTGTTTTTCGGTTTTTCCGAACTGAAACTGACTTTTCTGGTAGATTTAAATTCATTATATGCCCACTTGGACAATATGATGTCAACCGATGTTTTAGGAGCTATAAAATGGAATATTTAAATAATTTATAAACAGCATCTGTTTGTGTGACTTATTGCCCTTTCCCATAAATGAAGCATAAAGCCATTCATAATCCAAATGATTCGTTCGTAAAAATTTGTTCTGTTTTGTGGATAATTCATACGATTTTCGTTTAACTTTTAAAACCTCAACTTCATAACTTACAAGAAAATCCCGATCCTAAAGCCAAATACTAAAAAATTCGGCAAACATTTCAGATTTATGCACATGTTTTATTATATGAAAGTTTATGTTATATTTTACATTAGAACCAACATCCTTAAATGCATTACTAAAGTCACCATAAATTCACATAGAATGCAGTTCTATTTGAGGTATTACAATAAGAGGGATGCTTAAACGAAAAATTTATGGCACAGTGGGTAATTTTTTCCCAACGTGTGTATGTGTGTGTAATGTCAGAGGATTATTTATGTATAATATCCTGAAAAGGTGTAAGCAAAAAATATTCTCTACGGGAAATAAATAAACTTTCTTGTAAAAGTGTCTACAGGAAAAAAATTTCTTATAAGAAGATTGTTATGTTCTATTCATTGTAACGGCGAACGTTATGATTTACATGGTATTTTTCTTTGATGAATTTTATATTCATTTATTTTTACTTTTTCTAAGATAGAACTTAGTGAAAGCAAACAAAGCGATAAACTTGAACAACAAGAATGTTTTTTAACTTTGTATTTAACTAACAAGATAGCATTTCTTCATGCAACATGCAGTTCAGTTAGTGAAAAGCTTTCGAAACCAAATGGAAAAATGAGGTAGGAAAACAAGCTTTGTGACAAGATTGAAAGAGATTTGGTGGGATACGTCTTCAGCCCTCGGAAGTAAAACATGACTGGTAGGTGCTGCAAAAAAGAAGTGACTAACAAGTTACAGGAAATTTTGCCATCAAAAAAGCTAGGGTCACTTTTACGGAACGTTTAAAGATAAATTGGTAACGAAACCAATAACTTTTCATTTTTCTAAGCATAGAGAAAGACTAAGAATGATAATGAATGGTTCGTAGCTCACAAGACAATTATGCCCGATTAAAAAAAACGCTAGTGCAAATTAAAATCTCTAGTGCAAACAAAAAACGCTAGTACAAATAAATTCGAATTCGATCTGATCTGATTTGACCTGAATTTGGCAGATCTCATTTTGATCTGAAATCTTAGAGATATCTGAATGGTATCTCGATATAGAACTGAAAAAATTTATTGTGTTAGGAATTATAATAAAGATATCACAACAAAAACCTCCTAAAAGGTAGAGTGTGTCGCAGTCCGTAAGTCCGCTTCCAAAATTAGTGTAATCGCTTGAGATGACGCTATCGCTGATAATACGCAGAAAGTTGTTTCAATGGAATCTTGTGTTCAAAGTTTTAATTTCCTGAAAACACTTCGTATCACCTTCGGCTGGCTTCGGAACACTTCGTGTCACCTTCGGAACACTTCGTGTCACCAATTCTTTTCACTGATTCATATAACATTCCTGAAGAAACCACCTGTCTAGGTATTCTTCTTCAGAATTTTGCAAAAAATCCAAGATGGCGTCACTTTGACAATTGGCAGCCATTTTTTTAAAATGCTAAAAAATTCTTCTGACCAAACTCTATAACTTTCTAGAAGAAGCCATCTCTCTAAGTAGTGTCATTCCGGAGCTAAAATTCGAAAACCGAAAAAGCATAAAATTCAAGATGGCACCGGTTTGACAGCTGGCAGCCATTTTCTTAAGATCCCAAAAAATTCTCCTCACCAAACTCTATAACTTTCCCGAAGAAACCAACTCTCTAGCTATTGTCACTCCGGAGCTAAAATTCGAAAACTCCGGAATTTTCCCGGAAAAGCTGCATATGTAATTTTTTATTTAGGGCCGAGACTGACGTTCCCTGAAAATTTTAGGAAGATTGGCTGTCTAGTTCTCGAGATCGAAAATTATTAATAGATAGATAGATAGATAGAACATAGATAGAAACCGACAGATCAGAAAAAAAGTTTTCATAATGATGAGAATAATAGAAAAATGTCATTTTCAAACCTCGATATCTCAGCCAATTCTCAACCGATTTTGATGAGTCTGGGCTCGTTGGAAAGCTGCTGCGACGTTATTTAAAAACAATTTGTGGGAAGGGGCGAGGGCAAAAAACTGAAAAGTTCGCCTATATGGCTCCTTGTCCCAAAGGTTTTTGTTTGGAGTTTTTTGGGTTTGTGGACGTTTTTTCCGCTACTACAGTACTACTTAGTACTAAAATTAGAAAATTTATATTTTGCTCATAGTTTCGTTTCTGTTGATTGACCAGCTGGTGCACTCATACATAGAAACATAGAAAAATTTTTGCTTCTGTTGTATGTTCTTCAACTGGTTTATTGCCGTTGTTCTTTTGTGTTCTTTTCATACACAACGGCAATAAACCAGTTGAAGAACATACAACAGAAGCAAAAATTTTTCTATGTTTCTATGTATGAGTGCACCAGCTAGTCAATCAACAGAAACGAAACTATGAGCAAAATATAAGTTTTCTAATTGTACATTAAAACGCATTAAGACTCTAGACCCGGAAGTGAGTACTTTAGGATGTATGATGAAGTGGATAGTGTGTGTATGGTATGTGGAATGAAGTGGGAAATGTGTGGGATGAAGTTTGAAGTGTGTGGGATTAAGTTTGAAGTTTGTGGGACGAAGTGGGAAATGTGTGGGATGAAGTGGAAAGTGTGTGGGATGAAGTGGAAAGTGTGTAGGATGAAGTGCGATGATGTCGAAAGTATTTAGGATGAAGTGAAAACACATATCACACAATTCAACTTCATCCCACATTATTCTCACTTACAAAACTTAAGTATTTGATGGAACCAAACTAAATAATTAAGTTTAACCTGAAGTTAATCTGAAAAAAAAATCTGATATGATCTGAATCTGAAAAGTAAAGATATGAAATGTTCAGATCAGATCAGGTAATTATTTGCAGTAATCTGAACTGATCTGAAAATTTAGATATTCCTTTTTTCAGATTCAGTTCATATAAAAACCATCTGTTCCGAACAGCTCGTACAAAACGCTGGTGCCAAAACGCTAGTACAAATAAAAAACACTAGTCTGCCGTGTTAAGCGTAAATGCCTAATCGCAAACTTGAGCTTTGCGAGCTTCTTTTCTTTATGCATACAAATCGAAATAAGCTCCTCGATTATGCGATACGGCATTTATGCTTAACACGACAGCTGCACTGAAAATAAAAACGCTAGTACAAATAAAAGTTCTGCAAGTGAATTCCAGCCTTAAACTCGAGTTCGAAAGATGGCCTAATGAATTTGAATTTTATATATTTCATGTCTGGAAAAGAATTTTAAGATGAAGGACCAAAGGCTTTGGGAACAAAATCGTTGTAATTTACGATTCGAATGGGTAATAGAATTTATATGCTTTGGTTCAAAGCATATAAATTCTATTACCCATCCGAATCGTAAATTATAACGATTTTCTTCCCAATTTTTTATTTTGATTTTTTCTAACTCAAGCGGTCAACCATCCAAAATCGAACAGCGACCTCTGATGCTTAACTTCAACGCATGACACTCTGCGACGCTACCAATCCTGCTATCGGGCATGTACCTTTCGTATGAACTATTTCTGAAGCGTTGTTACTATACATTTCCGATGTTAGTATGCATGCCACATGTATACAAACGTCCCATATGTTAGCAGTAACAACACATGCGGGACGTATGGTGAAATTGAAAATTTTAAACATGTGGCAAGTTAACTTCCGTCTCTTATGTACACTAACATATGAGCCGGAAACAATACATACCGTGTGGCTAGCTTACATCCCCGAAGTATAGTAAAATTTACCTTTTTTCAGTGTATGCCGCCGAGTCAAACAAATTTTTCTGAAAAAAATAAGATTTATTCGAAGCGGTTTTCTGCACACAAGAGTGAATTGCCTCCTCTTTTTGATATTCATACATATGTGTACAAAATAAATGCGAAATACCCATGATCAAATACCAGTTGCCAAAATTATTTTGATT
This sequence comes from Pseudolycoriella hygida, assembly GCA_029228625.1. Taxonomy (NCBI): domain Eukaryota; kingdom Metazoa; phylum Arthropoda; class Insecta; order Diptera; family Sciaridae; genus Pseudolycoriella; species Pseudolycoriella hygida. The sequence continues at coordinate 44,745,210 of CM055405.1, read as the reverse complement.
TTCATCGCATGTTTCGCAATTATTAGAAAAAGTAAATGTTCTGATCAACCTTTTACTCGTTTCTAAATGAACAAAATAATCGCAAGAAAAATTAAAATAACGACAAAGAGTAAACTTTGTGTGTTCTTTAATCTTAAATAACATTTTTGTTGTAGAAAGTTCTTGATTTACTTTCAGTTCCGAAAAAAAACGTTCACGTAAACACAATTTTCATGCTACGTTGGACTCTACACAAATTTGTTAAGAAAATAAATATTCCCTTTTCACATTTTCGTTTGACTGTGTTACATTTTCCTTTCTGTAGATATTCACTAAATTATATGAATTCGGGAAAAAAACATACAAACAGAATATGAAATTGTTCTTTTCAAATCGTCCAACTTCATTTACAAATTATTGTCGAATATTAAAGCGATGGATCGCTTTTAAAGAATATTAAACGAAAAAGGAGACAGAAAAGCCGCATATATATATTTGAATAAAAAAGTGCCTGAAGTCACCCTCAATTTTCTTTTAAATGTGTAATCAAACAAAATACGGAATGATATCCTCACTCGCCTTCTAGCATAAAATGTACAACCATTCCATATACACAACATAGGCCGAAACTTATTATTAAATTCCTTTTGCCAAGTAATCCAATATTGATCAAATTTAAATTTGAGAACAAACAAAATAAACGAATTCTAAGCTTTAACAGATTGAATTGGTTAGTGGACTCAAAATGGGGTGAAATGTTTAACTAAGCGTTTTCGGTGGCAGCGATTTTTTTTATTGTAATGGCTTAAGAGCTTTGGATTATATGGGAAAAAGTGCATAAGCCGAAGAAAATTAATATTTTTGGGAATATCTGCGAAAGATGAGAAGCTGATTTCCCTTTATTTTAAAGATTTACTCAAAAAACCGATGATTTTCTGATATTGAGGGGTTTTTCGGGTATAAGAAGGATTTTCCCATAATTTGGGATCATTACACTTAAATTTAATGGTCTTTTTACTAATTTGAAGGAATTTTTCAGAAGTTAACTAAATTTTCTCATCTATTCTTTGGTAGTCTTTTGGACTTTCTTATATTTCCTTAATTTTCCTGCACATTTTCAAAGGATTTATTTAGCGCAAAAGAGTTTCCAACAAAAATTTCCCTAAGAGAGAGATAATGTAATACAAATCCACGCTTATAATGCATATTTCTCTCAACCAAAAAATAAATTTACCAACTAAGCGGTTAGTTGACTTTATGCGCATGCGCACAAAATTTTTTTTTTTTCATTGGACAGTAGCAATGTAAAAAAATCAACTAACTTCTTAGTTGATTTTGCGCATGCGCATAAGTCAACTAAGCTCTTAGTTCGTTAATTTATTTTTTGCTTGTAGAATTTTTTTGACAAAATTGAATATATCTCCCCAACTTCCTGTCAGATTGGAAGCTTAAGCTTTGTTTCATTAAACTAACAATCGAGATCCCAATTTGCAATTGGGTGTTTTGAAGAAATTCCACTTAAAGTTTTACTTCATGGCTCGGAATAGTTGTTTTTTCTACACCTATATTTCTCTAGAATTTTATTGACAAAATTAAATATATCTCCCCAACTTCCTGTCAGATTGGAAGTTTAAGCTTTGCTTCGTTAAACTAACAATCGAAATCTCAATTTGCAATTGGGTGTTTTGAAGAAATTCCACTTAAAGTCTTACTTCATGTCTCGGAATAGTTGTTTTTTCTACACCTATATTTCTCTAGAAATTTATTGACAAAATTGAATATATCTCCCCAACTTCCTGTCAGATTGGAAGTTTAAGCTTTGCTTCGTTAAACTAACAATCGAAATCCCAATTTGCAATTGGGTGTTTTGAAGAAATTTCACTTAAAGTTTTACTTCATGGCTCGGAATAGTTGTTTTTTCTACGCCCATATTTCTCTAGAAATTTAATGGCAAAATTAAATATATCTCCCCAACTCCATGACAAAATGTCAGCTTCTGTATTTTATTACGAAATTTCGTATATTTTGACGTAAAACGACGTCGCACTAAGCACGTAGATTGGAGACTTGCACACAATTGGACGACGAGCCTCTGTCACTAGCCTGAGAAAGACTTGGCTAAGTCAACTATTCCTCTTAAGCGAAAACAAAAAACATATGAAGGGACCCGTGCGTATCAGAATAGATGCGGCAAACAGAGTTGGTGTTACGAAGAAACTCGAACGCATTTAAGTAAACATTGCCTTAACTCTTTAGAAATTTAGAAATTGCGTCCACATTAAGTTGAATTGGAAATTGCCGATAGGGCAATATTGAAAAACCCGTCCGAAAAACCTTTCCAAAAGCACAAAATTGACCCCCAAATATAGAAAAACGTTCTACTCAGTTTTCTCTACAACAAAGAAAAAACCATTTTTTGGGCTAGGGTCGACCTTAGTTCCGGCCTAGGGCTCTGAGTAGAGGCCTCTGACACACAATCCCATAGCAAAAAATGTTTCCTTCGATTTCCTCTGTAACATAGCAAAAACATTTTTTTTTTGGTTAGGACCGACATGGCCCACTTTAGCTCTAAGCACAGGCGAAAGTTTCTTTACGAACAGTCGGTCATGCCTAGATCTTTCGAACAAAAAAAAAATTGAAAATCGGAAAAAGTTTACTCGACTTATGTACAAGAAACACATAGGCTCTAGTTTTTAGTGCCCCAGCTAAGTCCAAGGACTCGAATTCAAAAAAATTTCTTCCATAAATTGTCGTCTCAGGTCTTTCAAACAAAAAAAATTATGAAAATCGGAAAAGATTTGCCCGAGTTTTGGACGAAAAATGCAGAGAGCACTAGCAGAGACTCGATTGTAATACCCTAACTAAGTCCAAGTACTCAAATTCAAAAAAGTTTCTTCCATAAATTGTCGGCTATGCCCAGGTCTTTCAAAAAAAAAAATTGGAAAATCAGAAAAGATTTACTCGAGTTATGTACAAAAGACCAAAAATCACTTAAACGGCCCTAGCTTGGTGGCCCAGAAATGAAAGAGAGAGAGAGAGAGAGAGAGAGAGAGAGAGAGAGAAAGAAAGAAAAAAAACGTGGAAATGATACATAGGCCGTTCCACAGCCCGCCACCGTCGGAACGGCCTCCGCCGGCCAAACCAGGCAAAGATGAGAGCTGTGCTGTACTGTGAAAAGTTGTATGTGCAACTCCTTCACACAACACAACTCTCATCCGCGTCCAGTTCATCCAACAGAGACCGTCTCAACAGCAGCGGACCGCGGAACCGCCCACATGCTCACATGCACAATGAATCTGGTTTATTAAGGTACGTAGGTTGCCCTGATCGATTAAGTTTATACAAGAAACACATGGATCGGACCTTAAGGAATGTGTTCAACGAGCACCCAAGAAGGCACTTTACGTATCCTTCAGTACTTTCATACCGTCCAAGAACATAAGTGTAGCGCATTATTGATTTCACAGAACGCTCCAACACGTCCCATGACTCAAAATTCAATCAATAATAAAAAACAGGAATGCAATAGTCCAAGTGCGGCAAAAGTAGCGACTTAGCCAAAATACAACGAGACTTAAACGGGGTCGATCTGGCCATGGCCATAGACTCCTCAGCCCGATATAAATAGACACTTTGCCACATGACACTTTGCCACACTTTGCGACACTTTGGCCACATGATCACTCCACGTCATTCATCATCAGGAGAATTTATTGGCATCTTAAGAAAATGTCTGCCAGTTGTCAAAGCGACGCCATCTTGGATTTTCCTAATCAAAAATATAGGTTTTTTCTGGTTTTCGAATTTTAGCTTCGGAATGACGAAACTTAGAGAGTTGGTTTCTTCGGGAAAGTTATAGAGATTGGTGAGGAGAAATTTTTGGGATCTTAAGAAAATGGCTGCCCGCTGTCAAAGTGACGCCATCTTGGATTTGTTAGTAAATTAAAGTTTTCTCAGTCGTTTGTATAGCTGTTTAGATGGTTTCTTCTGGATGAACTATGGTTGTAGAGGGAGTTACTGTGAACATTTCTGTTCATATAAACCGGGTGGCCGCCGCAAGCTATGGCAGCCGCGCGAAGGACCGCCGCGCTAAAAAAAATTTATAAACTAGAGTTGTAGCAGAAGTGACTGTGATCATTTCTATACGTATAAGTGGGGGTGGCCGCCGCAAGATATGGCAGCCGTGAGAAGTACCGCCGCGCCAAATTTTTTTTTTCGAAGAAAATTTTCTCTCTGAGAATGTCCGAACTTCCAAAACGACTGATATCACAACAAAGAACTTTTTCAAAGGTAAAGTGTGATGAGGTCCACTTCCAAAATTAATGATATCAGTGGAGGTGACGCGCCGCTTACGCTGAAAATCTGCAAAAAATGACGATGCAAAAAAAAACTTTTTAAAAAAATTCAAATGTTTGAAATTACGTCACAAATGCCAGAGCCAACGACGAAATAATTTACATAACACAAATTTGACAAAATTGATGCCTGACTTTTGAGAAGATTTTTTTTACTGAATTCAAAATTAATTTTTCAAATTCTTCTAAAAGGTACCCAAGTAACTTTGTTAACTTAGTTTTTGAGAAAACTTTGCATGTGAAAACTGAAAGTGTGGAAAAATTATTACGTTGATGGCTGTGGCATTTGTAACGCAATTTCAAACATTTGAATTTTTTTTTTAAATTTTTTTTGCATCGTCATTTCTTGCCTATTTTCAGAGTAAGCGTCACCTCCACTGATGTCATTAATTTTGAAGAAGCTTTTTGTTGTTATAAAATATAAGAAAGAAATGAGACCACTCAGAAGGTGTAAAAAATATGTCTCACGAAGACCAAATAAAGAGTTCAATGAGACCACTCGACCGGTCTCAGAAATAAAAAAAAAAACTTGAAATGTGAGACCAAATGAGTGGTCTCACAAAGTCCATAAATATTTGAAAAGAGACTACTCAGCAGTCTCATCAAGTCAAAAATGTCTAAAATGAGACCACTCACTTGGTCTCACAAAGACCATAAAATAATTGAAAAGAGACTACTCGCTTGGTCTCATCAAGTCCAAAATATCAAAAATGAGACCACCCCTTCATTCTCAAACAATCTAGGAAACTGTTTAAAAAGAGATTACTCAACTCAGCAGTCTTGAATGAATTCCGATGAATTTTCGGATGAATTTTGAGACCAAAACAGATCTCAAAGGTTCGAAAAACGTATATTCACCTTCACACAACAGAAATCGACTTTATTTGCGAAATATTTGTCACTCGGGCAAGAATATGATTTTCGTCATTGAGTAGCGTCAAATAGAAAAAAAAAATTACTTATTCACGTAGCTTGCGCCTGATCAAAGTTCTTTTCGTTTCATGGTAGCCTCGTAAGTCACTGGTAAAGCATGTTGACTCAAAATCTCAGCGGTCATGGACTCGATTCCTATTCCGTTGTTAGCAATCCTATTCCGCTCCCAACTCCCTAATTACCTTAAATCATCTTCCAAGTCAACATTCTGTGAATTACTATGAAAGTTGTGACGTTTCCATACATGGAACCCATCAACAGCGTCGTTCATTATGGCATTGGAATCGAGACCAACGAAAAAACGTTCGTTTGTTACGGTAAATTATCACGATGTCGACATGTAGGCATCAATAAGAAATGGAACGAAAACCATACACTAAGTAAATAAAATTCGCCTTTGTTTTCAGAGGCTAGGTCTGTCTGCCTCAAATTGGTGAATTCCAGCTTTTTCGACGAAGGCAGTAAAATGGAAGCAGAAAATATCGATATCCAGGTGGTAGAACGAACCTTTCTGCTATTCAACGAAAAGGAAAGAGGAGTTGCAAACGACACAAACCCATTTCAGAGTACAATAATCTCAATTTTCAACTATCAACCCAATTTCACCACAAACGCAAACTTCTACCAGAAGTATTTGCAATTAGTTGGTACTTGAGAGCGATAAATTCATAACGACCCATATTTACACAAAAAGTTGATACGGGCTGCTACTATGCTACTTACATCTGCTTTTCGCCAACCCCATTTATGACTTTGCGATAATATTTCCATGATAGCAATACATTTTGTGTACTTGCTACTTGAAACACTAACATTACAATTTTGTATTTATATTACTACGTCGTCGGTGGTGTGGTGGTTACATCTCCTCTACATATGTTTATGCTATTGCTATTAGCTTATATACACAGAACATCCATAGAAACAGAAACACAAATACCGCAAACCTTTGTTGATAATAACAAAATTAATGCTGCGAAAGGTATTTCGAAAGCATTATTTGTTCTCATTCCATTCAAGGAAGCCTAGAAAATGATTCCTTTTAATTTCGGAAAATGTGTGTAATGTTCGTTCCCTTTTGTATGCGATCTATAAATACCAGGCGGTTCTCTCGATGTTGATACAGAAATGCTTTGAACGATATCATTATTATGTCTTTTCGGTTAAATAGGCTAGACTGATGGTAATTTAAATTTAATAATGCACAACAGATTGACGATAATTATGTTTAATGTCTACGACAAACACGTACATTCATTTACCGAACATGTTCAATGGTATGCTATTACTCTTAGTTTCCATATTAGTAGCCGAATTACAAATAAGAAATAAAATGAGGTGAATCTGTTCCGCAAGCATAAATTTACCCTCTTTAGTAAAGCTTCTGTTCCGTACGCACACAATTTTCAATGAAGAGCTTTTGAATCATATGTACCTTGCGTTCTGAAATCGCAAGTATGTATGTATTGCAGCTCTGTCGAACCAATGAAAAATCGTGTAAAATGCGATAATAGATTTTTATATTAGTAAAGTATAACGTAAATACATTGTTTCTCGTGCTAGTGCAAATTTATTAGCGAACTATAGGGAAAAAGTCGTTTACTGCGACGCGACATCTAAAGCACACAAAAAATATTTCTTTATACATCTGAGATGCGAAAAGTGAACTATTTATGCATCAAATGAGTGACATAGTGTTACTAGTGATGAAAAGTACTTATTTTGTGCAAATAATTTCATAATTTACTATTTATGAACTGTTAAAAGTTAAATGTTCAAAGTACTTTCTTGCAATTCACCGACAAAAACTCGCTTTTTCGTGCGTCATTTCGGTGTCGCATGAAGTGATTTTGCCGCACTGGTGCGATGAAGGTTTTTTTTACGCATTACTACTATGTAACGCATACTTGAGAGTGACAAAAAGTATATATGAAATTAATTAAATTATGCAACTTGTTGCGAAAAGCAATTTCATATATACTTTTTGTCACTCCCAAGTACTTTTTGCATAAAACGTTGTATGAAACATGTTGCAAAACGGAAAATTTTTGTCACACGAAGTGCTTATCATACTCGCTACGCTCGTATGATGAATTCACATCTCTTGACAATAATTTTTCTTTTCGCAACTTGTTGCATAAATTACTATTATGCAACTGAGTGTCGTAAAACAGGGCGTTGCTTACCATGACGTTTGTAACCAGTCGAATTTCGTGGTTCTTAGGTGACGAATCAGCAATAAAAAAAAATGTTCGTGCGTCTGTCAACACTATGACTCGAATAAAACTCAACCGATTTTCAAAAACTTTTTTCCTTGAAAGGTAATTACACCATCTTTTATGTGGTTGAATCTGGGCATTGTCGGGTCGCCTAGCGAGGGCCGTTTAAGTGGTTTTTGGTCTCTCGAGTAAATCTTTTCCGATTTTGATAATTGTTTTTGTTGCCACGTCTGACAATTTATGGAAGAAACTTTTTTGATTTTGAGCTTTTGGACTCAGCCAAGGTCGGCTCCAACCCAAAAAATTGCTTTTGGTACTGAGGGTAACGTTTTAGCGTAACCCACCGTGGGTAACGCTTCTACGCTCATATTTCCGTCCGTCCGTATCACGCATATCTCACCTCACAGACCACCTAGAGGACTCAAACTTGCGCCATTCGAAAGCTCTTTGACTCTAGATTTGCAGAAATGCCGAATGGTTAAGGGTCGGATGGAAGGGGACGCAGAGGGTCGATCTTAATTATGCATATCTTCGCTTCTAGACCACCTAAAGAACTGAAATAGGTAATTCAATAGTTTTTTGACTATATTTGCAAGAATGATGGAAGCAGAGGGAAGCAGGAGGGAGAAGGGGCAGACGGAGGGACTCTTTGACTATACATTTGTACAAATGTCGGAGAGGGAGGGCCGGGATAGGGCAGCGTATGCATTGCTCATATTTCGACGTCGAAAGTTATCAAAAGTTCTAGAAAATACTAGAAAGTTCTGGAAATTACTGGAAAGTTCTGGAAATTACTGGAAAGTTCTGGAAGGTCTTAGTAAGTTCTAGAAAGTTCTGGAAAGCTGTTGGAAGTTCTGGAATGTTCGAGAAAATTCTAGATAGTTCTGGAAATTTTAGAAAGTTCTAGAATGTTCTAGAGCGTTGTTGAAAAACTTTCCGGATTATTCTAGAAGTTTCTGGAACATTCTGGAGCTTTCTGGAACTTTCCAGGACGTTTTAGAACGTTCTGGTACTTTTTAGAGCTTTTGAGAACCTTCGAGAACTTTCTGAAAGTTTAACTTTTTAGAACATTCTAGAAATTTCAAGAATTTTCTTGAACTTTCTACCACTTTACACCACTCCCAGATCCATGCCCCAAGAGTTTTTTTTTTTTTTTGAGGACGTCCTCTAAGGGGGAGGGGGATAGCGGCAGGTAGAAATGAGGGACATGCGAGCATTTTAGTTGACCTGATCGGAAGATTTAGGGAAATGGAAATGCCGAGTGACCACATGGAAACCACCTTCCGGTTTGACAAAGGTTTTGACACGGTGATACCCGAGAGGATGGAGTGGGAATATGGAGCTCCACCGACAAGGGGGGACATATTTTTTTTTTTATTAAAGTTAGTAGTTCTATCTAATGATAGAACGCGCACGGAGGCCACCTTTGGGCCCATTGTGCTTACTATAATATTGTTTAGACATTTGCTGTTGTATCGAACCTTCCTGTACTAGCAATGTAGTTCAGGATGTCTTTTGGTTGCAAAGATCTAATTAGGCTATATCTAATGGTGTAACCGCCTAGATGCTTTCTTCTTGCTGTAATGAAAGCAGGGCAGTAGCAAAGAAAATGTTCAGCTGTTTCCTTGTGTTCCCCACTTAGTTCACAGCTTGGATCCGATCTTTTACCTATTGTTGTTAAGTGTTTATTGAAGCCGAAGTGTCCTGTTACTATGCCAACATATTTTTTCAGTCTAGTTCTACTTACATTTAACAGGAATTTCGACGTTTCGATTCTAATACAATTTTTAGCTTGGCGACAGCTTGGGATACTATGCCAGTGTGAAGCGAACATTTCGGACCTTAGTTTTGTTATTTTACGTCTTATATTGGAATATGGTGTTCCTGTTACTGGCTCTGGACCTATGAATTTACTCATTGCTCCCTTTTTCGCTAATTCATCGGTTTTTTCATTACCCTCTATGTTTGAGTGAGCTGGTACCCACAATAAGTCTATGCGGTTGACAGAAGCAAGGTTGTTTAATAATTCCCAACATTCTAAAGTTAGTGCTGATTTTATTTCAACTGATGAGAGAGCTTTTAAAGCCGCTTGACTATCTGAGCAGATGAAGATAGGGGGGACATAACGGTATTCACAGACGGATCTAAAACGAATGAAGATACGGGATATACAGGAATATACTGCGAAGAATTGGAACTTAACGTTTCGATTCCGCTGGGAGTCTCTGCGACTGTCTTTCAATCGGAAGCTCTGGCTATTAACAGGACTTTCCACACGCTGATAGATCAGCAAGTGACAGGAAAAATGATAGTTATCTGCGCAGATAGCGAATCGACGATAAAAGCGATATCATCTCACAAATTCTCAGCAAAATCAATCCTAGAGACAAGAGAAGGCATGGAAACCTTATCAGATAACAATCAGGTGTCCCTGGTATGGGTTCCGGCCCACTCAGGCATTCTGGGAAAAGGGCGGATGAATTGGCGAGAATTGGGAGCAGAACGGGTTTTGTGGGGCCAGAGCCAGTATTAGGCGTTCATGCCGAGGCAATGGTGAGACTTCTGAAGCAGGAAGCAGAAGAGGGACACCAAAAAACTTGGACTAAACTACAAAACTGTAGACAATCCAAAGAGATGTTGGAGGGATGCAACTGGCGAACCATGAAATATCTTTTGAGCTTGAAAAGGAAATGCTTGAGAATGTTAGTCGGAGTGCTAACCGGACACATTGACCTGAGTTATCATCTGAATGAGATGGGACTCAACGATGACCCCTGCTGCAGAAGGTGCGTAAACGTACCGGAAACAGCAAAAAATTTCCTATGCCACTGCATGGCATTATCTAGTCTCAGAACAAAACATCTAGGAGATTTCTATATCACACTAATTTAAAGCAGTACCACTACCCAATGTTCTATTTTTTATTACAGAGAGCAAATGGTTAGAAACGAGGCCACAGTAACAAAACTGATACGAAACCAAAATACACACACATATACCACACGAAAATAGACTAGATACCATCACCATTAACAAACACATCATCGCCAAACATAAACCAAAAATAGACCAATCAACCATGGGTAGAGCACAATGGGCCCAACAAGGGTGGCCTCGGCGCTAGGGTTCTCGCAGTAGTAACTAAATTTGAACTATTATTATTAATTTTATGTCTTTTGTATTTGCGCGAGGGGCAACCCAAATAATAAATCAATCAATCAATCAAGGGGGAGGGGTACGAAATGGGAAAATGTGTGACAGGGTGGAGGAAGGGTTTTATAGATGATCCGGATCCGGATAATTACACATTTACTGCCTAATAAACTAATTTTGCAATCGATTGTATAAAAAACTGTTAGCGGGTGAGAGATATTGGTAAATTCGCTAAAAAAACCTTCCAGAAACAACATTTTTTTTCTAACAGAAAGCCGAGATATTTCAACATTAGATAGAAGCAATATGAGGTGAATGAAATCCTCCAGAGTTTCAAGAGCTAGAAACAGAGAAACCCTTGAACCCAGTGGACATTTTATAGATTGAATAGATTGAATCATAAACTAAAATATCCAAACTAATTGCAAAGCTTCCTAGTTTCACTCCCATAATCATGATATTTAATTAGCGCAGACTAGGTAACGAAGACAGACGATTACCACAAGAGCCATGTAGGTCCAATTTGGACTCGCAGGGATGTTCAACTCAACAACCGTTGTGACAGTGATTGTGTGAAAGAACCCTTTACATTTCGAAGCAAAGCCTAACTCTACCTAATGTACAAATTCGTCTCCAAAGTAAATAAAATAAAAAATTTCATCAATCGTTGGATTATGTTTCACTTGTTGTTTTATATGCTAGTCATCACCACATAATCCACAGGGTCAAATATAAATTGATATTAACGAAAGATTTGCTCGTAAAAAAAAGGAGTAATTTGATAGAAATCTCAGAAAGTCGTTATTCCTACAGCAACTGAATAAATTCAAAGCGTATGAAGCATACCAACGATTCATGAATCTTATATAAATTAATAAAAAAAGTCCGTTCCGAAAATCTTACACTCCTATGATATCGTCTCACTTATATACATAATAACCCGAAATGACCGAAGAAAATCTTTTTTTATTCATTTCGAAGTCAAGTAAATCTTTCATAAATCATTTGCTTCAGTGTCCACTAGGCGACTATTTTCAGTTATAAGTGGTAGTTGTGTTGTCGTTGGGATGCGTCAAGCATATAAATTATTTTGTAACATCCAAGAATGATGTCGAAAGAGCAGAAAAAAAAATGTAACACCACCGAATCGGTGCCTCTAAGGCGTTCATAATTTTTATTGGGGGCTAATAGAAGAGATTTTTATTTATATCGAGAGATGGTCGGGTAAAATGTTTCCTGTATAAAAATGTAGAACCCGGACCGTTTTATGTTCAGCACAAAAATTGTGATTTACCACATTTTATGCGACTACTGATTGCCATAAAAAATGTTTCATGTTATTAATGGCTAATAGGATGGTGTTGGATAGTCAATGGTGTACAGGACCGCATTACCCAAACAATTTGTTCGGACGACGACCGTGTTATACCGTCGTCATGTCTCAAAAGATAATATTAAGAAAAATGCTCCATGAATTCTCTGGTTTTTTATGCTAGAATTGACATTTACTTGATACTGTGGAAAGATTTCTATCAATCTATCAATGGACTTAATTTCTAAATGTTACACTTTGACCAAATGTAAATTTGCATTGACATAAATCACAGTCACAAACATTTAGAAATTAAGTTTTCTGTAAGTAGAACTCAAGAGACATAAAAGTTTTCGAAAAATTAAAGTCTAATCGGCTATTTTACCATTAAAATTAGTAATCTGAGGGGCTTCTCTGAGAACTTCAAAGCTTTCTTTTTTAAAAAACCTTTTCTGCAAATTCAAAATTTTTTGAATTTTTTTTTTCTAAAAGTAATTTTTCAAAAATATAATTTTGCGAAAATGTTTATTTTGTATCAGCTGAAACTCTTGTTCTACACTCGGAACTTCTTCGACTTGCCGAAACGTTTACTGATTGGTTCGACAATTCATAAAGCCGTTCGACAAGTCGTTTACTGATTGGTGCGAAAAACCATTAAGCCGTTTGGCAAGTCGTTTACTGATTGGTTCGACAATCCATTAAGTCATTTGACAAGTCAGTCTTCTGGTTGGATCGACAATTCATTAAGTCATTTGGCAAGTCGTCTTCTGGTTGAATCGACAATTCATTTAGTCATTTGGCAAGTCAGTCTTCTGGTTGGATCGACAATTCATTAAGTCATTTGGCAAGTCGTCTTCTGGTTGGATAGACAATTCATTAGGTCATTTGGCGAGTCAGCCTTCTGGTTGGATCGACAATTCATTAAGTCATTTGGCAAGTCGTCTTCTGATTGGATCGACAATTCATCAAGTCATTTGGCAAGTCGTCTTCTGGTTGAATCGACATTTCATTAAGTCATTTGGCAAGTCAGTCTTCTGGTTGGATCGACAATTCATTAAGTCATTTGGAAAGTCAGTCTTCTGGTTGGATCGACAATTCATTAAGTCATTTGGCAAGTCGTCTTCTGGTTGGATAGACAATTCATTAGGTCATTTGGCGAGTCAGCCTTCTGGTTGGATCGACAATTCATTAAGTCATTTGGCAAGTCGTCTTCTGATTGGATCGACAATTCATCAAGTCATTTGGCAAGTCGTCTTCTGGTTGAATCGACATTTCATTAAGTCATTTGGCAAGTCAGTCTTCTGGTTGGATCGACAATTC
>CM055405.1:44610358-44731439 GCA_029228625.1 Pseudolycoriella hygida | reverse complement strand
GTCATTTGGCAAGTCGTCTTCTGGTTGAATCGACATTTCATTAAGTCATTTGGCAAGTCAGTCTTCTGGTTGGATCGACAATTCATTAAGTCATTTGGAAAGTCAGTCTTCTGGTTGGATCGACAATTCATTAAGTCATTTGGCAAGTCAGTCTTCTGGTTGGATCGACAATTCATTAAGTCATTTGGAAAGTCAGTCTTCTGGTTGGATCGACAATTCATTAAGTCATTTGGCAAGTCGTCTTCTGGTTGGATAGACAATTCATTAGGTCATTTGGCGAGTCAGCCTTCTGGTTGGATCGACAATTCATTAAGTCATTTGGCAAGTCGTCTTCTGGTTGGATCGATGATTCATTAAGTCATTTGGAAAGTCAGTCTTCTGGTTGGATCGACAATTCATTAAGTCATTTGTCAAGTCGTCTTCTGGTTGGATCGACAATTCATTGAGTCATTTGAAAAGTTAGTCTTCTAGTTGGATCAACAATTCGACAAGTCGTTGGTTGGTAATATATGAAGCGATGTCATTGGCAGTAACCCATATAGCCAAATTCTTTCGGTGTTAAAAATCTGATGTCTTTTTTGACGACATAAGTACTTCCTTAAGAAATATAGTATTGCATGGAATAAACTCAGAATAAAGACAACTCTCAAACGGGCAACACGCTCTAAATAAAGTATTTCATTCTCATAAACGTACTAGCGAGTGCGGTCTGGGGAAATTTATTTATTTATTTAGCGTATGGTTTATTACATCTTATTTTTACAACTGTACATGAAATTCTTATTATTTACAATTATGATAGACCAAGAGGTTTTTACGACAGGTTTGGTTATTTCATCATGATTTGTATGTTAGAACTTAATACTTGTGACTGTTCACACATTCCATTCACAGTTGATTTGTTTATTCGGATGCTGTTGCCGGGAGGTTGGCTAGCCAACAGTTTCGGCGACCGGATGACATCTTTGACTTCTGGAACCGCCCGAACCCATGTGTGATTGAGCTGTCGTCATCTGGTCTATTCTTATCGTTAAGTCTCGCTATCTTTGGTTCGCTCAGTGGACTTGTGAGTGTTTCAACTATTTCCCACTAATTTGTTGACCTTTTCACGCTTCTGTGACTGACGTCACTGCATGTATTTGGGGTATCTGGGGGTCTGGGGACAATATCCCACTAATAGGAAAGAAAGTCGTTTCATAGTATTCGTAAATAGGTGAACGCAAAAAATCCTCTTTGGTGGATTGCTATTTCCATTTTCGTATCTGTTTTGTCTCTACAATTGAACTTTGCTATGCATATAAGAACTCTCACGATTGAGGTAAATACCCATGGTAAATACACCGAGCCCCTCATTTGCTAAACATAAGGGATAATAGTCTAAGTCGTTCTAGACATGTTAATATTTTATTTAAGATTGGAGTTCAATTATTTTGATGGCGAATGTCAACTGACAACCGAAATCCAGATCAGTTAGCAACTACCATCCGTCTTCATTTTGACTCCCTTCTGTCAAACAAATGAGAAAAATCATTTCGATGATGTTGCCAAAAATTTCATTCAGACTTCCACTCATCACCTAAAGCAGTAATTATATTGGACGCGATAAAAATTGCTCGCGAAAGGGTTGTTTGAAAGCTCAACTTGACAAAAAAAATTTTTGTTCTGTCAAGTTGAGCTTTCAAACAAATCTTATGCGAGCGATTTTTATCGCGTCCAATATAATTACTACCAAATCTATTGGGCGCTTTTGGTTACATCGTTCGAACATCTTAAGTTCGGACCTGACGTTATATGGCACTCGGTGCGATGCTTAGTGCTTCCTTTTCCGACATAGACAAAAAAAGACTGTGACGAGATGATGTTGCTGATACAACAAAATTGACGTGATAATGTTATGGAGACCGTCATCATCAAAATCTTCATATTTTAATGCAATCGTAGCGATCAAAGCATTACCTTTGCTAGTATATCGTTTTTACTACCCATATCTCCTGTTTGGGGTGCGTATTAAACCTAAATAAAATATTACATCAAATGGACCCCATATACATAAAGGTACGCATAAACATGCGTAAAATGCTATTCTCATGTAATATTTATTTTTATCTTCAACAATATTGCCTCAAATCATTGCGTCTGAAATCGCAAACTATATAAATATGTCCCATAGATCTTGGTTGAATATATATCACCTTAAGCATCAAAGATATATCACATGTGGCATGCTTAGTGGATGGATTTCAGGTGAATTATTCAAAGGAAGGTTTATAGCGCTTCTCGTTTCGTTGTTGTTTGTCATTTTATTTTTCGCATTAACTGCGTCTCAAACTCAAATCTAATTGTCTAATGAGTCTAATGTTTTGTCACATTATTGATGTGGTCGTAACCGATAATTTGATTATAAAATGTTTTGTTTGATTAGCTCGTCAATTTCCGCAGTAAATATTCAAAATTGTGTTCGACATGTACAAATGTCAAGATGTCACTCCAAATAAACACATATCAAACAGAAGCAGTCAGTTGCACTAAGTGACATGCATCATCATTCCCCTCACTGTTATTTCGTATGTTCCAATTTATAATGTACGAAGAAGTCATCTGTATTCTTTATCAACAGTTTATGCAATCGTATTGAATTCACCGTATCATATATCTTAAATGAAGCTTCAATCGAGTTGAGTATCTCGTTTTTAAGTTAAGGACAATTGGGAGATATGTTAGAAGGAATCAGTGGAAATCGAAAAGTAGATCCGTACAACGAAAATAACAATAAATGTCACGTTATTTGATTGAATGTGGTTGGTTAAGCGAGATAAATGAGATAATTTGTCAGAGAACACATTTGTCATGTGGTCACTTTTGCGCACCGGAACCACATGTTACGTTACATGGAACTGAAAGTACAAAGTCATTAGTTGATTTTAATTCATTTATTATATGTTTGGTAACAACAGACATTGCATTTCCGTAAAATCAACAACGAATGAAATAACTTAATTACTAAGAGATTCTTCAAGAGACTTTGAGAAGAACTTTACGCTCACACCGTCTTATTCATAGACAGAATAAGTGGAAAGGGCTTCACACATATGAATACATTGCTATGGAAATATTGTTACCGCTGGGAGTTAAGTGCAAACGAGTGAATTTCCGTGAATTTCCGAAAATTACCAAGAGTTTCCAAAAAGTAGTGATTGACGCGTTTTTGACTCCTGTCATAACGACTTTTTATGATGCGTAAACTAATCACCAGCCTTTAAACTTCATGATAACGTAAGTATTTCTTCATGAAATTCGCTATACTTTGACAGGAGCTGATAACGCACCTTTTGCCAATGTTTTGATAATTTAGGCACCGACTGACAGTAAAGCATGGACACACCAAAATAGGATCATAGTAGATTCGAAAAATAAACTATGAAATAATGATACAATGAGTCTGTAATTTATTTATGAATTACATATAGGGTGAAGGCTAACAAAAATTATAAATTTGGAATTAGATGTCCTTGGAACGAACAAATTCAGGGACATTTTTGTTGATGGACCGACCCCATCAGAGCTTGCGTTTGCATAATGCTAACGCCGACATTTCCAGCGTTTTTAATCCAAGCAGTTCGCGTTCCTACAACGTTTCTGATAACACCACCTGCCTTCTTCAATAAAACCTTAACAATAGCCCAGTGTATTTCGCTTGGCCGGAACTGTGGACAGTTAGGGGGATTGACGTTCTTCGGCATAAAATCAACACTATGACTTCTAAGACCACTCTTTCGTTACCTTCGAGTAGTGGCTAGATGATCGATTACTCGACCTGCGCGTGTAGAAGCGCTGGGGAGCTGGGTGATGAGGAAGCATGTGGAACGCTGGGAAGGATACTATGGTGGTATCCACACCAAGCGCTTTTTCCCGAAACCTAATGTGAAATGGGCCAAATCTCTGCTAGGGATGGACAGGAGTCGCATCAGGAGAGTGGTGGGTGCGATCACTGGACATTGCGGGCTGAATGGGCACATGAAAAAGCTTAGGCTCTCGGCGACCTCTATGTGTGCGTGCGGCTTAGAGGAGAAAACGGGATTTCACGTATTATGTGAATGTCCCAGTTTCTTCCAACTGAGGCGCAAGCTGCTGGGAGGGTATGATGTAAGACCGTCCGAAGTTGCTGACCTAGAACCAGCTACTTTGAGCAAGTTCTTGGAGGCGACCGGGAGGTTTAACTAACTTGAGTAGGGAAGCTGATTTAAATGATGAACGGGAAAGGAACAAAGGATCGTCAAATCTGTGTTTTAAGATTGGAAAACGATCGTCCCAAGCTGTTAAATCTAAAAAAAAAGTAGCTAGAATTTCGTGGAAGATTTGTGCTGTCGGATGAATTGTAAAAGCCGTTTTTGTCACGAGTGCCTCGCTTTTACGACCATACCATAACGATTCTTTGAAACATACAGCTTTTTTCCCGGTAACTTCGTATCTAATATCCCAACAAAAACCTCTTAAAGGTAAGGTGTGACGCAGTCCCTATGTCCACTTCCAAAATAAATGTTATCGATGGAGGTGACGCGTCAAAGTAATAATTTTTCTACACATTCAGATTTCGCAACCCAAAAACTTTTTTCTCATAAAAAATTTCTCCAGGCGGAGACAAATTTTTCCAGTTTGAAAGCCGAAAGAACAGAAAAATTATACGTTGGTGGGTCTGGCATCTGTGACGCATTTTTTGAACATGGGATAAAGTTATTTCCATTTAATTTTTTTGCGTTCGACCAGCGTAAGCGTCACCTCCATCGATATCATTTATTTTGGAAGTGGACATAGGGACTGCGCCACACCTTACTTTTAAGAGGTTTTTGTTGGGATATCAATTCTTTTGGAAGTTGGAAAAAAATTGAAAAGAGAAGTTTTATTTCAAAAAGAGGTTTTTACAATAGATTTTGGTCACCCCAAACCTCCAAACGAAAAACATTTTTCCCCAAAAAAAAATATCCAAACCTTGTACCCCCAACCTTTGTTCAAAAAAAATTTCTCAAAGAAAAATTTTCAAAAAAAAAAATTTCGAAAATTTTTTTTCCAAAATAAATTTTTTCAAAAAAAATCTTTCTACATCATCCCACACACTTCCCACAACACATCACACCCTTCGCACATCATCCCACACACTTCGCACATCATCCCACACACTTCGCACATCATCCCACACACTTTCCACATCATCCCACACACTTCGCGCATAATCACACTTCCTACTTCATTCTACACATTTTCGGCTTCATTCCGCACACTTCCCACTTCATTCCACACACTTCCCACATCTACCCCCTTTTTCCCACACACTTCCCCCATCATCCCATACACTCCCCACATAATCCCACACACTTCCCACATCATCGCACACACTTCCCACATCATCCCACACACTTCCCACATCATTCCACACACTTCCTACATCATCGTACGCACTTTCCACATCATCCTACGCACTTTTCACATCATTACACATCATTTTCGGTCACTTCAAAAAAAATTTTCTCATAGTCGCTCCAGGGCAGCATAGCTCATTTCGGACCACTTTGACCGACTCCTGGTAACGAACCCCCCAACCGACAAGACCGGTTCTGTTGGCTTCGTGAGATGGATACCTTTCATTTGATACCCCATTCACCGCGATTTGACCACTACCGGCCAAGATATAGCCGAAGAAGTTCTCCCGTTGGTGGATTTTCATATATGGGGTTTGTATGGAAACTTTGAAGGCCAATAACTCAGTTCCAAGACTTTTTGGGGGTAGCCACCGGCTGAATTTTCCATTTGGGACCGGAACTGAACTTCCCTAAAAATTTTAAGGAAATCGCTCGGGCGGTTCTCGAGAAAAAAAAGTAGATAGATACATCGTGGATACACAACACCAGAATAAAAATTTGACTATTTTCAAACATATTTTTACCATTTTTATATGGAAGTTGGTCATCTTTGATTGGCGATATCTCGGCTCGTTTTCAACCGATTTTGGAATCAGGATAGGAAGTAGTTTTATTTTAAAATAATTTAGAGGGGGAGGGGGCAGGGAGAAAAACTCCAAAGGTCGCCTATACATCGTGTCTTGTCCCAAAGGTTTTTGTACGGAATTTTTTGGGTTTGTGGACGTTTTTTTTGGGCATGCTTCGGGCATATACATCCATTGAATTTGGTCAACATCGTATCGTACAACCGTCTGGCTCTTTTTTTAGCAACAAGATATGATCTATATCTCTCCCGTAAGAAGAGCAATCGAACTTTTTAGCTCCATCTTTGTCTGAAAAAACTAGTTTTTCTTTGGCCGAACGCATTATTTTCCGACGAATTTCTCGGTCTGCCTGATTGTGCCTAGAGCCAGATTCTCTAGCTCTGTTGATAGATGAAGTCTCCTTATAACGTTTTATAATTGTCCATACAGTCGTTCTTGGCATTTTCAGGGATTTCGCGATCGATGAAATTGATGCACTTAAATTTTCTATGAATTTGCGCAAAACACGTTTTCGATTTTCAAGCTCCATTTTGTGTACTGTCGAGAAGTCAAGCTTATAATATGACTCAGTAATAGAAAACAGTTCTTTAGAATTACAATAAACAATTATAATGATATAAGAAAGTAGCGGTCAAACTCAAATTTTGTCAGATTTGTCCTAGATTTAATTAGTTTAACATATATTTGAGTAACTCGGCTGGATTGGAAACTTGAATCGGGTTTAGCCAAATTTGGCTCAGGTTTGGTCAAATGTAGCTCAGGTTTGGCCAAATTTGGCTCAGGACTGGTCAAATTCGGCTCAGGTTCTTACCTCAGATTCGACTCTTATTTGACCAAATTTTACTCATATTTTGCCAAATTCAACATTGATTTTGCCCTAATTTGACTCAGACTTGGCCTAATTTGACCCAGATTTGGCAAAAATTGAATCGCAAGTTGGCCTAAGTTGAAAAGGTGCACAGACAGACAGACAGCCCGAGCATTCTCATAAAGTAGCTACCACTACTCAATAAAAAGTACAATTAACCATAACAATCGTATAAGAAAGTAGCGGTAGAGTAATTTTCTTGAAAAAACAAATGTCAGAGTGACACTTTGACAGCCATCACTTTGACACCTATCACTTTTACAGCTGTCACTTTGACAGCTATCACTTTGACAAGCACAGACAGACATCCAGAGCATTCCCATAAAGTAGCTACCGCTACTTAATGACCGAATCGAAACTTAGGACATTGATTCACTGCTAATGTATTAGAGTTTCATTGAATTGTGTGTGTTCCGATTTTGGTGTGTGCATGTTTTAGCCGCAATTTGTTAATGTGTCGAATGCTGAACGTTCATTTTAGGAATTTTTCGCTCTCTATACAGACACTCATCATACAGACATAACATCATAGTTAATCAAATATTTCCCATGCTAAAGTAGCTCCAGTTAGGGTTACCTTCTGCATGAACTTTATGTTTTGTCTCAAATTGTTATAGATCTTGTAGTAAGAGTGAAAGAGATGAAAAAATTGTTTGTCAATGAAATAAGCTTTAGATCGAAAGAATAGTATAAATTGGATTTGTTTATGGAGGCATATGCATTAGGGATATCCAACATCACATGAAAAAACAAATTTTCGATGATATTTCGATATCCGATATCTTTTTGGACTCCATTCAAAAGTCCGAGTCTGTTAGAAATGCATCATGTACTGACTCATGAAACAGGAACAGGAAGAAGATTAAGAAATTATTTAGTAAAGCAAAATATTAAACAACAAAGTTATGTGAAAGGAAATGTTGCATGTATTTGATCAACGCAGACTAGCATTTACTTGAAAACTTGAAAATATTTTCACAGCACTTTGATGAACAACTTGAAACTTCCTCATCAAAATGTTGTGAAAATATTTCAATGCAAACGTTATGACGATATAATTTGTGAATAATTTTCGCCCTCAGTCCATTACTCAATCGGCTAATTTATTATTTAAAATTTTCTATTTTTTTGAGCGTGCCTTATGCTGATGTAAGGTAAATGCACCAGTTATCGGCCATGTTGTAGTCTCCAGCCGAGCCATAGTTTCAATAGTGACCGGCCACATTTCGCATTGAAATATGGCCGGTTACTGGTGCTGGCCGGAGACTACTACATGACCGGTAACTGGTGCATTTACCTTGTACAGACTTTCAATATGAAATGTGTAAGCCTTTCGAATTTGATCATGAAATTCTCTGTGTAGTACGATATAAAGCAACGTAGAAAAAATTTTGTGTTGTTCTTTGTGACGTATGCCATTTAACAAACCTAATTCCTATCAAAATTATAGCTAATAGATTTACCAGACGCCTTCGTCCAGTTTCAGTCAGAGTGTCCTGTCCTTCAGCCGAGAATATGTCTATTTTCTCAAGACCTTTCTCGCCCGTGGGGATAAAATAGACATTTTCTTGTCTAAAATGTCACTATACAAATTTTATAATAAATGGATGTTTCGGTTTCGTGGAGAAAAACGGTTATTCCAACATCACAAAGGTTCAAAAATTTGGGTTACCCTCAGGAAAAATATTCGAGCGAGTTTTTTGTTTCGTTTTGTTTTCGTTGGAAGTTTACTGAAGAACCAAAAAGGAATTATCTCATATTTTATTAACTCAAGTTCGAATTTAGTTTAAGAAATGTTGGTTCTTGAGTTCCATCCTAAGGGACACAGTGTTACACCTTGCTACACGACCAAACAAATGAATAGAATAGCTATTTTCCGATAAGAAATCGTGGTTTTCATCCACAATTGAAATACACAGATCAATGTGCTCTTGAATTATACCTCAACATATTGAATAAACTCAACCGAGATAAATAAATTCAGATTTCAATTTTAACAAAATCGTCAAATCGGCAGTATTTATGTGAAGTGGTGAAGTTTATGTGCAATATTTCGACTAACTTGTGAGGAATAAATAAAACTTTCAAGTAATACTTATCTGTAAATTGAATTTTGAATTTATAATGCAATGCTAATACTTTAGTTGAAAATATTATTCAACAACTTCAAGTGATTTAATGATACGAAGTTTGAGTTTACAGAAATTTTCAGCAAGTGTTGCATATATGCTGTTGAGGAAGTAAGTGAAGCTTGAATTTGAGAATATGAACAGTTGAAATATAAGGGGATGTGCTGTACGCTATGCAACGGCTTTTGTGAGGTGAAGAATTTCTTACTAATGCAATAATTACCCATAAATACTTACATTATGAAAGCGGATCTGAACTGGTCTTCTTCTAAAAGAGAGATAATTTCAATTGAAGAATCAAATAAAACTTTTCGGGAATGTAGTGTTTGAACGACGGAAATAAGCGGGTAGCCGACAGCAATGACCAAAATATCGGCTTCTGTCAAAACATAGAGAACTTTATAATGAGATATTAGAATCCTTGCGACGATGTTTACTTTTTTGACGACGACGGTCGTATCGTAGCAACGCCAACAATAGAGGAAGTCTCAGCAGCAATTATCTCACTCAAGAACAACAAAGCTTCCGGTCCGGAAAATATTCCAGCGGAACTCCAGGGATGGGTGGTGAGGAATTGTCAAAAGTAATGTACGATTTCGTAAAACAAATATGGAACACGGAAAACAGTGGCTAGAGGGTGCCATTTTACCTCTACACAAGAAAGGCGATAAAACCGAATGCGAAAACTACCGTGGAATTGCCTTGCTGAACACGGCTGAGAGTGTCATTGGGGACTATCAAAGCGGATTCAGACGAGATCGGTCAATATTCACCGTTCGTCTGATTCTGCAAAAAGGCAGAGAATTTCAAGTCCACACGTACTATCTTTTCATCGACTCCAAACAAGCTTACGACAGGACCAAGCTTATGGAATTGTGTGAGGCGATGAAGGAGCTGGGCTTTGAAACAAAGTATATTCGTCTTGTGAAAGCAACATTTGATGGCACCAGATGTCGTGTCAAGGTGCAAAACGACACGTCAGATGTGTTTGCTGTTAAAAAAGGGTTGAAGCAGGGAGACGCGCTATCCTGCTTACTCTTTAACTTGTCTTTGGAAATCGCAATGAGACGTGCTGGTATCCTAACCAACAAAGCGCTGGTGAATGAAACATTTCAAGTTCTGGGCTCTGCAGACGACTTGGACCTCGCCAGTCGTACACAGGCGACGAAAAAAGAAATGAACAGGTGCTCCTAACGTTTGAGTGCAAGGTACTCCGTGCCATATTTGGAGCAATGCGCGAGGGGGAGAGGTGGCGATGACGGCGACATAACTTTGAATTGGAACGTGATTTTGGCGAGCCGGATATAGTGACAGTGGTGAAAGTCCAAAGGCAGAGGTGGGCAGGACATTTAGCACGTATGGATAAAAACAGAGCCCCCTCAAAGCTATTTCGTAACGATCCAGAAGGGCGAAGAAGAGTTGGTCGCTCAAAAATTTGATGGATTGATGGCGTCGAACAAGATCTTCGCACGCTCGGAATAAGGAACTGACAATACACGGCAAGCGACAGACGGAATTCTCCAGTTGGTCAAGGCCCAAATGTGTCTGTAGCACCGAAAAAGTAAAAGTAAGCCAGTAAAATTTAAACTGCTTGAAATTTGAAGCATTTCATCGTGAAAACTACTAAATTTTGACATAAGTCGACGCCGCCTTTAAGAACTTTCATTGATTCATCTACTGTGATATCAGCTTCTGTCAAAGAATAGTAAGTTTGATGACGAAGTACGTACGCTGTCATCTCGTCATTAGATTCGTTTTAATCTTACCGAAGCCGACGTCGTGTTAAGCGTTTGAATTCTTTGTACTGTTTCAAAGTCTATGTATAAGCGCAGAAAAATTATTACGTCGGGAGGGCCCGGCATTTGTGACGCATATTTCAATCAAATGTGAAAATATTTCAAAAGAATTTTTTGCGTTCCGAAGCTGTAAGCGTCACCTAATTTATATCAGTTGTTTTGGAAGAAGGGACGAGGACTTGCGTCACATTTCCCTTTTTTCAAAAGGGTTTTTGTTGTGATATCAATTCTTTTGGAAGTAGACGGAAATGATCCCCACAACTTAGGGGTCGTTCATAAATTACGTAACGCAAGAGGGGGGATGGTATGAGCAAAGCGTTACGGTTCGAACAAAATTTTGTCAAACTTGAACAAATAAATGTTCAAGGGGTAGGGGGGGGGGGGGTAAGAAATGCCAATTTTAGAGTTACGTAATTTATTAACGGCCCCTTACTCTACAACATATCAACATTTTTTTGAACGCCCGCCTATTTTCCGCCATTTTGGTGGTCACCCCGATACACTACGCACCCAACCCAAAACTTTCCCTTTGACACCAAACCTCTATCTCGAACACTGTACCTTGTCTCATACAAAATCTGCTACCGCACACATTACACACACAAACACATATATATGGGCTTTGTATGGCGCCTTGTAAGAGCCCTGGCGCCCAAATGAGGCCGGTACCACCCTTTTTTAAAATCTCATATGGCGTAGAATGCCCACCCGAAGGTCCCTGCAAAATTTCAAGAAAACTTATCGAGCTGTTTTCGAGAAGGAGCCAAAAACGTCGTTTTTTATACAAGTGCCAATGGAAACCAATAACTAACTAACTAACGTAGAATGTTTTCATTTCCTTTGTCTTCCTTGAAAATGCACTTTTGTGTTGAAAATGATCATTTTCTGAAGGTCATATCTCCGGATCCACTGAACCGATTTTAATGAGTGAAAAGACACTTCGCCTTAGAATTTCCGTAGAAGACGGGAAAAATATTTTCCAGGGGTACGTCGCAAGGGAGGGGGAAGTTAAAACTTAGCTGTATATATGGCTCCGCAGTCTACGAAAAATTTTTTTCGCGCATTGCTACCGCGCGCCCACGATTAAATGATGAGATTATGTAAGTACAACTATCAACTTATGACAGCTGTCGTATTTGAATTTTGGCTCGAATTTTTAAGAGTAGAGGAATCACTCACTGACATAAATATAAAGAATTTTAAGGATCCAAATCATTGTTACAAAACATGGTACCGAAATTCAAATCTGACAGCTGTCAAAATTGACAGTTGTACTTACATCATTTAATTCATTTTTACTTTGACAGAAGCCGATGTCCCTCTTAACGCGTTAACAATCGATCTGGTTCCAGGCTTTTGATTGATTCGTGGGAAGTTTGCGACGACGTAAGGTAAATACGAGGTTCAAGTGAACATAAACATTCAAAACATTGCTATAATGTGTATTTTATATTCTAAATATTCTCAGCGTCGATTCTCACTTTTTCAAGCATGTAAATAAATAAACATAAGGATAGGGTGAGCTATCACATATTTTTTACTTATCTTCGTAACAAGCTTAGTCGAAATAAAACTTAATCTTTTGATGCATAAAATCTTTGAATAAGATATGACTAGGGAAATTGACATACTAAACTAAGAATTATCGCAGAAATATTTCTTATCCAAACATCTCATATTTCATAAATACTTTACGTTCTTTCATATCAAGTTCACATAATCTACATGCATTTTATATCGAAAAAAAATTTCCATATAAGGTTGTAAAACACAACATAAGGACATAAATAATAAAACATGCTATTCTCCCTTGAGCATTCGAAAAACCTTTTTTCATATATAAAGTCATTCCAATATAAGAACACACTACACAAATCAAGGAAATGGTAAAGCAATCCCTACAACTTTTTTGTTATTTTTTATTTACATTTAGAGTTAAGCTTTGGCCGCTTGATGCTTTGTAATAAAAAAATTCTTCATATTTGTACAAGTAATTCCATGAAATTTAATATTTGAGTCTGCTGAAGGACCGCCAGTAGTCTTTTTGAACGTCAAATGTGACTATGTGTGACGTAACTCCCTGTGCCGAAGAGCCTTAAAGCTTTATTGCAATTAAAATGAGGGATGTGCTCGGGATAATAAATAATGTGAAGCAACTATGACGGTTAACGATCATAACACTAAAATACTAGAAGTTTCGAACACGAAATCAAAAAAGATGTAAAAAAAAGAGCCAACAAAAGTTAAGTTTGTCGTCGGGTAGAGAAAAGGGGCAGCTCATATGAGCTGTAGCTTAAACTCCGAGGGTTACAAACTTTGTTTTTATTAGAATTAGTTATGAATTAAGTTTGAAGATAACGAAAATTGAAGAAATATGAGGTGCATTTTTTATTTTACATGTTTCTGCTCAGTAAGTCATTACCTCGTCGCAAGCGACTCGGAAAACCGAGCATCAACATGTAAAATATTGTACGTATTTCCAAATGTTTACTTTGACTCTTAGGATTACAGCACTCGCCTTCGGCTCATGCAGCAAACCTATTAGACAACCAATTCAAAAGCACATACGTAATGTACTATTAAAATGATCTCGCGACTTGATCGCTTCGGTTGATCTCTCTGTCGTCGGTTGACTTCACATAATTTCGGTTGAATTTTTAATTTTTTCCACTTGGTACAAATTACGATTTTTGGCTAGCCACAAAAAACTATTGTTTGGGACTTGCATCACGAAACGATTAAAAGTGATAGTGAAAGTGGTCACAAAGCAAATAAATAATTTCAAATGCATAAACTGAGCAAAGTTGTATGGAAAACGGTTTTCACTTTGTTTTACATTTCCTTTTTGTTCTTTTTTGTTGAATTTTAAACAATCTGCGACACTCGTATTGTTTGGAATTGTTTCATCGTTTCATGTATATGAATTGAATTTATAAAACATTTCGGTAAGTGCGGAGGGAACAAATACATTTTTTATATTCGGCGGTGATATCATTTTCACAATGAAAGAATACACAACGTATGCGAGCTTTTTTTGGGATATCCCAGTGAAAAAACACTTTCGATGTTTATACGCTCAGAGATAACCTGCACATGTACGCAAACAGTCACATGGGAAATTATTTTAAAATATGACAGATTTTTAATTAAATTTGTCTTTTATCGGTTTCTGCTGGCTGGTTAAATGTTTCTGTTTTATAAAGCCAAATACGTTTTGTATCGTCAACGTAAAATTCCTAAATAAAGTATATGAGATGACGATATGTTTGACTACAGTCATAATATGTTTGTAATAAACATAATATGATGATTACACACATGATACGGTTGATATAATGATCGTATGTTTACCGTAATCATATAATGTTGAAATGCTAAATTTTTCACTTCTTTTTCCATCTTCGATCCATCTATTTCCATTTTTGATCCATCTATTACCATCTTTGATCCATCTGTTTACATCTTTGATCCATTTATTTCACTCTTTGATCCGTCTATTTCCACATTCGATCCATCTATTTTACTCTTCGATCCATGTATTTCCACCTTCGAACTATCTATTTCCTTCTTCGATCCATCTATTTTCATATTCGATCCATCTTCTTCCATCTTCGGTCCACCTATCTCCATCTTTAATCCATCTATTTCCATCTTCGATCCTTCTATTTCCATCTCCGATGCATCTGTTATGAATTAAAATACACGATTGGTCTTAGACCAACATTTGTCCTATCTTTACTACTATATGTCAAATGAATGCCACATCCTGGTACATGTGTATTTCAATTCATAATATTCAATTCATAACAGATGGATCGAAGATGGAAATAGATAGATTGAAGATGGAAATAAATGGATAGAAGATAGAAGATAAATGGATCGAAGATGGAAATAAATGGATCGAAGATGGAAATAAATAGATCGAAGATGGAAATAAATGGATCGAAGATGAAAATAGATGGATCGAAGATGGAAATAGATGTATCGAAGATGGAAATTGATCAATGTATGATAAAAGATGTAAAACAGATGGAAATTCGCAGCGAAAAATTTAGCATAAAACACTCGTCATTGTTCCTACCGCCTACGTTATTTCTGTGCCCTACAGAGCCGTAAACATTTTTCGACCGGCGCGGCGAGCTTTGATCGATCCACATGTGTTTCGAATAATTGTTTTGGCCTGTGGAGACGAAGACGTTCCTTTCAAACTACAAAGTTTGAAAAGCAGTAATTGGCTCTCAAATTCAATCCAATGATAGTTTCTAAATGAAAGCTGTGGAAAATGTTGCATTCTACATCAGGCAATGTATATTTACAAATTTTAGCCGAATTCGTAAACACTTTTTTCCCCGACAACGAAAAATAAACTCGGGGTTGTTAGAATTCCCATCATAACTTATACAAACATTTATAAAACATTCAACAACCACACAGCCCAGAACCATTCGAAAAGTTTTTTCTATTAATTTTCCTCAATTTTTACTTTCGCTTCTTGAAAGATATAAATTTAACCACTTTGCTGCAGAAATATGTACTTTTTCACCATTGAAAATTATGATGGAAATATTTTTTTTACTTGCTCTCTCATTCCAGGGAATTAATAAATTTTTCGCCGAGCTGAGAAATTATATTACTTTTTTGTATAGTTGAACGGTTGTAAAAATAAAATCAATTTAAAAAACGTGTTGGATTACATTTATGGAATGCGAAATTTGATTCTATTCCATCGTTTAATTTTTTTTTGTCGGTTTATTGAAAATGAAAGTCTTGGTTGTAATTTCACTGGGAAAGTTTTAATTTATTTGCTTTATCGAAAAGAGCACAGATTTCTTTATTAAAAAAGAAAGCGATAAATGAATGTCCTGATTAGCCCAAGAAAAACCTACACTACAAGGGTACCTATACCTACACCTTCATGCCTTTGCTTATTGCGTCTAAAGTAATTCCAAATACCAAAATATTTACACACTTGTGTGGGCAGAAGCAAGTTGAAACGATTTTGTATGCGAACTCAGCTCATCAAAAGAGGATTAGGCTGGATTTGCACTCAGAGAATTTTGCTCCATGCGCATGCGCAGTTTCAAAACACGGTGATATTTTTTCTAGTGCAAACTAGGACTTATTATAAGTGAATTTCACGCATCTTATTGAAAAGCTATGATATGCCACAGAGGAGGGAATTGCTACCTACTCCTGAAACACTAATGAGATTTGCGTAATTCGTGCTGATCATGACGCCTATTACACATTCTGACGATGACAACGAATTCTTATTGTTAGTGCCGCCACTAGGTTTCTGGCGCCCGCCCTAGGCATCCAGAAATTTAGCACCCATATGAAGAAATTTTCAAACTCAAATAAATAAAACGAGACACAATTTAAAACAGGATAGTTGAGTCTCGTTTTATTTATTTGAGTATTGTCAATTGTGCCGAGTTCTGTGAAATTCAATTTTAAGAATAATTTATAATTTTCAAACGATATCCAGCAATTATAGTTCTTTCATGCACTAGATTGATCCTTACTCTAGTGCATGAAACTATTGGATTTTGAACACGAAGTACGCAGCCTTCAGAAAGTTGCAACAAGTGAAAGAGTGCCATTTCGGCCGGGATGCCAGGTGACAAAAAGTGATGTTAGGAAATGTTAGAGCCGATAGCGAGTCCTTCATGGTAAAATAATTGTCAATTTCACACCAGGATGCGTACTTCGTCATGATTCAAGGCCAATAAGAAGGCAGCCTAGTGTTAAAAATTGAAGCATGTCACTATGAATTAACGAATGCTTTAAAACGCACAAATTTACATCTTGATATCAGGCTGCGTTCTTAGGTTAAATTTGTTTAAATGTAGATGGCAGCGGCATCCTGGTTTCAAGTTGAAATTTAGTGTGTTGTAAAGCACTCGTCATTGCCTATGTGCTATGCTTCAATTTTTGACAGTAGACTGCCTTCCCGGACTGCAGCATGACCTTAAGGAAAGAAAGTAACAAGCTTG
Organism: Pseudolycoriella hygida; assembly: GCA_029228625.1. Lineage (NCBI taxonomy): Eukaryota > Metazoa > Arthropoda > Insecta > Diptera > Sciaridae > Pseudolycoriella > Pseudolycoriella hygida. The sequence goes on along the minus strand of CM055405.1, from coordinate 44,714,652 downwards.
ACCGTCTTGTGGTGATACCCTGTTCTAGTAAATTACTTGGTGAGCTTCTTTAATGAATACGTAAATGCGTATTTTTCCTATTTGTTAATTCCATTTGCTCATGTTTCTTGCCACAGCGAGCGAAATTTTTTAAATAAAAGTTTCGTTCGTTGTACAGTTTTATATTTCGCTCAAAAACATTTGTTTTAGCTACTTTCCAAATCTCTGCGCCCTGCCGGATTGTCCGTGTGTAGTGGCGGCACTGCTTATTGTATACGAAGGCGTTGCTATACGTGTGGTGTTGAATGATACAAATGTCGAGACAATGTATCTGTATACGAATGACCATTTCACTCTTCAGAAGAATTTTAGATAACGAGCCAGAAAATCAATTTTTTTGGTTCAAGTAAATCGGCGTGAGGCAAAGTTACGAGTTATGCCGTTTACGTCGACAATTTTTTGATGAAATCGTCGAAAATTGTAACTTTTAACTTTGCCTCACAAAAAAAAATAAATTCTCTGGTTCGTTATCTAAAAGTCTTCTGAAGAGTGAATTGGTCAAGGATATCATTTAGACCCAACCCGATCTACTAAAATCCGGTCGGCGCACACGTCTAATGAAGAGTTTTAAATAAGTTCTCTAAGCGCTTGTAAACATTTAAACTTTCACTGTAAGTTTTTCTTACTTCGGGCTTTTGGCGTCGCCCGATCATTACTTCTGCTAGTTCAGTACTGCTTAACTCGTGTGTGTGTGTACAATGGCTAGTTTAATTGTCTACATTATGTTTGCATAAGCTGATAGGTAAGTTTCAAACACAAATATTAATTTAATGAAATGGTTCCAATTGTATCATCAGGTGCCATCTGATAATATCCAACTCGAACGTTTCAAATTGCTTAAGACGAAATCCAAGTAATTGAACTCGTTGTGGATGAGGTGAGGAGCAATTGAATATGGAAATGAGCGTATCATACAATTCTGGGTTATTAAATATGCATAGAGAAACTGAATACAAGTGCTGGTTTATCAGTAGCACAAGTTACCGAGTTTGTAGAGATAAAACCAACTCATAACTACTACACTATGCTAACATTTCATATACATCTAAGTTTCACTGTTTTCTTCAAAACTTCGACAAAGGAAAACTTTCAAACAATAGGAACAATACGTTTTCATTTGAGTTTTCGAGGATAACATAAAGTTTGGCTGTGTATATGGTATCGTAAATAATAAATTGAAAAGCTATAAGTAAAGATTGCTATAATGTGCGCTGGAAATGAAAAATGTGTACAATCAAAGTGAAAGAATTGTATTAGCTGCTTGCCAACTTATATTATGAGATTTAAAGTTTTCCTCTCCAGTAGTAATACTTTCCCAATTCAATTGTTCGAATTTTAGATTTGAAATTGAAAAATGAAAGTTTTCCGAAGAGCTTTTTTTGAGGTTTTGGTTTTATGGGCTTATGTATTATCATTCCTTTGGATTTTAATTTAAATTGATTCTTACTTGTTGTTCTTACATCAAGGATGCTTACTACACTAAAGTTTAAATTGACTTTCTGATGAAGTGAAACTTATTGTTTTAGCAGACCATTGTTCTCTCGGATATTGTTGGCACGGCAGACAGTTTGCTAAACTTTGTTTTAAGTCTCAAATGGTTATCTGATCTCATTTCGAAAATTGAAATCTGATCTCTTTATTAAGTTTATTGTAAATAATTTCTAGAGATATAAAATATTATTGGCCGATTCGTCTTAAAATTGTATTGTGAAAAGCTTAATATTGTTGGCATGTTCGGTTCAATAATATACAGTGGCTGAAAAGTGACGGAAAAATAGCAATCGACATTCTGTAAAACGACAACGACATTTCTACTGCTTTTTCGCTGAATGTCGCTTCTTATTTTTCGCAGTATTATGTATCAAAAAAGAGTATGAACCGTCGCTATTCCCTACCTATTCCCGCCCACTCAGTTTACCCTGTGTTTCACTGCCAAATAATAGCGTAAATGCACAGCGATAATTTCGTATTTTGTAAAAGAACGCAATGGATGAGACGAGAAGTATCAACTTCTGCGTATAAATTGTGTAAAAGCCATCCTTTTTAACGGCATGACTTTCACTTGACTTAAAGAGTTTTAAATATTTGCATTGCATCTCAGCTCTTAGCCAACTTAATCAGCAGGTATCTCAGTCACTAAGTTCTGAGGTCACTGATGTTATAGATAACTCTAACTCTAAAGAACTGCTGTAGTAGTAGAAGAATTAATGTACAAATTTGATAGTTCAACTACAATAGACTTATAGATTTCTGTACTGAATTTTTTGTCCTTCTGCATTACGTGTTCTTTGTGTAAATTTTTATTTTATACGTTATTTTAAGGTAACGTATGTGAGTCTTTTAAACTTTATTTATTCGTTCTACTCTTTGTTTTAAGACCACAAGAGATGTAACATTGATGACAGTTTCCGGCTACGGTGGGCGTGCCCCAAGGCTCAGTGGTCTACACACTACTGTTCACGCTGTTTTTTAACGACCTGCCGAATGTTCTTTCGTTCATGACTCCCCACATGTTCGCTGATGATGTTAAAGCCTATGCTGAGTGATAATGTCTCAATCGATAAATGCGTTGCCCGTGTGTATATGACCTAGAGGTTGTGCAAGTAGGCAAAGAGATAGGGTCTACAGCTGAATGAAGGAAAGACCAAATGCAATTTTTTAGGTTGAATGCATTGAACTGTGAAATGTCGGACATTACTAATTATAAAAGTCAAAAGTGTGCCTGTTTGTCTGTCTGTTTGTTTGTCTATAAATTGTCGGTCACAAATTTCCAGCGTGAACCTACATACGTCCGATCTGCTTGAAGAGTTCCGAGGAACTAAACTAATGTACTGTTGGTTTGCATTGCCTTTTATAACCCAAAAAAGCAGTGCAAACCTAACTTCGAATGGCAAGAGAAATCAACAAGGGAAACCTAGAGGCAGAGAACGAAAGACGTTCCTTTTGTTAAAGTACTGGGACCGCAATGAAGCAGTTCCTTCAAAAATAGTTTGTTCTTATTATGGGAGCAATTGCCCGTAAGAACGATATCGCCATCCGCACCTAAAATCATCTTTCAACGATGCTTTACTACTGGACATCACCAACCGACGATACTTTCATGCGAATTGAACAGAGGTATTTATGCATTTGCACCTGGGTATATTTCGTGAAGTATAAAATTTATTTTAACGTTTTTGCAAATTTAGAAAAATTTATACTTCATGTTTATGTGTGGGCGGGGCTACGCTCTGTCTGGATACATAGTGTCAACACGTCAAGAAAGACGAAGATCGGACTCGTTAGATCTCTGCTTAATACGTTACAGAAGGCGTTCAACACGTGTATTAAATACGCTTTTGGGATTCGTCGCAGGGACAGCGTTGATAGATATGCTAAGATGATATGAGAATGTGACACTTTCTCATACCTTAAATTTCGATCGTGTGTTTTTTTGCACAAGCTTATTTTGTCGAACAGCCCATCCCAACTATATGACAAGCTGAATTTAGGTATTTTTTAGTATTAGCGTGCCAAAAACGATTCTAGCCTGTGCTCATGATTCGTTTTTCGTTAGTGGTGTCATTAGCGCTTCCTGCACCGTTGAGACGGATGGGTTGGGTTGGTGCTTTTAGAAGATCATGTCTCGAGTATTTCTGTCGTTGAACTTGCCTTGGGGAAGGGATGATCATGTGTCCGATGCTCAATATGAACTATATGAAAATTGCTGGACGCTGCTCAGGTTTACGATTTTTGGAGTTAATGATAAAGGATTTCTATAATTTTTGTTTCTGAAATGTGAGCTGGGCGGATGGAGAAGCAGAGAAATCGGCAGTAATTTGCATCCACTTTTCTTTTATTAATTTTTAGTTTTTAAGTTTATTTCATTACATAAATTACATTCTAAGTAGAATGCTGTGTATTAGACATACTAATACTATACTAAAATAAAGAACAACAACAACAACAGTTGGTGAAATATACGTTCAAAGATTTTCTGCATGTCGAATGTAGTGGAAAGTGGAACAAGAACCAAACAGTAAATACGAAAATTGATTTAATATAAAACTTATGACTTTTTACCAGAGAAATGATAAGTTGGCACCATTGATAGAATCCATACCTTTAATAAAAATATGAATCAAATGCAACCAATGCGTCAAAAATCTATGTAAAATTGAGAGAATCTTTGCTCTTTCAAAACTGTCATTTCACATGCGCGTTGGACACAGTGGGTGCCAACTTATTATATCTCTGCTTTTTACGGAATCATGGCAACAGTTTATATTAATGTAAGTGCACTTTTTCAGCGACGAGTGCGCGAAAATAACAGCGACCGACGAAATACTCACAAAAGTTCAGAACATCTACGCCCTGTGAATCAAAAGTTATAACAACGATTGAACCAATATCCTTTTGAATTCATTCGACAAAGGGAATTTGTCGTCGCATTTAATTTTAAATTACAATGAAACACACACACGTTTCATTGGTTTTATTCAACCATTTAGATATGTAAAATCTATGCGAACACCAGGTGTACAGATTTAGCTGAAATTCACTTGCAAGATTAATTTAAATACGAAAACACATTGCTCCAGAATGTAAATAGCTTGAAGGTAGCTGTACTATTCAACTAAGATAAATTTAATTTAATTGCACAAAGATTTAAGTCTTTATGTGAGAAGCCAGGCTTTGTCCTGAAAACAAAGCTAGCAAATAGACTTTTCAAAAATTAGATTGTCGTATTTATGTAGTGGAATAAATGCGAAAAAGAAAAAAAATTACAAACCTAATCAGGCGCTTTCTCCAATCCATGTGGTTGACTCGCCGCTCTCACGGTTGATCTTGTTTTATTTTGGTCTCTTTTTACTCTCATCAAAACATACAGGTGAGAGAAAGAGATAAAACTTAGAAATAAATAACAACTCAATCTTTATATTTATTTAGTTAATTACACGCCGTAAAGCCATTTGGCCCATGGCCCACTAGCAGCAAAGACTACAACATCGTCTCCAGCATGAGTCTTCGATCCCTACCTACAACAAATGCTGAGTCACAATTTGTCTTCAATACTCAAAAAAATTCAAATATCCCAACCATTGGTACTGCAGCTGGATGGGGTTAGGACCGAATGTCAAAAAAAAAAAATATCCCCAACCAAAATATCCACTCAGACAAAATATCCACACTCAAAAAATTAAGAATATTCAAAGTGAAGTGTACTTAGCGCCGCAGGCCTGAAATAAACAACAAAAAACAAAAAAGCGGGGTTGAGGTTCGGCATCCCCCGAAAAGGGGGGTCAAGGGGGCATATTCCCCCTTGCGGGGTCTAAGGGGCGGAGCTTGCAAATAGCCAGTTCCACTAGTATTGACTAATCGGACGCCGCGTCCGAATAGCCAGTTCCACTAGTATTGACTAATCGCACGCCGCGTCCGAATAGCCACTTCCACTAGTATTGACTATTCGGACGCGCGTCCGAATAGCCATCGTCTTTACTGTGGACTATCCGGACGTGCGGCCGAATAGCCAGTTCCATTAGTGTGGACTATTCGGACGTTCAAAAAATGGAGGCGCGAAATTTTATTCCTCCCTTTTTTGAACGTCCGAATAGTCCACACAAATGGAACTGGCTAATGTTCCAAGTATTTGCAGTAGTATCGTACTCGATCGCCAGTACTTATGGTTGTACGTAAATGAATGATACATTTATTTACAATAAAGATGTTGCCCTCATATTGAAGGTTGCTCAAAATACACAACATATTGATCTATCTAAGTGACATTTTCTTTTCTAACATTTCGTTGACTTTAGATTTTTCTTTTACTAGTAAGTTAGATTTTAGAAAAAAAAGGTTAGTTATAAACATGATTGTTAATTATGTGAATTGTCTTAGATAATATTAATTCTGAAAGATCTTTCAGTTTAGTCATATCAATTTTAAAGTCTTTGAAAAATTCTAACACACTTTCTCCAAAGCATCCACGACTACCAAACCAAAGACCACGGACTGACCATGTTCTGTTTCCAAATGATGTAGCGTATTTTTCAGCATAGAAAGGGATGCATTTTTGATATATTTGTTGTTTTTCGTTGCTAATATTTTTGTCTTGCTCGACATCATTGGTTTCGTATCTTACGGTCGGATCTATAATGTATGCGTTTGCCGAATTAGCATCAAAAGCAATAATGTCGCTGAACCGTGATCTGCCATCTGCGTCAACAGCGTAGACTTCTTCAAAACAATCAAATCCTTTATTACGTAGTAGATCCATCAGGTAGTATTTAACACTATGGTGTCTTGAGGTGATAAGTTGGTTGTTTGAAGGACAACTTCCAGTAACATATGGTATGGTTTCTTTCTCTCGGTTGCATTTGCGACAGAGGTTGGAAGAAGCTTCGACACCAGGTACACCGTTCAAGTTTGCATAGTTGACGCTTAACTTTATTGCTGCTACCCACTCTGATGATGATAAGCTGTTTTTGTTATATGTGAAATCATTGCTAGCAGTATGGTTTTTGAAATGAATTGCTCCTGAGCCCTGATATTTCAGGCAGCACCATGAGGTGAAAGATTCATTACGTAAGGCAGCGCGCAGTATTTTTGTTGTATCACCAGGCACTTTCAGCTTTTGTAAACAGGATTCGATTTCAGCCTGACATGTGGAGACGCTTTGAAATAGCCCATCATCAACGGTCGATAATTTTGTTGCAATTGAAAAATGCTGTAGATAAACCTCCCACGAAACACGGAATAAACCTAAACCTCGTAGTTTTCGTGGAGCATAAAACAAGTTGTCGTTGGTTCTTTGTGGCAATCCTATTATCTCTTTCGCTACGCGACGAATCATGACGTCGAGGCCATCTGTGATGAATATTGGGATCTTGTACAGCGGAGCTGTTTGTAACGGATATATCAGCATTGGAAAGATGTACTGATTGATCACATTTAGTTTCTGATCCGGTTTCAGTAGTGCCGACGACGATAATTTTGCTAGGTTTTTGTTGAGGATTTCTATGCAGCTGTTATCGAAAAGTAACTCCGAATGAAACGAGCAGCCGAGGTACTTGATTCTCTCATCTGACTTTATGCCCTCAATTACGCTGCCATTTGATAACCGAAGAGATTCATTGACCAGTAAGCCATTTCTGATTATAATTGCCTGGCTTTTCGATGGATTCATTTCAAGACCGATTTTAGCAAACAATATTTGAAGTAGCTTTTAAATAAATTTCGCTTTTGAAATGTGGAATCGTAGTCCTCTTTTAAGAATTTTCGTCCGAATAGTCAATACTAGTGGAATTGACTATTCGGACCGCGTCCGAATAGTCAATACTAGCGGAAGTGGCTATTCGGACGCGCGTCCGATTAGTTTATGGAAGTGACTATTCGGACGCGCGTCCGATTAGCCAGTCCGATTTAATAATACCTACCTATGTTAACCATTTCTGAACAGACATTACATCTGGAGAAATTTTGTCCGTTTTTAGTGTCTGGGGACATTTTGTCCGGGGATTTTTTGACTGGGGACGTCAAATTCAGTCTTCCTGGTCCATTTGCGTACGTCAAAATCATGTACGGCATTTGGTCAATGTCACTCAACCGACCGAAACCGAAGATATTCGCTCCACGTTCCTGGATTGGAGTGACTTAAAATTTAACAAAAAAAAAAAATACCCCAAAACCGGCGTAGGTCATTGTGTGCGAATGGTCTGCACTCACAACAATCAAAGTGTCCTCCTCACTAAGTTTATTCCGAGCCAAAGTTATCGTCCTGTCGACCTCAATAGTTTCTTCCATTGCTATGAGAGCTTGAGTCGAATGATGCGCATGGTCAATTCTAACCACCGAAATTTTTGGTTTTTGTTCAACTTTATCTTAATTTTAGAATTTTACCTTCCTCCTTCAAGGAAAAGGAAAAATCCATTTTCATCTTTGTTCAAAATATCAATGGTCTTGTCCAGCATTTCTGTCAGCGTTGGTTCCTTACGCTCAATGTTTTTTTATAAATGTCCAAATCAAATTGTATCGACAGTCACTTTGATCTGTTTGTTCTGGTCTGTAATTACTACAATTTTAAAATTTACTCTAAAAAGGATTAAGAAAAACAAATGCCAGAAAATGACTACATAATAAGTTGACCGTACAATCGAACTTTGTCTTGCAAGAAAAGATTTATGTTTCACGGAATATTGTATATTCTCTAGCTAAAGGTTTGGATATCATGAACAATTTTTTTAGATGAAATGTCTATGAATTGGTGAAAATACTGACTAGCGCAAACATTTCTCTAACTTTTTTTATAAAATTCCACTGACTTTTGTCTAAGTAAATTCCGTGCGATTTTTCCTGTATCAGTCATTGGTATTTCATCCACAAAGAACACACCACCCAGAAGTCGTTTGTAATAAGCGAAATTATCTGCAAATTATTTCTCAATACTAAGTTTCAATCTGTTATTTGTTGTCTCTTACTTGACACTACTTCAACAATGGAAATTTCCGTGCAAGTTGAGTTTGGGGCTCTGACGATCAATGCAACTGGTACATTGTCATAATCTTCGTGTGGAATCGGAAAAACAAATGATTGCTTTACCCCATCAATCGCATTCAGAAAGTGTTCAATTTCAGTCGGTGTCACATGATAGCCACAGCATTTAAACATTTCCTTCTTTCTATCAATAATGAAGAGGTCACCATTTTCATCAAAACGCGCAATATCTCCGGTGATGAAGAATCCCTCACTATCCAAGAACTCCCGAACATCTCTGCTGTCACCGAGATACCCGGAAAATATAAACGGCTGCCTGATGCGTATCTCGCCACACTCACCGATACCCAATCGCTCGCCGTTTTTATTCACTATTTTCGCTTCACATCCACTGATCAACTGGCCAACGCAATCATTTCGCGTATGATTGAAATTAATTGAAATTGGTCCGACTAGTTCAGTTATACCGTAGCTGTGTAGCAGCTTTCCACCTTTTAAATAATTATTCATCTTTACAATAGTATCAAAAGATGCAGCTGTGCCACTGCACACGTAATGTTTGATACTATTCAAGTTAGCTGTTTTGATATCCGGGTGGTTCAGCAATTGAACGACTGCGAATGGATTTGAATGAACATAAGTCACCTTGAATCGTTCGACAAGTTGAAAAAATCTTTCCGGTGAAAATGAGCCAACATTGATTACTCTCGTTGAACCATTAATTGTTCCAATGATGATAGCTCTGATGCTATTTATTCCGACAAGAGAAGCAGGAGCCAACAAAATATCCGAAGATCTTATGTATGACGATAGTCGCCTAATGTTATCCAAGATATGTGCATGCGATAGTCGAACACCTCAACATCAACAAAATAACTACCGTAAACAAAACACATGGACTTTGTGGTTATAGTAGAGATAAATATACCTTTTGGCATACCAGACGTGCCAGAGCTTCGAGAAATGAATGCAATGTCATCAGTGCCATTGATATCTGTAGGTCTAGAAATTAGTTTTTATTACTGAAAATACACACGTTTAGTGCGACCTTGGCTTATGTGAAAGTATATGCAATTTCATGATGAAGTGCAGAAGTTGACAAGCACACAATTTTGCGTAGCTTAACATAATTCGAATTTCTGTTTTACCTACGTTGTCTACTTTGACATAAGCCGACGCCGCACTAAAAGCGCGAATTCATGCCTTAACAGCGACGTCGACTTATGTCAAAGTATAGTAGCTTTCATGGGGCGAAGCATAGAACTGTTACAAAGATAAATGTTACTTGTTTCATTGATTTGCGTCATGAAATACACCATATTTTGACATAAGATATTGTCGTACTAAAATCATTAATCCACGAGTACAATGCGATGTCAAAGTATACGAAATTTCATGATAAATGTGTCAAGCGCATGTCGCTTCTTATGTTAGGAATTTCTTCGTAAAATTTTGACATACTGTACTAAGAGAAGATAGCTGTGTCTACACCAGGGGTTTCACAGTCCTCTGTTCTGAACCTTGCAAATGCTATTCAGAGTGAAGTTAGCTGCAGTTGCGATCGTAGCTAACTTCATTACAAACAGATCAGTTGATTTCATTCACAAATTTACTAAAGTCAGCTGACTTCATTGACAAAAAAAAGTCAGCAGATTTGTTTGTAATGAAGTTAGCTACGATCGCAACTGCAGCTAGCTTCACTCTGAATAGCATTTGCACCCCTGCAGAGGGTGGCAGTCCTTTGTTTTTAATTGTACAAGTATCACTCAACGTAAAGTTAGCTACAGTTGCGACCGAAGCTAACTTCATTGCAAACAAAATCAGCTGATTTCATTAATAAATTTACCATTTCATTGAAAAGTTAAAAAATCAGCTGTTTTTTTTGCAATGAAGTTAGCTTCGTTTGCAACTGCAGCTAACTTCATGCTGAATACTACTTGCAAAGATGGAAACAAAAGACTGTCACGCCCCTGCGTTGAGTGTTACTTGTACAAATAAAAACCAAAGACTGCCACCTCCCTGAAACCAGGGGTCTGTAGATTTAAATAACAATGCGAAAGTGACAGATGCGAAATTTTTCTAATATCACAATCCAGATTTTCATTCATAAATCGAAAGCTATCAACGAAATTTGGTGTTGCCATATTAAAACAGTTCCGCATCTGTCACTTTCACATTGCTATGTGTAGACGACAGAAACACGCGATTTGTGGGATAAAGGCTGCACGAAATTTCATGACAAAGTGAATGAACTGACACGTTTACCATTTTTCATCACTTCACAGATTATGAAATTCGTCATGAAATGTTGTATACTTTGACATAAGCCGATGCCACGCTGTACTATTTGAATTTAAAAATTACTCAAGGTACAATTCGCTTGCATTCTTGTGAAAAAGAGTGTCCACTGCAATCGAAGTATCGCTTTGGCCATCGAACGTGAAGTATTTTGCTTTGCTTTTGATATTATTGGAACATTCCTGCAACATTGGCTGGAGTTCCAAATCGCAGAATATGTAGTGTGGACTGAATATTGTACAAAAATATTGAAATTCCACTTTCGAACAAATAGTCGGCAAGCTTGATATTTGACATCCTAAGTACAATGCGGCGAACAATAAAGGGACCGTTTCAACTGAATTGTTCGTTAAAAACAAGATCACTTGACCCTTAACAAAACCGAGTTTTCGCAGGTTTTGTGCTGCACAGATCGTTAGTTTATAAATTTCATCGAATGTCGTAGTTTTGCCACTGTTAGCACAAATCTAAATCAAGGAATGAACGACGACAAATGGATCATTTTAATTGATAACTTCATTTGATTTTACCAATGCCACTTTCGAGCTATACACTTGCAGCGAATTCATGATCACATTCCCCAAAGATGTGTTGGGATTGAAATCAGACTTAGTGTTAACACCATTCCACTGCCTTTTTTCAGGATCGAAAAATGTACGAAACATGTTGACTGGTATCGGTACAAGCTAAGCGTGAATGAAGCAGTTCTGATGACACTGATTTACATAATGTATCATTTTCCACCAGTGATCTGAACGAACAATGTTAATTAGGAATGAATGTGTAAGTATTCGTTATCTTATTGTTGTTAGACCTGTACAAAGTACGTGCCTATCACGTTTTCACAACGTTTTTAATCATTCGAATTTCAAACCGGTAACTAGAGTCAATTAGAAGAATTTCCAAAACAATTAACTAAGAACGTATTCATAAATATAGCGAAATTGCATTACAATCATTTTTATCCCTGGTGACGATGGACCCCAGATAACAATTGACCCCACGAAATGTACATAAAGTGCCATCGGAAAATATGCTGATTCCATTTAATGTGTTTCAGTTCCAGAACATTTAATGTATATTAGAAAGCACCCTTACCGTTACATCTTTTCATTGGAACGTGAAGTGCATTTAATGTACATTAAATGTGAATTACATGTACATCTAATGTACATTTAAAACACTTTGAAAACACAACAAATGTACCTTTAAGGGACCATCGCTGTACGCTTTTTTCAGTGCTGTCAGCAGATTTAAATCAACAATAACTTGAAAAATATTCACTTTTAAGAGTAAAATGTATGGCCGACCCCCCCATTTAGGGGGGTAGTTGGGGGGGGGGGGGGGGGGTCGGCCATACATACATTACGACAGTATTATTTTCAACAAATCATTGATGGAAAGAAAATTTCCTTCAAAATGGAAGATAAGTTTTGTGTCTCCTATATTTAAGGACGGCGATAAAGAAAACGTGTCCAATTATCGGAGGCTAGTGTTCAATAAACTTTTCGAAGACGTAAAATCAAACATTCATCATAGTCAGCATGGCTTCATTGAAAGAAGGTCTACTCAAACGAACCTTATGGAATTAATACTTGTCTACAGTCGCGGACGCTATTGTAGATGGAGGGCAAGTTGATACAATATACACTGATTTTGCTAAAGCGTTTGATAAAGTAAACCACATCATTTTATTGCTCAAACTTAAGTCATTTGGACTAACATATAACATGGCGCAATGGTTTTCAATCTATTTACACGAACGGTCTCAATTTGTAGTAATAGGAGGTTCTAAATCGGTTAATTAGTTCCTACATCAGGGGTCCCTCAGGGATCTATTTTGGGACCGTTATTATTTATCATATTTATTAATGATCTCTTGTCATCCCTTTCATCATGTTCTGGATTCGCTGACGACCTGAAACTATACAAATTGATCAGTTCTGACTATGACTGAGAAATGCTCTAAGATGATCTTATAAAATTTGTGGATTGGTGTAAGATGAACAACATGTCTTTAAATGTCGACAAGTGTGCAGTAATTTCAACCACGCATAGTCGGAACCAGATAACATTTCCATATACCATCGAAGACGAAGTTTTGAAAAGAGTGTCTGCAAAAAAAGATCATCGACGATAAACTTTCATTTAACGAACACATTGATGACATAACCAGTAAATCATATAGAATGCTCGGTTTTATATTTCGCTGTGGAAAACATTTTTCGAGCAAGACCAGCATGCGCCTCCTTTATTCAGCCTTGGTGAGAAATCGGCTGGAATACTGTTCGACAGTCTGGAATCCATTCATTTTCGGGAAGTTTATAGAGTTTGGTTAGTAGAATTTTTCGGGATCTTAAGAAAATGGCTGCCAACTGTCAAAGTGACGTTATCTTGAATTTTTTGCTATATTCTGAATTAGAAAACCTTGACAGTTGGTTTCTTCGGCAAAGTTATATAGATCAGAGAGAAGAATTGGTGACACGACGTGTTCCGAAGGTAGCCGATTGTGACACGAAGTGTTCCGAAGGCGACCGAAGGTGACATGAAGTGTTCCGAAAGCTGCCGAAGGTGACGCAAAGTGTTCCGAAGGTAGTCGAGAGGGAGGAAAACTTTCAGTTTTCACACGCAAAAATTTAAATTTACAAAAATAATCTTTGCAAAATAAATGTAAAATTTTTCCAACGTGAAAACTGAAAGTACAGGAAAGTTTTTTCGTCGTTAGTTCTGGCGTTTGTGACGCAATGTTTTGAACACAACGTAATTTTGTTTTATAAAAAATTGATTTTTTGAATTACAAGACTTTGACCACTTACTTACGGACTGCGTCACACTTTACCTTTAAAGAGGTTTTTGTATGCTAAGTTAAGTACAGACGTAAAATCAGAATTAGAAACAAATGAAAACACTTAAATTGTCATATTTATTTAGCTAATTACACGCCGTTAAGCCATTCCCAATACACGCAGCGTATGCCATAAAATGCGGAATAACATTTTGCTCTAAAACTCCAGTAAATAATTTGGCCCATGGTCCACTAGCAAAGACTCCAACATCGTCTCCAGCATGAGTCTCAGATCCCTACACACAACAAATGTTGAGTAACAATTGATCTTCAGTACTCAAAAAAATTCAAATATCCCAACCATTGGTACTGCAGCTGGATGCATGAATTCATAGTCGGTGATAGCCATCGACGTTAAATTCAGTCTTCCCTCGCTGTTCATGTGCACTTTGCTTCCTGGTCCATTTGCATACGTCAAAATCATGTACGGCATTTGGTCGATATCACTCAACCCACCGAAACCGAAAATATTCGCTCCACGTTCCTGGATTGGAGTGACTTTATCGTAGTTCCTTTAAGACTTAACTTAACAAAAAAAATTACCCCATAACCGGCATAAGTCATTGTGTGCGAATGGTCTGCACTCACAACAATCAAAGTGTCGTCCTCACTAAGTTTATTTCGAGCCAAAGATATCGCCCTGTCGAACTCCAGAGTTTCTTCCATTGCTATGTGAGCTTGAGTCGAATGATGCGCATGATCAATTCTAGTCATCGAAATCTTTTCGTTTTTGTTGAACTTTAACTTAAACATAGAATTTTACCTTCCTCCTTCAACGAAAAGGAAAAATCCATTTTCATCTTTGCTCAAAATATCGATGGCCTTGTCCAGCATTTCTGTCAGCGTTGGTTCCTTATGTGCAATGTTTTCTTTATAAATGTCCAAATTGTATCGACAATCACTCTGATCGAACAGCCCCATCAAGTAGTCTGTCTCCTCTGCGTTTACATTCACTAACTCCGTCTAAAATAAATTTCAGTAGATTGCTAGACGGTCGAGCATAAGTTTGATTCTTTCTAATCTCGTCCCTCTTATACTTTATGGACTTATACTTTATGGACCCAGAATATGATACAAATCAGTTCAAGAAATTTCCATATCAAAATCAGCGAAGCCACTGCACTCCGTTTATGTAAAGACCCTAAAGTCGAATATGAAGAAGAAAGTTTTTCACCTTACCTTATTCCACACGAAACGTTTATTTTCACCCTCGTTTGCAGTACTCAGCCATTCGTCAATGAGATTCTTTTTATCAGATCTTGTTCCTTTAAAACCTTCTTCGTCGACCATGGTTGAGTCCAAAAACTCTCGAATTCCACAGCCGAGCACCACTCTCAATCTGCTGCCTACGTCACCATGAACCAATTGTTCAGCTATGTCATCAATCAACTCATCATCACACCCATCCCGTTTGACTTCTGCGTTGTTTTCCCAATTACGATTGGCTATACTGGCATAAACGCCGGCTGTTGGAAAGATATTTCATCGTTTAATGTATAAAAGAGCTAGAAATTCGATTGAATTTTTACCCGGAGATGCGTGTGTTACACGCGTTGTGGTTACAAGTCCAGCCGATTTTCCAGCATCCATTGCCCATTTAGCAATTGACTTTATGTGATTTGATTCGTCCATTTGGTCAACACAATCACTCAATGGCACCTTGCCGCTAATTCCTATGGTGCCGTAATTATTTTTTATGCCAGACAAATAGGCAGTAGCGCTGCAGGCTGAGTCAGCCACTTGGTAGTCTACACAATATGTTTTGACTGTTCCTACAAATGGAAACTCTTCGAAAGAAAGGCTTTCTTCTTCGCCACCTTTGTACATCCTAGCTGCAGATTGCGTGGCCAGTGACATACCATCGCCGATGAATAAAATGACATTTTTGGCAGGTTTGCGATCTGTTGATTGGCTTAATTTTTTGGTTACAAAATCTTTTCCTTTGGTGAGCCAATAATTTGTGGTGAGTTCCTCGGGACGCTTTAGTTTAACGTCAAGGACATTTCTGAATTCCGGATGCATCGATACTGGTTTATGATTTGATTCGACTGAGATTGACTTGATTGTACCCGTCGAAATATTTTTGCACTTAAACATTAAGACGACTAGCAGAATAATTAGCGACCTGAGCTTCATTTTAATTAATTATTTCTTTTATGAAAGCTGGGAACAGCTTGCACCTATCACAGAATGAGAGTTTAGTTAAGAATGACGATAACAACTACTCACTTCATCGTCTTTTATATAAAAATTTCGTCGCAGAAAACTATTCTTTTTATCAGTGAACAATTAAACATCAAAAATATCACTTGAACAATCACATCGAGAGAAACGTTTCAATCACGAGTAAACCTCCTTCGGTTTGTTTCAAAAATTGTGCGCTTATCTGCATTTCAACGGTTATGGCAGTTTATTGGTGATTGTTTTCCCGCCATAGAATTCGTGAATGCTCCGAATGATGGTGAATGCATGACATGCACGAGTGTTGCGTGGCATGTACGAGTGTTACAAATATTTTGTTATCGAATAAAAAATAATTCGATTCTGTCTCAGTTGGCATCACCAACTACAAGCAATATCGTTATAACTACGAAGGACGAAGACATTATTTGGAAGAAGTTTCTTACCAAGGGCAAAAATACACATGAGAAGAGTTGTAAATTCTAGGGTCGCCATTTTATACTCATATAAAGAACAAAGGATTCTTATAGACTTTGACACTTCTTTTGTAATATTTCGAATTTCGACCTTAAGTCTTTAGACCTCCTAACTAAATAAGCGAAACAAATCTTTATCTGTCTGTTTTGTCAAATTTCAACCGATCTGAAAAAATATTCGAAAGCTAAGAATCACGTTCAAAGATGAGCACAATCGTGTGTTACGTTTCTTTTCCATAATGAAATAATTATCAGTCGAAATATCACATTGCTTATCATTATAAAAAGCATATACCAACAATGCCGCAGAAAACGTTTGAATCACGAGCGCTTGTAATTTAAGTGATTGGTTTGATTTCGAGGCAATGAATGAAAGATAACCTTTCCTATCGCTGACTAATATTGTAAACTCTTAATATTTAGCGAATGATTCCTTCGTGAATGAAAAGGCCTGTCAATACTTTGAAAGTTAGGCTCTTTTTATTCTAGAAATCTTCGTAAATTCAAAAACTGTGCTTTGATTGGACCCGTACGAAGTACGAAGGTCCTATACGTTTACTACGATAGTCATTTACATCACAAGGTCTACTCGTTTTCGCGTGATGTATTGAATTTTTCATGCTTGCTAAGAGAACCGAAAGTACTTTGAGGTCCTCGTAAGAGGACCGAAAATACTTTCGGTTCTCTAAGCAAGCATGAATTAGTTATTTGTGTGTCTGTTTTTGACGACTGATTTTAGGCAATTTCGCGTAGCGAGGTCTACATGCGAAAGTGCCTAAAATGAGTCGTCCAAAACAGATACACAAAAAAATTTTCATGCAATTTATAAAATTTCCTTCGATTTTGGCCCCGAGGCATGAAAAACAATTTTTCATCACTCGAGCAACGAAAATCGTAATTTTCACTTCCCAAATGGGAGCCGAAAATGAAAAAATGCAGACCTCAGTAAGGCGAAAATATTTTCGGTTCTCTAAAGGGGGCCGAAAGTATTTTCGGTCCTCAAAAGAGAGCCGAAAGTAACTGATGTAAACGACATGCTGATTGCATCAGCCATTTCGTTGTTGTTGAAAATTTGTGTTTGGGAAGTGAAACTTACGATTTCCGTTGCTCTCGTGATGAAAAATTACGTGAATTACAAGGGATGAAGTATAAAATTCAACCTATGCGATTGCAGCCCTTGTAATCCAAATAAGTATTAATGTAACATGAGGTAGATTGAGGTGGCGGTTGGGGAGATGAAGATGCATTTATTATCGTCTAAATATGACGAATCAACAATAAAAAAAATGTCCGTCCGTCCATCTCCCCAAACGGCTCAACCCTAAACTTTTTTTCCCTGAAAGATACATGCCTCCCATGATTCAAGTTCGAAGATGAGCGAAATCGATCAAGTAGTTCCGGAGATATGGCCGAAGAAGTGACCAAAAGCATGGTTTTTCGAGGGTCGGTGAAGCTTTTTCGCAAATATCTCAGCAAGTATAGCACGGAAATTGCTCATGTTGGTCAAATAAAAGGATTTGATGTCAGAAAATTGGAAAAACTTTTGTGGGAATCGGGTCAGGGTTCGGGGCACCGGGACCGACGGAATCGACGAAATTGAGTTTCTTGACCTTATACGAAAACAGTTTTTCGTGTTTATTTCCTTAACTAAGCAATGTAGATTCACTGTCAAAGACAAAGTTGTAGAAAATAAAATTTTAGAGAACACGTGTCTCAGGATTTTGGGTCCTGGGATATGACCACTCCTAGAATTGGGAGGGATGATTTATATCTCTAAAACTATAAGAGGAAGAAAGTTGCTTCCAAAAGCAAAGTTGTAGAGAATAAAATTTTAGCGAACACGTTTCTCAAGGTTTTGGGTAGAATTGCCCCAATCCTGGGATATGACCACTTCTAGAATTGGGAGGGATGATCCATATCTCTAGAACCATAAGAGGTACAAAATTGCTTCCAAAGGCAAAGCTGTAGAGCATAACATTTTAGCGAATACGTTTCTCGGGGTTTTGGGTAAAAATACCACAATCCTAGGATATGACCACTTCTAGAATTGGGAGGGATGACCCATATCTCTAGAACTGTAAGAGGTAGAAGGTTGCTTCCAAAGGCAAAGTTGTATAGAACAAAATTTTAGAGAACACGTGTTTCAGGGTTTTAGGCGAGGGGTGAACCACTTTTTTCAGAAAATATTTTTTTGTGATTATCTGGTGATTTTTTGATTATCTGGTGATTATTTGATTATCTGGTGATTATTTATTGATTATCTGGTGATTATTTGGTGATTATCTGGTGATTATTTGGTGATTATCTGGGAGTGGTTCACCCCTCGGTTTTAGGGAAAAACGACCCAATATATATAATATAACCATTTCTAGATTTGAATGGTCTCAGAATTGAAAACGGCAAAGCTCCCAGGCATCGAAAACGTCTTCAAAAACTTCTTGAAGAACCTAGGAACAAACGCTACAAAATGGCTAGCAACATATTTTACTCACGTCTACGACTCTGGAAAAATAACGAAAGCGTTGAGAAAAGCTAAGGTAATAGCAGTACTCAAACCGAAAAAGCGACCAAATTTACTTAAGAGGTACAGATCTATCTCACTATTGAGCTGCTGCTACAAACTCCTTGAAAGAGTAATTTTGGGGAGAATAAAAGACGTCATCTATGTCAACATCCCAAAGGAGCAAGCTGCTTAAAGAAGAAGTCGTAGCTGCTGTGATAAGGTCCTAGCACTCACGAATTACATAGAGTTGAGTTTCCAAAAAGAACAGAAAACGGTTTTAGTAATAGTACCGGCAGCATACGACACGATATGGAAACCCGGCCTTTTGTTCAAATTTAGCACCATCATTCCATGTCGTAAAACATTAAGGCTCGCAATGAACATGATTCGCGATCGCTCGCAGTTTCGAGGTAGAACTTAACGGAGAAACTATCAAAAAAAGAGTCCTCAACAACGGACTCCCACAAGGGTCAGTGGTACCTGGATTCTTCTTTTGTTTCTACACCATGGACCTACCGGAGACACAATCCAGGAAGTTTATCTACGCCGTTGACAGTGCTCTGGCCGTACAATCGAAAACATTCGAGGAACTCCAAGACCTGATGAATGATGATGAATGTTTTGAAACCAATAGCAAAATACTATAAAGACTGAAGACTTAGACAGAATGTAGATAAAACTGTCTACTACATCTTCCATCTCAACAACCGCCAAGCGAACCGGAAAATAAACCTAAAATTGAACAACGAAACAGTGGAACACGAAACCAACACCATCTACCCTGGAAATGCTTTGGATCGTAGCCTCACCCATCGCGCTAACTTAGAACGAATGAAAACGCAATTAAAATCACGAATTAACATCGTGGAAAAACTGGCAGGATCAACATGGGGCTGCACTGCCAAAACATTACGAATCACCACCCAAGCGATAATAATGTCCACTGAGGATTTTTGTCCACCGGTATGGATGAATAGCACTCACGTGAAAAGAGTGGACACACAAATAAACAGCGCGCTGCGAATAGTCACGGCAACGGAAGAAGAATGGCTATACGTGTATCACATACACAGACAAGAGTCTGCTTTGAGAGTGCAAGAAAATACAACTGGATAGCGAGCTGACGTTACGCAAAGACATCGATTCAGCACCGTCTGGATTGAGGCTACCTTCAAGAAAACCATTCTGGCTCTTATACCAACGTAGAAATGACATGGACGACATCAAAACAAGGTGGTGAAAATGGTGGCAAGAAACCACTGTCGTAAATAAATAACTGATTACGGACCCTATAGACGAAGTGAAAGGGTAGGAACTCCACAGAAAATTATGGCTCAGGCTGAGTCGATTTCGCACACGACAAGGCTGCTGCGCATTCCTGATGCATAGATGAAAGTTTTCTGAATCACCATTATGCCAATGTGGAGATATTCAAACCATGGAACACATCTTGACACAGGGCTAAACAACGTACGGGTTGAAGTGTAACAAATTGTGCAATTTTAACGAAACAAAATTCTTTTCCAATTATAATTGTTGCAATTTGTGAAATTGTATTCTGTTTTTTGTGAACCAAAGTTATTGGAATAAATAAATGAATAAATAAGTGCTGTAATAGCCGACCATGTGGGAGTAGCTCTGACCAACTGAATGTTTTCGTCGAATTTGATATTTAATTTCGGAAAAAAAATACCCGAATGTGCGTTTCGATTGATCTTCGGAATTTTAACATCAATAGACGGTTCAATTTTTCACTGCGGTACAATCGAATTTCGTAATTTTGCGTAATTACGTACATCATTACGTAAAATCAGCACCCAAACAATAGATTTTTATAGTGCCATCTTGTGTCAAATTATTCAAGTTTCAATTAAAATTCAAATGTCGAGCGGACCAAAAGTGTCTATTGTGCCTTGAAACCATTGCGATTATTACGACTTGTTTACACGATACAGTAATGAAATACTGAAATGAAAACAGTGCAAAATCTCTCCATACACTTTTATTCATTTATTGATCTGCCATCGCTCGTGTGTGTTGTTGTTGAACAAATCTGGAAATCGAAATTCGTTGACATTTTGCGTTTTCATGTGTATCATTTTTAAAATGATAAGAATAAGTGAAAAATGAGTGGAAATGATTTAAGTAATGTAATATTACAGCTGACCATAATACAAAACTATTAATTTTGTTGGGGTCAGCTACGGAAACCGAATGGTCAGCTATAGAAACACAGATTTGTTTCTGTTCAGCTACTTGAAAATTCAGTTACTACAGCAAAAACAGGTGATCAGTGAATGTAAATTTGTTATTTTGCCACTCAAAAAAAGTAGTCCGTTTAGCGCTACGTTAGGAATTTTAATTGGTTGAAATTCGTCACGTGATTTTTTCAACCTATCCATTAGAATCCTTAATGGAACGCTAGACGGAGTACTTTTGTTGAGTGAACAAAAAAATATAAATTTTTACGATAAAGAACATCCTAAAGTTAGTGTATGGCGAAGAAACCAATTATTAAGTAGCGATAGCTACTTTATGTTTTAACTGTTCCTGTCCGTACGTACATCTGTCTGTGCACTGCATCTAGCTGCAACCAGCTGCACCAAGGGAATTGACTTCACTCTATCGCCTTACTTTTCTATACCACCATATGGCACCATAAAAAGTTAGAGACGTTCAAAGTAGATAAATTCCGTATGTGGTCAGCTACCACCGCACTTACCTTATATTCATTGACCTTAGTGCGGCATTGACTTCTGTCAAAGTATAGGAACATAATAAAATACATAAACTGTGAAGCAATTCACAATTGGTTGCCATGGAGTTCCAGTTAACGCATTTCGTCATGAAACTATATACTTTGACAGAAACCGATGCGCCGCACTTAAAGCGCTAATTTTACGCAGCGCCATCTGTTATCATTCCTATGATTTTATCAATTTTTAATTTTTGTAGAAGACGTTGAGTGTAACATTTTTTTCAGTGGAAATTCCAAGTCTTTTGCCTAAAATTTGATTTGAAAGGAATCCGTCCAATTTATATATTAAAATCGCAACTAAAGCCAGCAGGTGCTCAATTATCATCAGCGCCACCTTTTCATCGCTAGAGTTTAAATCTACGTTCATTGTCTACTGTTTCTGTTTGCATCGCTTCGAGACGATAGAAAATAGAAATCTCATTAAGTTTTCCCAGCATGTGATTGCTTTGCAGAACACACAGCATGTTAATATTTTTTTAATCAAAACAATTTCCGCTTTTACGATAATTTCACATATTTTAAAGATATGCTCTACACATGCTTTTCAATGGCACTACACATAAACAGATATTAAATTTTCTTTTCAATAAAATCTTAATGGAATCGGTAATAAAAGAAAACAGATTTTCACAAGAATATGCCGCAATGGAAAAGTAAATCCGGAAAATGGTGCTATTCGGTTTTATTATACAAATTGTAACTGTTTAAGAACCCAACCGATGCGATGGTGGATCTAACGGAAAAAACGGTATGACATAATGATGAACTTATTTCTGGTGAATTTCATTAAATTTGCAACTTTAAAAACAGGGATGGCACTAATGTCTGAAAGGACTATGCTGAAGAAAAACATCGGACGAGAAAAAAAACACAATATTTAAATATAACAACAAAAAAATTATTTTTTTAATTATTGGCTACTCCATTCCGTTGAATTACAGCCCGATTTCGCATCAATTTCCTTGTATGGGTACACAACCAAATTATTCCCAGAAAGAGAATGAAACTAGCGAAACACACCAAAGCTATCAACTTTATTCTACTATCGTCAGGCACCACACAACCACTTTCATCCGATAAATCACTGCAATGATAATAGCCGTTACATCGTTCATCACCGTAAAGGCAGTACTTTTTCTCGTCTTGACAAACAAATCCATCACAACCATTTCTTGACTCATTGAATGATGCGTACGACATTCGAAATCTCTCCGAATTGAGTCCAAGACGATCGTTAGTCACAAACTCCATTGACACAGAATTGTTGGTTGAGTACATCATCGGCATACTTATGTTTGCGCACGACAGTCTGTGTGTAGGCTCTCCAAAAATGTTTGGACTATCGTAGATGATCAACGTGTCCGAACAATCCAAATGAACAATAATGAAATTGAGTATTAGCCGTTCCGATGTTTGTCTTGCGTGCAAAGTAACTTCACAAAGATACAAACTTTGATTTTTTGGACCCGGCATGGTGCTGCACGTGTCATTAGTGTTATAATATTCGTGAACAATCATTGACCGCACAAATTGAATGTTCGGTATGGTAACAATAATGACCCAAAGCAAGCGAATATTCGAATTGGCGAACATCTTGTTCTAAGCGTGGTTTAAGTTAAATTGATGATTTTTTTCCATTCGAAACATGAACTAGAAGGAAATTGGAAAATTTCTAAAAATATTGCACACATTTGCCGAATATTTTTTCTATTTTTAATTAAAGTTTGTGGTTTATGTTCAAACTAGATATGTGCACCAGCATTCGCTTCACTCAGACCAGAGAAAATGAAAAATTTAAAGTTGAAAGCTTTACTCGCCAGGATTAACGACAAAGCAGTTTGAAGTTAATTTTAAGCATTTCGCAGCTTTGTAGTTATATGGGAAAACAATTTTTCAGATTTACAGAATTTTCGATAATTCTTAGTGTCATATGGGGAATTACGTTGAACTCTGTTGCTATAGTCGCGTCGCCGAAAGTGCGTTTATTTCTGTTGCCGATCGAAACCATTGCTGAGTTGGAATACAAATTGCAAATGCTACCGCCGAAATTTTTCACCCGGCGCACAGGTCTAGTTCAAAGTAATGATTCTTATTCTTTCATCGCTGTATCGCATTAAAAATATACAAAATAAAAACGTTTTCTTGTTTAGTTAGCTTGTTTGTAGCAGAGGTTATTCTTATTGAAATTTGACCACGAAAATTTGTGTTACTATTTCTTCAAAAACAAAACGACCGACACGACGTAATGCTTGGAAAAATTTAGAAATTCGTTGATTGAATCAACGATGAAAAGTGCTACTTTCGGTCTAAGTTATCATGCCCGGAGCCATAGCGGAGGGCGTGACGTAGTCCCCACACCCAAAAAAAAACGTCCACAAACCCAAAAAACTCCATACAAAAACTCTTGGGACAAGGAGCCATACATACGCGAACCCCTCCAAATTATTTAAAAAAAAAAACAAGTCGCAGCAGCTTTCCAACGAGTCCAGACTCATCAAAATCGGTTGAAAACTTTTTTTCTGATCTGTCCGTTTATATGTTCTATCTATCTATCTACCTATCTATCTATTTATCTATCTATCTATCTATCTATCTATCTATCTATCCATCTATCTATCTATCTATCTATGTTCTATCTATTAATAATTTTCGATCTCGAGAACTAGACAGCCGATCTCTCTGAAATTTTCAGGGAACGTCAGTCTTGGCCCCAAATGAAAAATTTCATATGCCGCTTTTCCGGGAAAATTCTGAAAAAGCCGTGGCATGTGGAAAAGTGGTCAATTTTGAGGGTTTTTTAGGTAATGCTCGGAGTTTTCGAATTTTAGCTCCGGAGTGACAATAGCTAGAGAGTTGGCTTCTTTGGGAAAGCTATAGAGTTTGGTCAGGAGAATTTTTTGGGATCTTAAGAAAATGGCTGCCAGCAGTCAAACCGGCGCCATCTTGAATTTTCCTAAGCAATAAATTAGGGTTTTTTTTGGTTTTCGAATTTTAGCTTCGGAATGACAATACTTAGAGAGTTGGTTTCTTCGGGAAAGTTATAGAGTTTGATCAGGAGATTTTTTTGGGATTTTCAAAAATCTGCCAAAGTGACGCCATCTTGGATTTTTGTTAGGTATAAATTATGCTTCTTTGGGTTTTCGAATTTTAGCTCCGGAATGATAACACTTAGAGAGTTGGTTTCTTCTAGAAAGTTATAGAGTTTGACCAGGAGAATTTTTTGGGACCTTTTGAAAATGCCTGCCAGCTGTCATAGAGGCGCCATCTTGGATTTTCGTTAATGCTTTTTCGGTTTTCGAATTTTAGCTCCGGAATGACACTACCTAGAGAAATGGTTTCTTAATGAAAGTTATAGAGATTCATCAGGAGAATTTTTTGGGATCATAAGAAAATGGCTGCCAGCTGTCATAGCGGCGTCATCTTGGATTTTCGTTTATGCTTTTTCGGTTTTCGAATTTTAGCTCCTCAATGACACTACCTAGAGAAATGGTTTCTTCAAGAAAGTTATAGAGATTCATCAGGAGAATTTTTTGGGATCATAAGAAAATGGCTGCCAGCTGTCATAGCGGCGTCATCTTGCATTATCGTTTATGCTTTTTCAGTTTTCGAATTTTGGCTCCGGAATGACACTACTTAGAGAGACGTTTCTTCTAGAAAGTTATAGAGTTTCATCAGGAGAATTTTTTGGTATCATAAGAAAATGGCTGCCAGTTGTCATAGCGGCGCCATCTTGGATTTTCGTTTATGCTTTTAGGGTTTTCGAATTTTAGCTCCGGAATGACACCACTTAGAGAGATGGTTTCTTCTAGAAAGTTATAGAGTTTAGTCAGGAGAATTTTTTTGTATCTTAAGAAAATGGCTGTCATAGCGGCGCCATCTTGGATTTTCGTTTATGCTTTTAGGGTTTTCGAATTTTAGCTCCGGAATGACACCACTTAGAGAGATGGTTTCTTCTAGAAAGTTATAGAGTTTAGTCAGGAGAATTTTTTTGTATCTTAAGAAAATGGCTGTCATAGCGGCGCCATCTTGGATTTTCGTTTATGCTTTTAGGGTTTTCGAATTTTAGCTCCGGAATGACACCACTTAGAGAGATGGTTTCTTCTAGAAAGTTATAGAGTTTAGTCAGGAGAATTTTTTTGTATCTTAAGAAAATGGCTGTCATAGCGGCGCCATCTTGGATTTTCGTTTATGCTTTTAGGGTTTTCGAATTTTAGCTCCGGAATGACACCACTTAGAGAGATGGTTTCTTCTAGAAAGTTATAGAGTTTAGTCAGGAGAATTTTTTTGTATCTTAAGAAAATGGCTGCCAGCTGTCATAGCGGCGCCATCTTGGATTTTCTTTTATGCTTTGTCGGTTTTCGAATTTTAGCTCCGGAATGACACTACTTAGAAAGTTATAGAGTTTCATTAGAAGAATTTTTTGGTATCATAAGAGAATGGCTGCCAGCTGTCATAGCGGCGTCATCTTGGATTTTCGTTTATGCTTTTTCGCTTTTCGAATTTTTGCTCCGGAATGATACTACTTAGAGAGATGGTTTCTTCTAGAAAGTTATAGAGTTTCATCAGGAGATTTTTTTGGTATCATTAGAAAATGGCTGCCAACTGTCAAAGTGACGCCATCTTGGATTTTTTGCTAAATTCTGTATAAGGATACCTAGACAGTTGGTTTCTTCAGGAAAGTTATATGAATCAGTGGGAAGAATTGGTGACACGAAGTGTTCCGAAGGTAGCCGAAGGTGACATGAAGTGTTTCGAAGGTAGCCGAAGGTGACACGGAGTGTTCCGAAGGAAGGCGAAGGTGACACAAAGTATTCCGAAGGTAGCCGAAGGTGATACGAAATGTTCCGATGGTAGCCGAAGGTGTTGGAGAACAATTTTTTTCGGAAAAAAATTTTTTGGAGAAAATTTTTTTGGAGAAAAATTTTTTTCGGAGAAAATTTTTTTTTTGGGAAACTTTTTTTCAAAAAATAGAAATTTTTTCAACAACTGAAAACTTCTAAAACTACTGATATCACAACAAAAACCTCTTAAAAGGTAAAGTGTGACGCAGTCCCTAATGTCCCCTTCCAAAATTAATGATATCAGTGGAGGTGACGCTTACGCTGAAAATACGCAAGAAATGACGATGCAAAAAAAAACTTTTTAAAAAATTCAAATGTTTGAAATTGCGTCACAAATGCCAGAGCCAACGACGAAATAATTTTTATGTGCTTTCAGTTTTTACCTTATTGATGCCTGACTTTTGAGGATAACTTTTTTACTGAGTTCAAAATTAATTTTTCAAACTCTTCTAAAATGTACCCAACTAACTTTATTAACTTAGTTTTTGAGAAAATTTTGCATGTGAAAACTGAAAGTGTGGAAAAATTATTGCGTTGATGGCTCTGGCATTTGTGACGCAATTTCAAACATTTGAATTTTTTAAAAAGTTTTTTTTTGCTTCGTAATTTCTTGCGTATTTTCAGCGTAAGCGTAACCTCCACTGATATCATTAATTTTGGAAGTGGACATTAGGACTGCGTCACACTTTACCTTTTAAGAGGTTTTGGTTGTGATAGATAGAAACCGACAGATCAGAAAAATAGTTTCCATAATGATGAGAACAATAGAAAAATTTATTCTCCATACAAAAATGTCATTTTCAAACCTCGATATCTCAGCCAATTTTCAACCGATTTTGATGAGTGTGGGCTCGTTGGAACGTAGTTTTTTTAAATAATTTAAAGGGGGAGGGAGGCGTGGGGAAAAAGCTCAAAAGTTCGCCTATATATGGCTCCTTGTTCAAAAGGTTTTGGTATGGGGTTTTTTGGGTTTGTGGACGTTTTTTTTTTTTGATGTAGGGGCTGCGTCACGCCCTCCGCTATCGCTCCGGGCATGATGTAGTTCGGCCTACCGTCATCGACTTTTCCGGTTGATAAGTGCATAACCAGAGTGTATTCGTGTTTTCCAACTTTGCCGTTTATTCCATTCTCTCCCTAGACTCCACCCAAATGACAATCGAACCCTGAATTCTACCTAAACCGTTAATTTTCTTTTTCTTCCCCTTGACCCCTTCACGATTCCTTCATCTTTCTTCTCCTCCATTCTTTTCTTCACCGTTATGCTCATATATGTATGTATACAACCCCTAGTCCAAGACTATGGCTTTTTCGTGGGGAAGAGAACGTTAGGATAGTAGAGCGCGAAAGATAGTTCACCCTCCATAAACCGTAGAACACATTCGGTCTGAAAAACCAACTCTTCTTATCGTCCCTGATGATGGCCCCGATGAAGTTTGTTTCACTCTATTTCAGCGAATAGAGTTGAACTTTTGTGATTTTTCAGACTAGCGGGTCGAAACGGAAGCCTTTAGGTGGTATATTGAGGTTACAAGTTGATTTTTATGAACTATAGGAGACTGTAGACTTGATTACAACATGTTAGACTGTACCACCCCTGGAACTTTTCAAGTTTTCAGGCTAAAGAAAAGGTAGTAGGAGTGATTCAGAAAGAGAACCAAAGAGACAAAAGAAAAAATGATCAAAGGGCTAACCAATGAGCCGAAACCTTTAACACATATTTTTCTTTCTTTCTGTTTTCTCCACTTCACAATATTTAAATAAAAGAAAATGTTAAAATCTTGGATGAGGAACAAATTAAGAGAAAGTTCTGCATTACAAAAGATTATTATGAGCTCCAAAGTGTCTTCGCAACGACTAACATAAGGTAGAACATGAAATGAAGAAATATTGTTGAACAAAGATGTTATTATGACGAAGGTGAAGGCTGTAGCACGATGGCTATGTATATGGTTGGTGATGAGTCTTAATCGTTATCCGTTCCTCCACACATTATCCTTTGTATGAGAAAAGCGTTTAAGGATTTTTTTTTCCAACTTCACAATCGTTAATGCAAACATAAGTCCGTAAACCGTTCTAGATGTAAAGTACAAAGAACGAAAAACTATTTTTTTATTCTGCTTTCTTTTAAGGTACAAGTTTTTCGTAGCGAGACAAAAGATATTCCTTTATCTTGCATGCGCTTATTATTCGCGGAAGGTAAAACTTTTTCTTTTTTTCATTCTAATGTTTGCTGAGTTTCATATGTTTCATTGACTGCTTTTTGAAATAGTAAAACAAAACACATTTTTCGAGGAACTCTTGAAACAAAAAAACGCATTTAGCGACAAAGGATGGACGGTATGTAGTTTGCATAGAAGAAATTGCTTTGAATAGTAAATTCTTTGCCTATTGTTTCGAATATTCCTTTCGTTGTTTATTTGTGCTTTCCGAGGTATCAGAACAGCGATATTTTGTCGAAATCACCCAAGCCCAGTGCGTAATAGTACTTTATTGGTGGGGGAGAGAAAATCGAGGATTTCTTCTAATGTAAATATTGCTCATAATGAGTGAGCGTAGCGAACAAGTGAGAGTACAATATTTACATAAGAAGATATCCGAGATTTCTCACGCCCACCAATACAATATTTTATTTCATTAGGCGAGAGAATATCGTACGTTATTCATTCGAGCGCATGAATGTGATAGCCGCGAGAATTTATCACTGCTTCGAAGTGTCGGGGTCCTGGGTTCGAGTCACGGCGGCTGCAGGTCTTTTTTTCAATTTTTTTCCAATATTTTTTTTAAATTCTATTTATTTCTGTTTTGGTCGTCACGTGAAATTACTATTTCCACATAGACATTTGAATTTTGCTCTATGAGAAAACATTTATGACATAAATAAAAACTGATTCAAATACAAAACGAACAAAAATACAAATACAAAACGTAAAGAAAACCACTCAAAATACATAAGCTTATGTTGTATATCGAGAAAAACAACGCTAGTGTTTGTGAGAGACACATTTGTACATTCTACGTTACTATATTTGTACGTACCACATGAGCGAATTTGTTGATTCTTGCGGATCGGTGGGTCGTAAGTTCAAATCACGGCGGTGCCACTGTTTTTTTCAGTGAATTGGCAAAGAGAAAACGAATTTTCCTTAGTGATTTAATGTATAGTTTTTCCTTTATATGCAAGAGTGAATAACGTACGATATTCTCTCGCCGATGAAATAAAATAGGTTACGCATCAATGAGTTATCGTGTTGAGAGACAGACGCAAAACCCCCAAATAAAACAATTACAATACATTTTTTCTTATTGCTTACTAGTGGGAAAATGGAAGTCGTTGATTGTAATATGATTTTCGTCGACATCACTTGAGCTTGGATTCCTCAGTTATTGTAACAGCAAGAGAAAGCTGTTATCTCCACTTCGATCATTACGTGGCATCGTAAATGTCTTTTTAATAAAATTGATGTTCTTGCTGCGAAATGACAGTTGAAATGAAAGTTACATTTCGTCATAATACATACCTCACAACCACAAAACATTAAACATTTATTCGAGCAACATAATTAATTGTAACGTAAAACGGGCCCCCGTGCAACCGTTAAGGTTACAAAAAAAATTCATAATAAAAAAGCTTACGATATAAAGTTGCGAATCAAAAAAGTTATTACACCGAAAAAAGGCTATAAACGAGCTTTTTGAAATAATTTCCGCATCAAAACGAGGCGGGTATCACAGCATAAAATTTTCAATTACATAGTTTACGACCAGCATACGTAATTAGAGACATGATAACGAAACACATAAAAACCTCTCACTAATTAGTTAGCATCATTTCGTCAAAAGACCTTTTAATTTTCTTATTTTGTTTGTTAAATCCATTCTTTGCTGGTAACATACAAACGATACAAAAACCGTAACCTGCTTGCCTAAATTGGGAACATTCAAATTGTTCTAATTTACTAACTTCCTTTCAAATTAAATATTTACCTTTCTGTGTACCGTCAACGAAGTTAAGATAAAACGAAAAAAAAAACCTTTGGTCTTTTCGAAAGTGAACGAGGGGCCTATAATAAAGTCGTCAAGCGTTAAATTAGGATATAAGAAAATGTAAAAAAATATTCGGAAAAAAAAATTGTTTCTCATTTTGAACAGAAAATGGGTTTGATGAGAACACAATAAAAAAGTTATTTTTTTTATCTTACTTAAAAGAGTCGAATAATACTTTCATTGATGAAAGTAATTAACTCGCTAATCCGATTTGTTACAAAACAAAATTGGGCTTTTAATACATTCGAGTTTTATTGGCTGCTTTTAGAGTAACAATTTCGTGCCAGGAAAAGAGGCTCAAAGATTATAACAATAAATTGAAAATAAGATGCTACATTTGCTACATAGACCCGTGGGAGTTGTTACGCATTCTCTCTTAATGCGACAAACTCATTTTCTTATTAAAGAGAAGGAGAGTATTTTGAACCCTCAGCCTTATGTGAGTTTTCAGTTATTGAACCTTTTATGCGTTTTAATAAATAAATGAGATAGTGCTCTTTCCACTTCCTGTAACAAAATATGATAATTACAAATATAATATGATCACTGTAAACAAAAATTTCCAGCAGCAATCATATTGTGTATAAACAGACATGAGAGCCTCCGCCGAAACATTTTAGTCCGGCCTAAAGTTTCCTAATGATAGGTCTATCAAAAAGTGGCATAAGTCGGCTTGAAATCGACTGGAAATTTATGAAGGTATTCTTGCTTGAGTGACACTTAGCGGTTGATATGGCCCCCTTCTGCGGGGCAGGGGTTAAAAATATTGATCGTTTGATAGGTGAATGTGTACTCTATGGGGACTTGCGAGATTTGAATGCATGTGGCATAACTGTTGATGATAGATTTAACATCGAATCGGGGAGTGACCTGAATACACGTGAAACGAATGAAGAACTTAATAAGTTCGCAGTACCTGTTCGGTGATGGGAAAAATCACCCAGTTGAATATCGTCCGGGACGTTATTTCACGGACAATATTAAACACGGACGTTATTATCCTCCGCGCAAATTACGGAGGATAATATCGTCCGCGTACACGGACGTTATTATCCTCCGTGAAAACCCGGACGATAGTAACGTCCGTGGACGCGGACGATATTATCTTCCGTAATTTCCGCGGATGTTATTAACCTCCGTGAAAGCACGGACGATAATAAAGTCCGTGGACGCGGACGTTATTATCCTCAGCGTTTGCACTGAGAATGATTTCGTCCGTTATTTATATCCATGGAAGTATAAGACCAAGGCCTCTGCTCCTACATAGGTCGTTAAAAAAACTAGGGAACTTTTCTTTTTACAAAATATCACAAAAGCCACGTGGCTAAGGAACTTTCCCTTTTACGAAATGTCGCAAAACTAGGTGGTTAACAAATTGGCGCTTTAATGAAACGTCACAAAAACCTAGGTGGATAACAAAGCTAGGGAGCTGTTCCTTTTACAAAATGTCACAAGAACTAAGTGGCTAACGTGGCCAAGGAACTTTTCCTTTTACGAATGTTACAAAAAATAGGTAGCTGAGGAAGCTAAGAAACTTTTCCTTTTACGAAATGTTATGAAAACCTAGGTCATTAACAAAACTAGCGAAATTTCCCTTTTACGAAACATCACGAAAACCTAGATGGATAACAAAACTCAGAAACTTTTCCTTTTACGTATTGTCACTAGAACGTCTTCAATAGCATGGGCAAAAAGGTTATAAAACCTAAATTTGTCTCACAATATAGCAAAAAATATTTTTTGGTTATACCGACCCAGAACTCTATGAAGAGTCCATGGATACAAATAACGGACGGAATCAACCTCAGAGCCAACGCTGAGGATAATATCGTCCGCGTCCACGGGCGCCATTATCGTCCGCGTCCACGGGCGTTATTATCGTCCGCGTTTTCACGGAGGATAATAACGTCCGTTTAAATTACGGAGGCTAATAGCGTCCGTGGACGAGGACGTTATTATCCTCCGTGAAAACGCGGACGATAATAACGTCCGTGGGCGCGGACGATATTATCCTCCGCGTTTGATATTGTCCGTGAAATAACGTCCCGGACGATATTCAACTGGGCGATTTTTCCCCTCGCCACCTGTTTTTAAACGGCGAAGCTATGAGTAAATGGAGTAAACACGCAGAGTGGAACAGATCTGGGCGATGTTTGTGTGACAACCCAGAAATACCATTGGACTTAGCGACTCCACGTACCGGGAATGCAAGTTCTTAACTCTAGTAGTCACTCGTGGCTGCGAGCCCTACCCGAGGGTTTTATATAGGTAGCACATGGTTGGGAGGCCTCAAATATAAGGCCATTCATAAAGTCTGTATTTTCTAAGGGGCTATCCATAAATGAGTTGGAGGCGGTGGGGGAGTCGAAAATCATGGTATTTACATGGAAAATACTGGACGCTTCGGGAGAGGGGCAAATCGTCTGTCCAGTCAGAACATCATTTATGGACAGCCCCTAGGCCAAGGGGGTTCGGCGAAAGCGTACGTTCCATAAATTTCAACATTTTTCCGTACAAGTGGGAGGGGCGTCTAAAAATTGTCATTTTTTGCGTACGTACTTTATGGATAGCCATAACATCGATGATTGTCC
The DNA here is from genome assembly GCA_029228625.1 of Pseudolycoriella hygida. Classification (NCBI taxonomy): domain Eukaryota; kingdom Metazoa; phylum Arthropoda; class Insecta; order Diptera; family Sciaridae; genus Pseudolycoriella; species Pseudolycoriella hygida. Next base: position 44,681,604 of record CM055405.1, on the reverse strand, counting down.
CCAACAATGTTTAGGTGCCTAACTCGGTGACTTCGCTATTCCAACAAAGCAGTATTAAGATAGGTCTAGGCCCCTACCCATACAGGGCGAAGGAAAGCACTTCCATGAAGGATCTCGAGTGGGAGCGAGTTTTAAAATTTGACTTTTTCGGCTAGTCGCTAGACATTTGAAGACAGCCCTAGTGTCTTTGTATTGTGTCTTGTAGTGACTTTATATTTTTAGCTGAAATTATTTTAGACTCGTACGAAGAACAAAGTTCTTCGAAAAGTGGTCTAATGCGTTTACCACGACGTTGGTAACCACGCCAATTTCGAGCGTAGGGAGCATCGATCATGGTCCTTTGATGACGAATCAGCAATAAAAAAAATGTCCGTCCGTCTGAGCAAAACTTGACCGATTTTCAAATTTTTTTTTCCCTGAAGGGTAATTGAAAATCTTTAATTAGATTGAGTCTGGGCACTGTCGGCGCAAGGGTCGTCGAGCTAAGGCCGTTTAAGTGGTTTTTGGTCTGTTGTACATAACTCCAGTAAATCTTTTCCGATTTTCACATTTTTTTTTTGTTTGAAAGATCAGGGCATACCTGACAATTTATGGAAGAAACTTTTTTGATTTTGATTCTTTGGACTTAGTCAGATAGGGCCCTAAAACTGAGTCTCTACTATAGGGCCCAAAGTGTTTTTTCTTCATAAATCGGGTAAATCTTATCCGATTTTCAATTTCTTTTTTTTCCTGAAAGAAAATCAAAAAATTTGTTGCGAGATTGAATTTGGGCAAAATCGGTCGAAAACCTTCGAAGTTCCGTTGGAAAAGTGGTCAAAAACGTGGTTTTTTGAAGGTTTGTGGAACCTTTTCACTTATGTCTCTGCGAAATTAGAACAGAAATCGCTCTTCAAGGTTTTGAATGCAAGATGTGGACATTATAAAATTAGTATGGGCCAAACTCACGCTACGCTGCACTACACGATATTTGGTGGGTTTTAGTCAAAGAAAAAAGAGGAGAATTTTTTTGTCCATGGAAGTATGGGTCAGAAGCCTCTTCTAATTGCTCTAGGTCTTTCCTAAATTCTGGGTTTATTTTAAGGGTTTGAAGAGGCTTTTAGCGCCGTTGCTTTGTACGGGTTTTTCAGTATTGCCCTTTCGGCAATTTCCAGTCCATATTAATGTGGATGTAATTGCTTATACTTAAGAGTTAAGGCAATATTTACTTAGATACGTTCGAGTCTTTTTGTAACATCTATTCTGATGCGTACGGGTTCCTTGCATGCTTTTATTGCTTGGTCTATAGAACCTTATGTACCTTGGGAAGACCAACCCAATCAGCCAAACTTTGATCGTTGATGAAATAATTACTTGCGTAATTATTCTTTCCTTGTTGCACTGTCAACAAATTTGGTTTCCCAAGCTATACAAAACCTAGCAAATTTCATATTTTTATTTAATTTCCGGATGACTTATGAAATCATTTTATGATCTTTGTTGATTTTTAATATCATTTAATGATTTTTTGAAGATTTTTAATGATTTTTATGATTTTTATTGATCTTTTGATTTTCGATAATTTTTGATGATTTTTTCGGATGATTTTTATTTTCGATGATTTTTGAAACCATTTAATGACTTTTGTGATTTTTGGAGATTTAGATTTTTGAAATCATTGAATGATTTTTGCTGATTTTTGAAATCATATAATCCATAAAACGCAGTGATTTTTAGTGATTTCAAATGATTTTTGGAAGATTTGCATTGATTGTTGGAAGATTTACAATGATTTTTGGAGGACTTTTAATGATTTTTGGAAGATTTGCAATGATTTTTGGAAGATTTTCAATTATTTTTGATGACTTTTGTGATTTTTGATGATTTTTCCGGATTATTTTTAATTTTTTTTTGCACCGTGCCTTGATTTTCTGGAGTCATTTTCTCCTCGCACCAGCGGGACGTTTTTCATATTTTTTCTCAAAATTGTGCAAATGTACATTTTGTGTACGAAAAATGTGCATTTAGTGTGATTCGTTATACAATTCACCCTTTTTGTGTACATTTTTCGTACATAAGATGTAGATTTGTACTTTTATATGTTTGTTGAAAATGTTCTTTTGACTAGGGGTGCTGTGTCAACTGCGATTACTTTCACTAGACGATCGGAAGATGAAACGAGCATTCACGTCATCATATTGTAACTGTTTAAAATTCTCCCACTTGAGGCGCAGGTATTTGGGTAATTTCAACGTGGGACCATCCGAAGGATTAGAACTGGAACCAGCATTGATCGTCCCGAACTGATAACGGATTAACTCTGACTAATCGGTTACGTTAAAGGAATGACACATCGTTAAGTTATTACAGAATGAAAATCTAGCACTGAATAATGTAACATTGTAAATTGAACGAAAATAACATAAACGATTTCGAAGAAACATTGGAAACTGTTATTTCAGCACCGAGAAAAACCTTACGGCATCTTTGAAGGAAAAATTGATGAAATTCATTTCAATAGAAAAACAAATATATCACACAACCCGTTACAACGTAGAAGACAGAGAGAAACCTCAAGAAAATGTCCTCTTTAAACTCCTTTAAAGGATGATGGTATATTGATTTTGTTTGAGCTGTGAGATAAGTTCTTTATTATTATTCAAAGGCTCCCCTGCTATTTCATAATCCTCACTAATACATTCCACAGATACAATTTTGTTGAACTTTTCATGGGCATAAAACCGTCAGATATCATCTCTGAATTTAACAAATTTCAGTTACCATTATCGTAGACAAAATCATATCATACGATGGCATAACATTCGAAACTAAACTTTTTCCATACTACATACTTTTGCCATAAAGACGAGGTCGTTAACCTACATAAAATAAATTTTGCGTGTTCATACACTAAATTCAATCATCCCTTTATCAAAATATGATATTCCGTTATATCGGGGTATATAAACATGAAAGTGTGTCTTTTTCCATTCCTTACCTACATTCATACAGCAAACACTCACAGTACATACACTAAACTGAGCTTTAATATGATGTGACCGAGAATTTTCCCGTATCGCCACCCATAACGCATCACATTATTTCCGAAAACATATGGCAAATTGTAATGCGTATAGTCCCAAAAGGCTCTTAAGTGGCTCCTTTGAGTGTTTTAAATGTCCAAGTACAAGTTTCCCTTTGATGCGCTCGCTGTATTGCCCCATTTATACGGCCATTAGAAACAGATGGCCGTAAAAGGATGTGCTAGTGAAAAAAAAATTAACTTGACGATGTCGTTTTGCACATAAATTTAGAATGGGAACGGAATGTTTGCATGAAGTTAGGATATGGAATTTTTTTTTGTTCTGTTAAATCTTTACGATAAACGGACAAATTAAGAAGCCAATATAACTCGGTATGAAAGCAGACATGGAAATTACTAACAAGAAGACTTAATCAAACCTATAGAGGTGGTAAAAATAAAAAACATATGCCAGGGTCCCGTGCGCATCAGAATAGATGTGGCAAACATAATAGACTCGAACGTATCTGAGTAAATATGGCTTTTTTTATGGCAATTTTTTATCCAATTTAATGTGGAAATAATTAAATTGGATAAAAAATTGCGTGAAAGCAATATTGAAAGACCCGTCCGAAGCAATGGTGTGAAAACCTCTCCAAATAACCATGAAACCCGCAAAATTAAAAAAGAAATCAAAGAAAGTTTCAAAAAACTTGTTTTTTGTACTAGGGCCGATCCTAAAACCGACCTAGAGCACTATTAGGAGAGGCCTCTGACTTATACTTTCATGGACAAAAAGAAATGCTCTTAGTTTACTTCACAACATAGCAAAAAAATTTAGTCGAGGTGGGGCCGACCTAGGGCCTTATGGAGAGGCCTCGGACCCATACTCGAATGGACAAAAAAGTTCTTTTTGGATCAGTAGGGGGCATCGATCATGATCCTCAGATGACGAATCAGCAATAAAAAAATGTCCGCCCGCCAACACGAAACGATTTTCTAAAACTTTTCATTCCCTTAAAGGTAATCGAAAAATATTTTATGGGATTGAATCTGGGCACTATTGGCCCAAGTGCCGTCGAGCTAGGATCGTTTAAGTGGTTTTTGGTCTTTTGTACATAACTCGGACAATCTTTCAAATCAACAAGAAACTTTTTTCATTTTGAGCCCTTGGACTAAACGAGTCTCTGCTAGAGCCCTACATATCTTTTGTACAGAAACCGAGCAAATCTCTTCTGATTTTCGAACATTTTTTTTTAATCGAGAATGGAAGAAAATTTTTTGATTTTAGAAGCTCTTGGACTCAGCCAGGACCCTGAAACTGAGTTTCTGCTATGGCCCGACGTGAGAGGTAACTGAGTACCGATTTATATTCAAAAACAAATTTGGGCCTGTTGCCTGTGCTTAGGCCTTAAATGGGCCTCAGGTCGGTCGACAACAAAAAAAAATTTGTTTTGCTATGTTGCAGAGCAAATTGAGGGAAACATTTTTGTCTATGGAAGTATGTGTCCGAGGATGACCTTAGTTCGGTCGTAAAGGCGGCCCTAGACAAAAAATTGTTTTTTGTTACGTTACAGAGAAAATTGAGGTAAACATTTTTATGCATTAAAGTATTTGTCCGAGGCCTTTCCTTAGTGCCCTAGGTTGGCCCTTGACAAAAACATATGAAGGGACCCGTACGTATCAGAATAGATGTGGCAAACAGAGTTGATGTTACGAAAAGACTCAGAGACTCAGAAAAGACTAAGTGTATGAAATTACGTCCACATTAAATTGTATTGGAAATTGCCGATAGGGCAATATTGAAAAACCCGTCCGAAGAAACGGTGTAAAAAAGCCTTCCGAAAGTACAAAAGTGACAAAAATGTTCATCTCAATTCTTTCTACAACATACCAAAAAAAATTTTTTTTTGAATATAATTCGGTACTTGATTACCTCCTAAAAAGAAAAAGAATCAACAAAATCAGTTAAGATTTATTCAACTTATGTAAGCAAACACGTTGGGCCCTAGTAGAAACTCAGTTTTAGGGTCCTGAGTGAGACCAAGGGTTTCTAATGAAAAAAATTTCTTTTATAAAACGGGAAAACAATCCTAGACCTTTCGATCAAGAAAAAATTTGAAAATCGGAAAAGATTTACTCGAGTTATGTACAAAAAACACGTATGGTCCTAGCATAGACTGGTTCTTAGCGCTCTAGCCAAGTCCAAGGACTCAAATCCAAAAAAGTTTCTTCCATAAATTATCAGCCATGTCCAGATCATTTAAACAAAAAAAAATTAATGAAAATCCGAAAATATTTACTCGAGCTACGCACAAAAAACACGTACGGCGCTAGCATAGACTCGGTTTTAGTGCCCTAGCTAAGTCCAAGGACTCAAATTTAAAAAAGTTTCTTCCATAAATTGGCGGTCATGCCCAGGTCTTTCAAACAAAAAAAAAATGTTATGAAAATCGGAAGAGATTTACTCGAGTTATGTACAAAAGACCAAAAACCACTTAAATGGCCCTAGTTCATTGGCCCTTGGGCCGACAGATTCAATCCCATTAAAGATATTCCGATTACCTTTCAGAGGAATAAAAGTTTTTGAAAATCGGTTGAGTTTTACTCAAGTTATCGCGGTGACGGACGGACGGACAACGTTTTTATTGTTGATTCGTCATCTAAGCACCAGGATCGATGCTCCCCACCTACTACCAGGTCGAAATTGGGGTTCTTACAAACGTCGTGGTAAACGCAAAAGACCCCTTTTCAAAGAACTTCGTTTTTTGCTATGTTGTAGAGAAAATTTAGGGAAATATTTTTGTACGAGGTCTCTCCTGAGGGCTATACTTCGGTGCTAATTCTTACAAAAGACATCAAACTTTTCTAACACTCGCGCCAAAGCGCTCGTTTGTAAACATTTGATTTCTTTTGTATTGTTTTTTTGTGTAAATAATTTAGTTATGAGCTACATAATTGATCTGTGTTGTTATATACTATTATTTGGCACACGATGTGTATTATGACCATCGCCCTGCGGTAACATAGAAACTATTTTTTAATCAAATTCCCGCAGCTTCGTTCCAACGCAAGCGCATAATAATCAATTCTAGGGCACATTGAGAAAAGCTGAGAGACGCATTTTCTATGCTTTTCTGACATGCACGCACATTGCACACATGGCCATGGAAAAGTTGCTTTTGCGCTTTGGACGCCATGGAAATAAAATAAATCGTAATATGAAATTGGGTCGCAGCGTTTAGTGGGAATAAGTGCATTTTTCAATCAAAATTGTATTTTAATTGTTAATCTTGAAAACAAAATTGAGTAACGAAATATTCCTAGTCAAAATCATGGTTTCAACTCCAAGAACCTTTTGTGGATGTTGTGGCTTGAAAATTCCATGTATTGTTATTGCACTGCTGCGATTAACTGTCTGCATAACTGGCGTATTAGCCTACTTTTATTTATATGTGATAGTCGATTGGGCATTAGCAGAAAAATCAAACAGAACGTTTTCAGAAGAACAGGTTAAATATTTGATAAGAATTTTTGCGTTCGGTTTGGCAATAAACGTATTTGTTACGGCTTTATTCATAGATGGCGCTAAAAACGTAAGATGATGAAACAAAGTATTTTCCGCTTATTTTCATTTTTCTGTTCATAGGAAAATTCAGCTAAAATGGAATACTTTGTGGTGGTTGTAGGACTAAATGCCATGCTACTTATAACTTTGTGGAACATTGTTCTCATTGTCTTTGCAGTATTTGAATGTTTTGTTTTCTTTTTTTCGTTTTCTTTTTACAAGTTACACTTACGGCGTAAACATGCAACGACTACAGCATACGCAACTGTACATGCATCTGCTAATAATGATGACTACAATCCATCACCCACCATTAAAAACCATTTGGTTTAACGGACTCTTCCTTTAAACATTGCTTTCACCGTTTACATATTTAACAAAAAAAACGTTCCTGCCAGACGGCTAATTTACAAACGCTGATTTGTGTTTAGCATTATTCCTTCAAATAAAACACAAGGCCGATCAATATGTATTTTTACAATTAGAAAATATTAACACAGGGTTTAGAGTTCATCGGAAACCATGCAAAACGATCCAGTTGAGGGTACAGGGCCCGATTTGAAGGGGGTTGGAAGCATTTTGTACCAAAAACCCGATGTTAAGAATATGAATCATGTCTTAAACTCACCTAGTCCTCCCCCTGTCACCCTTTGTCACTCTACTTTATGACGTTTCTAATGTTATGACAACTTTTGAGACTGCGGCTGCGACTTTTTAGGTGACGTTGGACTCTCGTCCCCAATACTTCAACTTTTAATTCGCGCCTTTAGTGCGGTGACGGCGTTTGTCAAAGTATACAATATTTCATGATGAATTTCATCATGTGTCAAACGACAAAAATTGATATGCTTGACGACTTATGCACTTCATCATGAAGATTCATATACTTTGACATATGCCGACGTCGCAGTAAACGCGTGGATTAGCCACTTGTGTTTGTGCTTGCTGAAAGGGAATGAAATAGCATTTTACTCATCGACAAGATTATTTAGTTTTTATTGAAACTGAAACTTGTCATCTCAAAAGGAATTCAAAATCTGTTATTTCCGATATTTCCGACAAGTCTGAATCACTCATACTTTCGGCAGGTATTGCGCTGTAGTTGTCATCTTCCTAAGTTATTTATTTTTCAATTTTTTGTTACAAAAAGTCGAAAAATTAATCGTTCACTTACTTCAAGCACCTGATGAACTATTCGAAACCACACTGGGATATTATCAATGTTTATGGCCGTGAAGACGCCGAAAATAACAAATGGTAAAAAAAATTGTGACTTCCAAGCTAATTTTGTTAAGAACAAAAATGTTTGATGATGCAGGCTCATTTTGCTGGAACAAAATTTTAACTGTTTTTAGGTGACGATTGTGAGGGATGTAGCAAATTTCAGCAAATAGCGCGACGTCATTTGCAAAGGTCGGAAAAATTCACACTTGTACAAACATTAGTTACTCCTGTACGGCCACCAATGTTTGCACAAGGGGAAGGTGGACGCTATGAACTGTCTGCGATTTGCTCAGATCGTTCCAACCGGAATTCTACTTTGTCCTTTTCGAATATAAATAGCCGTATAATAACAACTCGCTTGTATTGTGAATAGTCTTCCAACCTAGGAATGAACAAAAATACTCACCTTTTTTTAAGCAATAAATTTGTTTTGTTTTTCTAAATTCTCAGGCACTCTGTTGTTTAAAATATATTTTCAGTAGTTGTTGAATTATGAATGTTCATCTACTATCTACCATGTGTAGCTCTGGTTCCAATTCTGCTGGCAAAAAAATTAGTCATTTAAAATCAACGCTTTTAGTGCGTCAATGGCTTATGTCAAAGTATTCTGATTTTCAAGCTTAAGATGTCAAGCAAAATCATTAGTTTGACAGTTTATGCGTCGCGTCATTAAAATCGTTCTACTTTGACATAAGCCGTTAACGCTCTGTGCATATATACGATGTACACAATTTTTAAAGACATTTCTCATTTGTTAACACTTAATTGAATTTGTTAATGCACAATAAATGTGTAAACATTGCCAAAACGCATGAAATATATGACGGAAGTTCTTTTGTTTTCAGTGATACCATTCCAGTGTTACGCACCCACGTTATACTTTCTCTCTTAGAAGCCTTGACCAATCTCATTCAGAAATCCGGCGGCTGCAAATTGGGCACTCTACAAAATATGGACATCAGACGTCATTGACTCTGCTTCCAGAAGCTCTTCTATTACAACAGAACAAGAACTAGAGGCTGAGGCGAAATACTTAAAACATACTAGTAAACGCATATGAAAAGGCATATCCGATTCGCTCACACAAAGCAGGGAAATCGGTACCATACTATACGACGGAGGACAAACAAGCAAAAAATAAATTAACGAACTAAGAGCTTAGCTGACTTATGCGCATGCGCAAAACCAACTAAGAAGTTAGTTGATTTTTTTTTATTGCTACTGTCCAATGAAAAAAAAATTTTATTGTGCGCATGCGCATAACGTCAACTAACTTCTTAGTTGGTTAATTTATTTTTTGGTTGAACTGCAAAGGCATAAGGTACGAAAATTGTTCAACACTACCAAGCGGACAGGGCTATGGGAACAGTATTATAGGGAACTCGGAGTACATAACAAACAGCTCAGAACGAGGGAGAGAATAGGTTGGAGGCATCAATGCAATGCAATTAGCAAAATAGATGATGCGCCTAAACTCTATAAAATTTTATCTAAAGATAAAGCGCAGGCTGTCGGTTCTCTTTTACTACCGAACGGAGGGTACACCAAAAACCAAGAGGGAACATACAAGCTCCTGTTAAATTTTCACTTTCCTAATTGCGCTGTTAAGAGCTTAGACGAGCATAATAAAAAATCCTTCTACTGCGATGGCACGCCCAATGTAGAACTAATAGACAGGATCATAACAGTAGATAGAATAATATGGGCAGTGAATTCCTTCGCACCGGTCAAGTCACCAGGACCAGATGAAATCCTTCCAGCAATGCTACAGAATGCAATGGAGGAAGTACTTGCTATTATGTGTAAATTATTCAGGGCGTCTCTCTGGCTTAAGAGAATTACAGGCTAATAAGCCTGACTTCTTTCATGTTAAAAACATTAGAAAAACTGATAGAAAGGTATCTTAGGGACGAACCGCTAAGTCATATTAAGCTACACACCAAGCAGCATGCATATCAAAGCGGAAAGTGTACAGAACATGCACTGCAGAACATAGTCCAAAATATTGAAATGTCTCTATCACAGGGAGAATTCGCCGTGGGATACTTCATGGACATATCAGGTGCTTTTAACCATCTGACATATACAGCAATAAAGAATGCGTGTCACAAGCACAAAATAGAATCGGGCATCGTAGGGTGGATTCAGGCTATGCTGCATAGCAGGTACGTACAACAGTCATAATAACCTCATTCTCTAACGGTTGCCCTCAAGGCGGAGTTTTGTCGCCGCTACTAAGAGGCAAATTTGTCAACACATTATGCGAACTCCTTCAAAAGGTTCTCAACATAGTTAGCTAATGGTGCGACAGGAAGGAACTATCGATCAACCCTAACAAGACGAAAATGATATTATGTTCACAAGGACAAATAAGGTCGAGGGTATCAAAATTTCAGTAATCAAGGGCACTCCTATTCTATTTGTATACTGGAATAAATATCTGGGGATCATTTTGGATAGCATGATGCTCTGGTTAGATAATCTGGACGAACGTCTACAGAAAGCTACAATTGCTCTGTGGCAATGCAGAAAAGCGTATATCAAATCATGGGGCCTCTCGCCAAAGGTGTTGTTTTGGATCTATACCGCTATTATCAGACCAACACTGACATATGCCAGTTTTCTTTGGAATCACATATGCAAAAATCAGCAAGTGCAGATAAAACTCAACAAATTTCAACGGATAGCATGTAAGGCCATAACTGGATGTTGGAATTCGATGCCAACAGCAGAAATAGAAGCAATGCTCAATTTGACTCCACTACAATCCACATAGAAACAGAGGCCGTCAACACCCTCAACAGATTATCCAGCCAACTGCGCATCAGAGAAACCGATCACTCGAAAATTTGGTTTACGACGCTGAAAAGAGAGCCATCGTTAGCTATGCCATCAGACAAGATTGTAACACATCATAGGTTCGACAGAAAGTTCATTGTCAGCATCTCTAGTAGAGAAGAATGGTTGCAAGAAGGTAATGTAATATACACCGACGGTTCATTAATAAATAAATCAGCAGGGGCCGGCATTTACTGTGAGAACCCTGAGATCGAGGAATGTACTCGTCCATCTTTTTGGCGGAAATTAGGGCAATTATTGAAAGATGCCACATTCTCAAGGACAAAGAACTATTAGGTCGAAAGGTATCAATCTGCACAGATAGTCAAGCAGCGATTAAAGCGACAGTACTGACTCTGGAATGTTGGGATAATCTCAACAGCGTATCCCAATAAAACGGGACTAGCCTAATCTGAGTGCTGGGACACAGCGGGTTCGTAGGCAATGAAAAAGCAGATGAACTAGCCAGATTGGGGGCGCTAGGCGAACTAACCGGACCGGAACCGGCAACGGGGACGCCTCACTCACATTCGAGTACCATCACTAAAATAATGAGAGAGAGGCAGCAATTCAGTAATTACTGGCACAACATTTCCACGTGCCGTCAGGCTAAGAGCTGCATCAGAATAAACAAAAAGAACTCCAAATTTCTTATTAACATAAGTCGCACGAGACTAAAAGTTTTTACCGGTGGTGTGACAACTGGACACTACGGCTTCAACAAACATCTAACCACAATAGGTAAACGACCGGACCCAGGGTGCGGTCACGACACAGACACAGCCGAACACTATTTGTGTAACTGACCGGCATTCATCACAAATAGGAGGATACATCTAGGAGGATACACGATTAGGTATGACACGATAAAAAACTTAGAACCGAAAAACATCCTGAACTACATTAGCAGTACGCCCGTACTAGCAGCCAATGTCTAATCTTTCTTAACTGTTTCATAACTGAGTTGCTTTTATAACTGGGTGATGACGTTGTTGCATCATTATTGTGCATAATCTGTTATTGTTTTTCATTTGCTACTTCGGAAATTATGTAAGAAAAGACCAATTTTGTTGAGTTCATCCCTTCCAACAATATTGTGGAACATAAAAACTTTTAAGCGGCTGTAGCTTATGAGATACACTGCTGCACTGAGCTACACTCCAGGGATCATTTTTTGCTTAACGATGTTTTTGGCAAGAAAACTTTATTTTCACCTCATCATCATCAAACTTTACCTTTCGTCGTGAGGTCTTTAAGCAGCAAACCTAGGATGGTGAACTATTTTGTCCTACACGCCTTTCTATCGCCGCCAAAGAAGATGGTAATTTTCACCTAAACTTCCTAAATACTCCTTTAAATCCGGCAATTTTTCTGATGTAAAATTATCTTCGAATGATGTTTCGAATGCTGCTTTTTTATCAGATTCACATCTACGTTTTAACTCATTTTATTTACGTTATTCAAAAGATCCAAAGCTGTTATACACACTCCACATCAGATTGAACAAACCAAAAGACAATAAAAGCAATTCACATCACAGCAAAGTAATGATTATGGAAATAGGCGGGAAACAACTTAACAACCACGAAAATTGCAAAAGTGTTACACATAGGCGTCAGTGTGTGAGTCACATGGGGGTCGTCCATAAAGGACGCCCGCTTTTAGGAAGAACGGTTTTTTCCAAAAGTCCACTTTTTTCTTCTTTGGGGCCCTTCATGCTACAAATAAATGAAGGTTTTTCAGAACCCCTTTCTCCTGTCACATTACCTCTAACACCTCCCCTCTTCGATGTGTGACAAACAAATTTCATTCCTCTTCCAACGATAGAATTCAGTTGGAGCACTACTTGAACTCCATAAGTTTTTTATTAGTGGTTCTTGTAAGAAACGTTCCCCTTAACCACCTCCACAGCATATTTTAAGTTTTTGTAGGTTTAATGCACTGTAGGTTAGCACGGATCCACCTGTGTTGGTCGTCGCGACCCCCCGATTCGCGATTTTTACATGAGAATTTTCGAAAACATCAGTCAGGGCGAAAGCTGGCACTTTGCAAAGATTTCTAATATCCAAATTGTTCAATGATATTTTCTGAATATAACCAGTGGGTTTCAGGTCAGGTTACAGGTCAACCTGATTAAATTTTTCAGGTTTCAGGTTAGCCTCAGGTCGGACCTGAAAATCAGGTTCAGGTCAGAAATCAGGTCATGACCTGACCTGAACCTGATCAGGTCGACCTAACCTGTTCCGATCCTTAATATTGTGCAGGGCAGTACATTTAGGCCATCAAAATCAATCGTCTCAGACGTACTTCGTTAGGGTCTTTGACATTACCTAGGGTAATTTTATGGATCTTTGAAATTCGGATAGTTATAACAGAGCACAAAACATTAGATTGTTTGCTCATTCCTATATTTAGATACGTTCGAGTCTTTTTGTAACGTCTATTCTGTTTGCCGCATCTAATCTGGTACGTACGAGTCTTTGGTTATGTTTAACATAAAATTTGAGACGATGTCAACTGGAATACTGCTAAAGTGATTTTTTTCCATGTATATAACGCTCAACTTCCGGAAGGTACAGCCAAAAAAATAACTTCATTGGAAATCATTCATGAATTCGGAATCAGCTTTGTGAACTCACCAACTCACTCGTGTGTTTTTAAGCAACTCGCTTTGCAAACTGTTACTTTGACTCGGCTCGGATAGGCAAACTCTACACTCGTCAAAACAACAGTTTCCAAAGCTTGTTGCTTAAAAACACACTTGTGAGTTTGGCTCGTATCGCAAGGTTGATCCCTCACGTAATGAATGATTTCCGTCGCATCCACTGTAATATACTATTGTTGACTGTAATGATTTACTTCTGTACACTGATCCGAACCGGCGCGGCGACCCGTCACACGTAAAGCACCGATAAACCCATAACGCTAAAGGGGAGCTTGCGAGTGAACTTTAAATAACGCAATATCATGCTCGGAGCGGTAGCGGAGAGCGTGACGCAGTCCCCACATCCGAAAAAAAACGTTCACAAACCCAAAAAACTCTATACAAAAACCTTTGGGGCAAGACGCGATGTATAGACGAACTTTTAAGTTTTTTCCCCTCGGCCCCCTCCCCCTTAGAATTTTTTTTTAAGAAAACTACGTCGCAGCAGCTTCCAACGAGCCCAAACTCATCAAAATCGGTTGAAAGCAAGCCGAGATATCGCCAATCAAAAATGCTCAGTTTCCACATAAAAATGGTAAAATTATCTTTGAAAGTAATCAAAATTTTATTCCTGTGTTGTGTGTCCACGATCTATGTATCTATCTATGTATGTATGTATATATCTACTTTTTTTTCTCGAGAACCGCCCGAGCGATATCCCTAAAACGTCAGTCTCGGCCCCAGATGAAAAATTTCATATGCTGCTTTTCCGGGAAAATTCTGGAAAAGCCGTGGCATGTGGAAAAGTGGTCAATTTTGAGGTTTTTTCGAATTTAGCTCCGGAGTGACAATAGCTAGAGAGTTGGTTTCTTCGGGAAAGTTATAGAGTTTGGTCAGGAGAATTTTTTGAGATTTTTAGAAATTTTCTAATTCTGAATAAGAATACCTAGACAGTTGGTTTCTTCAGGAAAGTTATATAAATCACTGAGAAGAATTGGTGGCACGAAGTGTTCCGAAGGTGACACGAAGTGTTTCGAAGGTAGCCGAAGGTGACACGAAGTGGTCCGAAGGCAGGCGAAGGTGACACAAAGTATTCCGAAGGTAGCCGAAGGTGATACGAAGTGTTGGAGGTGCTGGAGAAAAATTTTTTTCGGAGACAATTTTTTTCGGAGAAAATTTTTTTCAAGGAAAAATTTTTTCGGAGGAAATTTTTTTCAAGGAAAAATTTTTTTCGGAGAAAATTTTTTTGGAGAAAAATTTTTTTTGGGAATAAATTTTTTTTCGCAGAAAATTTTTTTGGAGAAAATGTTTTGTTAGAGAAAATTTTTTTTGGAGAAAATGCTTTTTCGAAGAAAAATTTTTTTGAGTTTCTTTTTTTTCGAAGACAATTTTTTTCGGAGAAATTTTTTTTCTAAGAAAATTTTCTTTTCTGAGAAATGTTTTTTCAAAGAATAGAAATTTTTTCAACAACTGAAAACTTCCATAACTACTGATATCACAACAAAAACCTCTTTAAAGGTAGAGTGTGACGCAGTCCGTAAGTCTGCTTCCAAAATCAATGATATCGCTTGAGGTGACGCTATCGCTGATAATACGCAGAAGTTTATTTGAATGGAACCTTGTGGAACCTGAGAAAATTACAGCGCTTTCTTTAAAACAAAATTACGTTGAAAAATTATTTCGTCGTTGGGTCCGGCATTTGTGACGAAATTTTTTTAACACAACGTAATTTTGTTTTAAAAAAGCGCTGAAATTTTTTCAGGAAATCAAAACTTCGAACACAAGGTTCCATTCAAACAAACTTCTGCGTATTATCAGCGATAGCGTCACCTCAAGCGATATTATTAATTTTGGAAGTAGACTTACGGACTGCGTCACAATCATACTCTACCTTTACAGAGGTTTTGGTTGTGATAAAGATTTGGCTGAGTATAATACCATAGTGAGAGAGTCGCGAGGAGCCGTTCACTATTCACACACTGACTCTCTTACCTCCATATTCTGTCAAGGGCTTACTTCACAGCAGTACTTTTAATTGATTTGGTCAGGCCATCATAGCAAGTGCTGGGGAATTAGTAATTTATTTTTTGACCGTTTAATAACTAGCGTTCGTCGTATGATGGCAATGCTTTAGAAAGCGAACTTGGAATAATAAAACGATGAGGAAAAGTGTCAATGGTAAATGGTAGTCTAGTCGATTCTCGCAAACTATGAAAAGAGAACATCCGATAAAGGCATTCATTATGACTTTATATGCCCCGGCATGCACCTTCGCTCAACTTTTATGACGCATACAATAGGAAACAACATTTTACTCATCTTCAAGATTATTCAGTCTTTATTGCAATGTTGTACAATTTAGATAAAGATCCTCGTTGTTATAACCGTCGTCATTATCGTCATCAATCTGTATTATCGGTACCGTTATCATAGGTATCATTACTATCGGTATCATAATCATCGATAAAATTATTATCACTATCGTAATCACCATAATCACTGTCCTCATTACCAGTTTCGTCTTCACTGGCATCCGAGTCTATGGTTTCCCACGAATCCGAATCATTCATAATTTCGACAGCTATTTGGTTGATGGCGTTATTTTCCTAAGTAATTTAAACGCTTTTCCAATTTTTCATTACAAAAGTGAACTTTGAATCGGTCACTTACTTCACGCACCATACGTTCCGTGTGAATATTTATTTCAACTTGCATCCGAATGTCCATGACCATAAAGGCGCCGGTTATAATAATGGGTAGTGTCACTCGTGAGTTCCAGGCCAATTTTGCTAAGAACACAAATGTTTCACGAAATGTGTTCATTCTTCTGAAACAAAAGCAAAACTGAGCCTTTTTATGTGACGTAAATTTCCACAAATAGAGTCAAGCTATTTGTGAATGGCTTCTAACGTGGAAAAGCTCACTTAGTTGCTACTGTACAGATAATGTCCCCACAAGGAAGAGAAAAATGTGTGGGACCTTCGAACAAGTGTAACGTAACTTAATGCGTTACTTTTCTTACGTCCCAAGTGAATGTTAAGATCTGCCTGAGATTTGCTCAGATCGCGCTAACACTGGGACTTCTACCCGTACAATAACAGCTCGCTTGAATTGCGAATGCTCTTTCAACACCGGAATGAAAAAATTACTTACCTTTGTTGTAAGCAATTAATTTATTTTGTTTGTTGAGCCTCATCAAGGT
Organism: Pseudolycoriella hygida; assembly: GCA_029228625.1. Taxonomy (NCBI): domain Eukaryota; kingdom Metazoa; phylum Arthropoda; class Insecta; order Diptera; family Sciaridae; genus Pseudolycoriella; species Pseudolycoriella hygida. Next base: position 44,665,130 of record CM055405.1, on the reverse strand, counting down.
CTTCGTGTGAGTCTGGTGGCGCTTCGACGGAGATATGCCCCAATAAATTAACAAGTTCACCAGCGGTTAACGGTTGTTCTGGAACGATGCGACGAATAAGTTTCGATGCTGGCTTCAAGTCAGAATCTTCGGAGTCACTTGACAATTCGATTGCTCCAATCAACAACTTTTCCATACACTCCTCTCGCCGTTCAGCTAATTGTTTTGTTATACTGGAATTGACTTTCAGATTGTTTAGTTTTTTCTCTGTAAGAATTATGTTTTGACAATGACAACAATGACGATGTTTTTGACTAGAAAACTTTATTTTCACCTAAACGTTCTATGTACTCCTTAGAATCCGGCAATTTTTCGGCTGATTCTGATGTAAAATTATCTTCGAATGTTGTTGCGAATGGTACTTTTTTATCAGATTCACACCAAGGATTTTGACTCATTTTATTTACGTGTTATCGAAAAATTACATTTTGACAAGTCAACGGTTTTTGATAGCTGCAACACAACATTGTACTAGATTCCGTGAGTAGTACTTTTGGTACTTCTAACATTAAAACAGGTACGTACCACGGGGGCTAGGAAAACGCAAAAACCAACTGTACGGTTGCGTACCAATTGCCATTTTGAGACATTTTGAGCGTTTAAGTATAGAAAAAATCAAATTTTTGAACATTTTAAGGGGAAGACCTCTAAAAGTCGGGTCCTATTTTTATTCTCGAAAGTTTGGTAGAGCTAGATTGCATATTTGCTTCAGAATATCACATAGAACTTTTGTAGACTTTTGTGTACAGCACACAGATTGCCACACAGTACCGTACATATCAACATGCATACAAAACGCTTGGAGTGCGCACACTTTGATTGCTCGAATTCATTGTTTGGCGCACGTTTCGCTGTTATGTCAGTTTTATTCTAAACGATAATTGTTTCGGCCTTTCACAATAAAAATTCCATCTTTCATCTTCCATTTTTAGATTTGATTTTCTATCGATGTTGACCCACCGTTGCGTTGACGAGTCACCGTTGCGTTGAGACGAGTCACCGTTGCGTTGAGACGAGTCACCGTTGCGTTGAGACGAGTCACCGTTGCGTTGAGACGAGTCACCGTTGCGTTGAGACGAGTCACCGTTGCGTTGAGACGAGTCACCGTTGCGTGGAGACGAGTCACCGTTGCGTTGAGACGAGTCACCGTTGCGTTGAGACGAGTCACCGTTGCGTTGAGACGAGTCACCGTTGCGTTGAGACGAGTCACCGTTGCGTTGAGACGAGTCACCGTTGCGTTGAGACGAGTCACCGTTGCGTTGACGAGTCACCGTTGCGTTGACGAGTGAGGTTTTAGCCCTAGAACTCGGCCTACAAGTCACCAACTAGTCAAAAATTGACGAGCAACAACGCAATGTACTATAAGCAATAAGAAAATGTACAATTCTGAGTCAATTTTTGAGTTTCTGCAATTTTCAGAAAATCAAGAAAGTTCAGAAATTTGTGTCCAATTATTGGACAAGTACGAAGGTCCTATACGTTTACTACAAATTCAGGGCTCCCTTGCATTCAATATTTAACAAATTGTCCGTCTCCACTTTTTGTCTAAACGGCTGCATCGATCACCCTGAACTTTTTTTTTTACTGAAAGCTACGTATGGTTCATAGTTCATGTTCAAAGATGAGCAAAATCGATCGGGTAGTTCCGGAGAAATGGTCGAAAAGGTGTCCAAAAACATGGTTTTTTGGGGGTAGGTGAGACTTTTTCTCAGATATCTCTAGAAATAAGGCACTTAGAAAGCTACTTTCTGGGACAAAGCTGTAGAGAACTAAATTTTAGCGAACACGTGTTTCAGGATTTTCCCCAGAAACGTCCCAATCCCGAGATTTAGCCACTTCTAGAATTGGAAGGGATGATTCATATATCAAGAACTATGACAGATAGAAAGTTGCTCCGAAAGGCAAAGTTGTAGAGAAATAAATTTTAGCAAACACGTGTTTCAGAGTTTTCCCCAGAAACCGCCCAATCCCGAGATTTAGCCATTTCTAGAATTGGTAGGGATGAGTCATATCTCAAGAACTATGACAGATGGAAAGTTGCTTCCAATAGCAAAGTTGTGGAGAATTAAGTTTTAGCGAACATGTGTTTCAAGGTTTTCCACAGAAACGTCCCAATCCCGAGATTTAGCCACTTCTAGAATTGGTAGGGATGATTTATATATCAAGTACTGACAGATAGAAAGTTGCTTCCAAAAGCAAAGTTGTAGAGAATTAAATGTTATCGAACGGGTGATTTCGGGTTTTCCCGAAAAATGTCTCAATCCTGAGATTCAGCCGCTTCTAGAACTCAGAGGGAGGTAAGAACATTAGACAACGCGTGATTGGTGTCAGAGTTCAGAAAATGTGCTTCGGGAGGGCTTTCGACATTACTTTGGGTAATTTCTGAGAGTCGTTTAAATTCTCATAGTTCTAAAAGAACTTCACTATGGCTTTACGTACGGGTCTTTGCATATGTTTTGTATTTTAATCTTTATCAAAAATTCCCCTAAAGTAGGTGAGTATTTTCCCCAGTTCTATTTGTTTCAATACATTGTTGTTGAAGTATCGGCCGCCTAGAATGCTGGCTCTTTTGTTGGTGAGGGCTGGACAGATGGTCATCAGATGTAATGGGCTGTCGTCTTCTTCCAGGCATCTTCTGCAGGTTGTAGCAAGGCCCATGTTGTTCAGGCTCTTGTTTAAGGTGCAGTGTCCAGTTACTGCACTGATGATAATTCTTAGGTCCTGTCTGGATTTGTTAAGTAGTAGATTTGTTACTTGGGCCATCGATAAGGTTTTTACTCTGCTTGCAAGTAGGGCAAGTTTTCCACTGTTCTTTGTGTTGAATTTGAAAGAAGTTCCTGATTGCCTCACGTTGGGTTGCATAAGTAAGACCAAAAGTCGGTGATGGACCTTGAAAGGGTACGGAGCTGCTGGAACGAGCTAAGTTATCTGATATTTCGTTGCCTTCAATGTTGCTGTGTCCGGGGACCCAGAGAAGTTAACAGCGTTAGAGTTGGATAGAAGATTTAATATTAATGCTTCTATGCATTCCGTTTTCAGTTTAGAGGCTTAGGGCTTAGGGGCTTAGGGGCTTAGGGCTTAGGGGCTTAGGGCTATCAAAGAGGTGTCACTATCGGAACAGATATTTAGGGGTTTGTTATGAGTGCCTAGAGAAATGTGTGCTCAATAGCGTATAATTCTGCTTGCGCAATACTGGCATAATTATGCAGTGGGAGGGATACGCTTAAGTCAGGGATTGCGGAGTATATTCCTACGCCCACCCCTGTGTACGATTTATAACCGTCTGTGTATACATTCAGGTCGTCTTGAGGAATTGGGTTTTCCTTTTGCCAGAAGCATCTGTCCGGGATGCTTACAGTGAATTTTTTCTCAAAGAAGTATCGTGGGATACTTTTGTCTGAGTGCATCAGTTCGTGTTTCTTTGGGATATTAGCATGTCCGTAGTAGGAGTCGTTCCAACAGTTAGCATTTTTCAACAGTTTCAACTGCTTCTTGTTCCCCAAATAATTCCACAGGGAGGACGTCCATTAAGACCTCTAAGGCTTTTGGGAGTAGATTTCATTACTCCTGTTATCATCAGGTAAATCATTCAAGTACCTTGGCGGATGATAGAATGGCATGGTAGACAATAGTTCATCATCCTAGGGTTGCGACTTAGCTCTAGGGTACTAATGGTCTACAAAGTTTGATGATGATGAGTTAGAGATGTGGCTCGAAAAAAGTATGTGACTTTGCACTTTAAAACATTTTAGTCAAACTTTATTTATCCTGAAGCTTTTTTTACGGACTTAAAGGTTTTAGTGACGTCATCCATGTTACTCTTATCAAATATCAAATGCTAAAACGCGGAACAGTGTGCAGATGTAATAAGAAAAATACTTCAATCCTTTCAAACATAAATTTATTTACAAAATCAAAATCACAAAAAAAAATTAAATTTCTAACTTAAAGCTGATATTTTTTCAATTGAATCGTACACCTTCACCACCTCATTTCGTAAATGTCTGAAGGTTTTTCTCATAAAATAGTAAAACTAAATAAATACATCACTTCAATCACGTTTATTAATCAATCAATCAATTTGACTTCGACACGTTACAACCACTAACATTTCAATTATTGACTTTTTACTTCAGACCGTTTAATTTCAAAAGCATCTAACGCCATCTAACGAACGAACATTAGAGAAAGGCACTGACTGTACAAGATTTTTATCTTTGAAAAGACACTAAATTTAGTGGCTGTAACTTCTATGTCTTTTGTATTTAACCGATTTCGTAATCCTGGTAACTATAGTCTTCTAATAAATATAAATTTTGTACAAAAGAGATTCTTCAAACAAGAACATTTCATTTACTGAGAAAATTGATAGGCCTCGGACATGAAATACATTTTATAATCGATTCAGAATTAGGTGTTTGTCGGATGCAACACCACCACTAGTGCCCGAATACGCATGAGAATTGAGAGTTTTCAAAAGATCACATTTGGTTGCATCGGGTCGGTGGCTTTTATTCAATTTGAGCCATTCCACACAGTAGAAACTTATCAATTCTCTGGTCGGCTTACGAGGCCCTTAAATGTCATTAGTTGCTCAAAAGAAAGCTGCACCTTTGGCCACTACCTTTCTATAGAGTGTTAAAGGAGAGCAAAAATCTTGGGGTCAGCTGTCAAAAAATTATAAATGAAAAAGAGAATTGAGAGTAAGGCTCAGTTTAAACTTGTATACGATTTCTCTCATATTGACGCGTGACCCCGAGATAAATTAGAATTAACTGATCAAAAAACGCTCTTTTTTAACACTCTATGCCTCCCCTCTCATTGGGTTTTTGACGTAGGATCCGTAGACTTCTTAGCAGAATTAAACGCTTTCACTTGCTGGGAGACTCCTTCGTATGAATTATTTTTTGTGTGAAATAAAGTCACAACGAACCCCAAAAAATTCATCCAAAAATGAATTTTTCCATACAAAATTTGCGGGGTTCATTTTTGGAAACCCATACAATCAAATGAACCACATAGAGTCTCCTCTTTACTTTAAATTTAGTGCTAGTTTTAGAACGAAATATTTTTCAAAGCGGCCCTTCTTGAATTCGATATGCACGGGACATTCGATAGCAAGTTAAAACATTTCCACGAAAATGCCCACAAACCACTTCTGCTTTGCCACCCATACCGCTTCTGTAATCCAAATTTGAGAGCTCAAGGAAGCAGCTAGCACTAAAATTAGAAAATCTAACAGAATCGAAGTAATACACTTTTGCCACTGGTGTACTATTATGAACGACGGAACTTAACTGATCCGTTAACTAGTCCTTCGATGTATTTGTGCTTGGACCGCTGACCTTTTTCTAACCGTCCAATAAAAGATTTGAATATCTCGGCTTATCACGTTTCCCCGAGTAAATAACACAAGAAATTGTTTCATAAAAATATTTTCGAAAACATTTGTACATAAAGAAAACTTAACGTATGGATCAGTAGGATAGTAGAGAGAAAAATGTTACCCAAAAGATACTCAAAGTAATAAAAAGTTTCTATATGAATATGATAGCGCAGTAAAGGCGGGCGTGACTTTAAGCGCAACCGAGGAGCGCCATCATAACATGTAAAGAAAGGTACTGGTTAATGCACTTTTTGGTTTTACTGCTAGATTGTAGAATTTTCAGTCCAAAAAAATCTTACCACCGTAAAAACGAGATGAAAGATGAAGTCTTTTTGATAAAAACGACAGCTCCGTCAAACCTAATCACGTGGTGCTGTTTTACTCAGTGATTCATGCAAAATTTCGAAACAACACACTAATGTGTTATACATTGAAGGAAACCAGGTGCTCGTAAAACGTTTGTAAAAAATATTTAGTCTAGAACGCTGTGAGAGAATCTGCAAGCAACGTGTTTCGTGAATGACCCTTCCAAAAGGAATGAATCTGAGGCGCTCGTTATAGTTTAGTGATTATCGTCTCTTTTTCATCTACGATGTGATTCGCAATCACGAAAGCTGTAACGAGGGTCTACAGAAAGCCGATTACGATTATTGGTAGAACAGTTCACGAATTGCTGGAAAATCCACTACTTTAGTGCGGCTTCGGCTTATGTCAAAGTTTCACTACGTTGACAAAAGCCAATGTCGCACTAAGCGCGTAAATTGTTAAATATTATTGAAAAATAAATTATCACCTCTTCAAAACTGAAAGTAGTTGTTGTCGTAGATATGTTGTTCTCAATAATCATAAAGCTTTTAACACGTTGAGTACGGAATTATCTCAATCACGCAGACTATAACTTTCGCGCCAAAAAATTTAAAAGTTTCATGCAAACCCCATGTCAAGTACTTTATAGGAAACGCGGAAAAAAGAAATCCTGATTTAAAAGAAAAACATTGCACAGAAAGTACCCTGAAAACACCATGGCACGACAAGTTGAATTCTTCCTTTTCAATTTATTTTATCCTTAATCCGCTTTGGCTGCGTACTGTACCGTTTGGTTAGATATCTAATGAAACGTATTGCGATGTACATCGAAATTATTAAAATGCCAAATATGTCGATTAGGTAGTACTGAATAAAGCTATAGGAAATGTTCGTTTAAATATAAGAAAATGTATTTTGATTTGTTCAATACCTTAAATTACGAGCCGGGGTTTGTAAGTGATAAGCTCCATTGTGACGGATCACATACTCTGTCCAGTAGACTGCTGTTTCTATAGGAGAGTTTCTCTGATCCAATAGCAATTTCTGTCTGATTCTATCACATTCAATTCAATTTTATTAACTCAATAAAGAGATTTTATTTGAATTTTATGTTTACTTAGCTGCTTGTCTGAACTTGGGATCGTGAATGATTTTGATAATTCCTTTAAGTAAATTGTCCGATGTTAAAGTCTCCAGATCCAATTTCAATGCGTAACCGTCCTGAACTGCTTTAGCTGTATTCGAATCGTGGTCGCAAAAGACTGGCATTGACACAACTTTAAAGAAAATTATTGTCAGTCTTCAACATTGTTACCAGTTGGTCAAGTTGCTCTGGTCGATTTTAGGCTATCAAATAAGTTCTTACGACAAAGTAGTACGGGGAAACGAGAACATTAATGTGTACTCGGGATCAGGCTGCGTACTTGAAAAATATTCGTAGTCTGATGCCGAAAATCAGTTAAAATCAGTAAAGAATATTTTTCGTAATATTTGCAAATCTGTACCAAGCTGCGTACAGAAGATAGTAGTAGTGGATAGTAGAATATCTTCAGTACGCAGCCTGTTGCAGAGTTGAAATGACAGCATTCGTTACTGCCGTTACAATGACATTAAGACCACGTCGCAAAAGTGTGAACTGTCGAATTTGCGATGTTTTTTTAGAACAGAATCCTGCGTTAATAACAATCTATTTAAAGTTATAGCTCATCTGCTGTTAGAGGTTGACTATTACGCAAATAACAGATGAATTAGAGTTCAAAAAGTTAAAGTATGAAGGTACAAATTTGCTCTGAAATAACATCGCAAACGTACTTGGAATGCGATGATTTTTCAGAGCAACTTTCGACCTTTAGACTCAAAATTTTTGAATTCTGATTCATGTATTATTTGTGTAATAGTCAACCTCTAACAGCAGATGAGCTATAACTTTAAATAAGCTGTTATTCACGCAGGATTCTGTTCTAAAAAAAAAACATCGCAAATTTCACAGTTCGCATTTTTGCGACGTGGTCTCAACATATTGTTGGCATCCGGTTGTGTTCTTTATAATACCGTTGGAGCCGAGAAATGCAGACTTATGTTACTCGCAATTTTCTCTATGATAACGTTCTACACGACGGTGACGCTAGACAAAGAACAACTTAACTGCATGAACTTCTTATTTCACCGTCGTCTAGAACATTTTCATTTAGTAAAATTACAACATACGCATAATTTCCAGGTGTTGACAGGAAAGTTTTCTAAATTTTACCTTTTACAGATAATTTTTGTCTCCAGGTAATCTAAATTACAACGAATGACCGGATACAGCTGTAGTTTTTCATTCAATAAGTACAACTGTAGCGGGCCATTAACATTACCTGTCGTAGCGTAGGGAGATAATACTTTGGAATCCAGTTAAGTTCAAGTATTGACGACCTACTCACCTGGTATTCCATGATAGACACTTTCAAACAAGCTGAGCAATCCGCCATGAGTTACAAATGCTCTCAATTTTCGGTGGCCTATAATAATATCAGATGGTAAAAAACATGGTTCGTAGGCACTGGTAAACAAAAGTGCTGCCATTTAATGTCACTTTTTATGCTTACGCTTACGTTTTTACCAACCTAATATATCTTGTTGTGGTAACCAGCGACTTAACTTTACGTTCGGTGGAATTTCCGTTGCACCATTCATTGGACCTTCCCATTTCCATAAAATTTGGTAAGGTAGCTGTGCAAATGTGTTGATGAACAGCAGCCTCAAATGTTCTGGCATATTAGCGGCTTTAACGCTAGATCCCATTGACACGTAAATGAATCCGGTATCACCCGATGCCGATATGAAATCTTCCAAATCCTGGATACACAAAAAGTATTTGTTTTAATACATCGTTTCATTCGCACTCATTGTGGAAAATGGTGTCGCTAACACCAAATTACTGTAATACTTTTGGCAACGGGTTCGCTGGCTTACAGTGGATGCAAGCAATTTCAGCCACGTTCGGTAGAAAAGGTCGTGAATGCGTTAAAATTGCATTGCCGTTTTGAAGAATGAAGCTAACGTTTTTCGACATTTCATATACATTTGGAAGTTCGCCAACATGCTTGCGAAGTACTTGTTGAAGGACCGACATGCTTATCTGAAAAATGTTTTGAGAAATTGTATTGGTGCATTCGCTCTTAAGTTGGACTGTAGTATAATTGGGCCATGTATTTCTTAATGGCGCAATTATATTTATCACGGTCGAACTTTAGGGCGATTGCATCTTGCATCATATTTTGTTCAGAAGTAATTTCTTTAGATGCAAAACGAGTGCGCTTTACTTTAGTATGCAAGAGAGCTACGCCATGCTAATAACTAATGGAATTTTCGCATAAAGACTTAAAATACTTTTTCAAAGTCAAAGTTTTGGGCTACAAGCCACGCACTCGTCAAAACAACAAAGCAAATGAAATAGGGGAAAATTATACAAAATATTGGGGATTTATTTAGAGGGGTGAGGGTCTGCTAAAATAAGGTATAAGTCCACATACAAAAATATGATGCCTTTGCCCTCAAATTTTACTTTTCAGTATGTGACCCTTGCTGGAGGGAAGCTACTATATAGCCAGATAGGGGCGGATCGACCCAATAAAATTTTATATCCGAAAAGATTTGTGGACGCTGATTTCAAATTTCATGGTTTTGGCCAACTATGCGCACTATTTAAAACTGCAAACCCTCCATAACTTCATCATTTATCGATCAGGAGGGGGAGGAGCAACCAAAAATAAAATTCTGCGCTTTCAGATTTCGCACCCCGAAAGGTTAACTTTGCGCGATGTATGGATTACGGGTAGCCAAATTTTTGGGTGTGAAATTTGAAAGCGCAGAAAAATTATTACATTAAGAGGGTCCGGGATTTGTGACGCATTTTGTCAATCGAAAATATTTCAAAAGAATTTTTTGCGTTCCGAAGCTAAGGGTGTGTTCCACAAGTCGATGATGTGCTTCGTTACAGTTTTACTGAAAATTTCCGATACATTCAGCAATTATAGTTCGTTCATGCACTAGAATAATCCTTCCTCTTGAGCATGAATTTACTGGATCTTGAATTTGAAGTACGCAGCCTTCAGAAAGTTGCAACAAGTGGAAAACTGCATTTTCGGCTATGAAGCCTGGGATCAAAAAAATGATGTTAGGAAATGTTAGAGCCAATACCTTTATGGTACAATAATCGCCAATTTTACACCAGGCTGCGTACTTTTTCATGATTCAAGGCAGCCTGATATGAAAAATTGAAGCACATCCAGGTGCGTGACAGTCTTTTGTTCTAATCTTTGTAACTAATATTCAACGTGAAGTTAGCTGCAGTTGCAAAAAAATCAACTGATTTTTTAACTTTTCAATGAAGTCAGCTGATCTTCGTAAATTTATGAATGAAATCAGCTGATTTTGTTGCAATGAAGTTAGTTTCGGTTGCAACTGCACCTAACTTCGCGACGAGTATTGCTTGCAAATATCAAAACAAAAGACTGTCACGCCGCTGAGCACATCACCATGACGCCATTTACAAATGCTTTGCACCGCACCAATTTTCATCTTGACACCAGGCTGCGTTCTTGAGCTATGTTTGTTTAAATGAATACGACAGCGGCAGCCTGGTATCAAGTTGAAATATAGTGCGTTGTAAAGCATTCGTCATTACTGTCACGGTGATATGCTTCAATTTTTGACACTAGGCTGCATTCTTTTTCAAGGTTGAAGGCCACATAGAGGGCCTAGCGTCAAACCTAAAGTATTGCGTCGTAAAGTACCGGCCACTAAATTCAAAATGCCGACACATCATTTTTTGACACCAGCCTGCCTTCCCGGACTTGGCTACTGCGTCACCCAAATTGATATCAGTTGTTTTGGAAGAAGGGACGAGGACTTCCGTCACATTTCCCTTTCAAAAGAAGTTTTTGTTATGATATCAGTTCTTACGTAAGTAGAAAAATTGTTTTTGACGAATTATATGGAATTTTATTCGAGCCGGCGTCTACTACTTCCATGGGCGAAAATGATCCCCTCAACTTTCTCTACACATATCAAAAGTTTTTTTTCGAGCCCCCACCTATTTCCCGCGGTCACCCCGATGCACTACACACCCAACCCAACAATTTTCCCTCTGACACCAAACCTCGATCACCTTGGCTCATACAAAATGTGCTACATTACACACACAAACACATACAAAATATGATTTTATATGGGTTTTATATGACGCCTTCTAAGAGCCCTGGCGCACAAACGAGGCCGTTACCCCCTTTTTTAAAATCTCATATGGCGTAGAATGCCCAATCGAAGGTCCTTGCAAAATTTCAAGAAAATTTATCGAGCCGTTTTCGAGCGTGAGCCAAAAAAGTCGTTTTAGTGCCAATGGAAACCATCTTACTAACGTAAGATGTTTTCATTAACTTCGAAAATGTACTTTTGCATTGAAAATGATCATTTCATTTTAGAATTTTCTGTAGAATCCGGAAAAAATATTTTCCGGAGGGTACGTCGCAAGGGGGGGGGGGGGGGGGGGGGAAAGTCAAAACTTAGTTGTACATATGGTTCCGCAGTCTACGAAAAAAAAATTCTAATTTTTTATTCGTGTGTGGACTTACGTCACGGGCGCATCGATACCGCGCGCCCATGATCATTCACAATTATAGCTCATGTAATGTGAGGGAGGTACCTTACACGAATAATAGATGAATCAGAATTCAAAAAGTTTGAGTATGAAGGTCGAAAGTTGCTCTAAAAAATCATCGCATTCCATATTCGTTTGCGATGTTATTTGAGAGCTTTGTACTTTCATATTTAAAGATTTTGAATTCTGCTTCTTCTACTATGAGCTACAATTTTGAACAATTTGTTATTTACGCAGAATTCTGCCCAAAAAAACATCGCTTCCGACTCGGCACCAGGCCGCGTATTTGATAGGTTTCAGTAATCACAACAAAAACCCTTTCTAAAAGGGAAACGTGACGCAAGTCCTCGTCTCTTCTTCCAAAACAACTGATATCAATTTGGGTGACGCTTACAGCTTCGGATTGCAAAAAATTCTTTTGAAATATTTTTGTTTTCGATTAAAGAAATGCGTCACAAATGCCGGACCCCCCAATGTTATAGTTTTTCTGTTCTTTCAGATTTGACACGAAAAAGAAATTAAGTTTTGCGTGATGTGTGGAGTACTGGTAGCCACATTTTTGGCGTACGAAGTAGTTTTGGAAGAAAAGAGAAAACAAATTTTGAAAAAAATATTTTCAACGAAAAAAAAATTTAGGCGAAAAAAATTTTCAGCGAAAAAAAATTTTCACCGAAAAATTTCAGCGAAACAATTTCTTTCGAAAACAAATTTCAGGCGAAAAAAAATTTTAGCGAAAAAAAAATTGCGGAGAAAAAAATTTTCAAGCGAAAAAAAATTTCGGCGAAAAAAATTTCGTCGAAAAAAAATTTCCTTTGACACGAAACATCTACATATCTTCAACAACAAAAAAATTAAAAAAAAAATCAATTTTCCCCTATTTTCCCAATTTTCCTATACCACCGTCGGCCAACGGTTGACCAACAACCAGACACACTACACACTCAACCAAAGGTCCCTGCAAAACTTCAAGAAAAGATTTCGTGCTGTTTTCGAGCAAGTCGGTCTTCATACAAATGGCTCTGGAACTAACTAACCCACTAACGCAGAATGTTTGCATTTTCTTTGGTTTCTATGAAGTAGCGCATTTAGTATTTGAAAATGACGATTTTCTAAAGGTCATATCTTCAGATCCACTGGACCGATTTTAATGAGTAAAATATCGATTGCAATCAAAATTTTACGTAGAATCCGAAAAACTAGGTCTCGGGGGGTACGACGCAAGGGAAAATTTTAAAACTTAGCTGTGTATATGGTTCCGAAGCCTACGAATTTTTTTTTCATCGGTAGCATATTCGCTACCGCGCGCCCATGATCTTACAGAACGCAGACTCCCGCCGAAAATAACGAATTTCATCTCTTTCACTCTTTCAATGTGATTTATGTAAACATGAGACAAAACACATTCGTTCCCAGATGACGTGGTAGCGACAATGTTTGGGCTAAGGATGGAATTGACCGTATAAATTTCAATTTAGCATCAGGCTGCTGCTGCCCTCTACATTCACAGTAGAAAAACTTGAGAAAGCAGTCTGGTGCCAAGTTGAAAGTCATATATGACGTATAGTGTTCGTTACGATGCCACCAAGCTGCGTTCTTTATGGTTACTTAAACTTCTCAAGTAGGCAGCCTGGTGCTATGTTGGAACCGAATGCACAGTAAAATATACTCATTCCCCACTCCAAAGAAACTTTTTTGTGACCAGGCTGCCCAGCTTGAAATGCAGATAACTGTTTGTTGAAATTTTTCTCCATCAAAATGTTCTACACGAAGACGACATAGGACCAACCAGTCTTCTGCATGAACTTCTTATTTCATCGTCGTGTAGAACATTTTAATGGAATTAATTGTAATCCTTAACTAAAATAATAAATAAAAATCTTACCGTGTGGCAAATATTCATGAACTCGTATAACGCAATATTTATAGCCCTCTGCACGATTGTCATATCATCGGTGAATGAGCTGTAAAATACCGGAGTCACCGAATACGGTATCGGATTTCCAGCTAATGACAACGTATTTGTGTAAAATCCAACTGTATTGATATACATGAAAGGAACTTGAAATTTATGAACCAATCCCATTGAACATTCGGGGAAGGCGCCATCCAATATCAGAAGATCGAATTTTTGATTAAGCAATTCCTTCGTTTCAGCATCCTCGAACATTGCATTGCAGGCCTTAATAACGTAAGTAGATGTTAAAACCGCCAGTTAATTGATTAATTGAAAGTTAAACCACGCTGTACATTTACATCCACATAACGAGAACGGGTACATGAAAATTTTCTTTACTTCTTTTAATTTATTTCATACAATGACACAGATTCACGGTATTGAAGAAACTGGTTCTCAGAAGCTTTTATAAGACGGTTTTGTTTACGTTGCAACGCAATTATGTAAACGCTCTCAACAATTTGTTTTTATTGCCGATATAAAAACAAATTCCGAAAAAGTAAGACAAGGTCAAGTGAAAAACCAATTTGCAAAGAAAATTTTGCCTATGGTCACTTCAGTCTGCAACCGAAAAGATAAATTCGGCTGTAATGAAATCAAGCAGAACTCAACTTTGTTAACTTTTCCAAAAAAGCGATTATTGCAAAAAGGGGAATTAAGCGACAGGAAATATGTTCAAGCGTGGTCAGTTATGTAGAATTTTTCTGGTTAGTAAAGATTACAAATTGAATTTACCTCAAATGGATATCGTAAAACGTCCCACACAGAAACAGGCAAGTCTCCTCTCATCCGTGCTCCAACTAAATCCCAGTTTGTGAAATTCTGAATGTAGTCAATCAATCCAGTTGGAGTTACTTCATGTAAGCCGATTTCGTGTATGTCGGCGATAAAACCATTCAAGAATGTGACATTGTGACCGCTAAAATATCAGCCAAACAAAATACTACAGTTGTAAATGTCACTAGGTAAGAAATATGAAAAAGTCAAGTATGGATCAAGATGAAATAACCACACGAAAACCCTAGTTACACCTTTCAAGCTAAAGACATGTTTTGGACGGTATATTTCAGGATATTTAGGAAGTGTTCCAAATCAGGTACGTACGCATTTTTCTATATGCAGAGGGAGGAAAACTCCAAAAAAATAAGAAAATTTTCGAAATTCATGGACAAAAAACTCGTTTTTTCTTGCGTGATTTCTGTGTCGCATGAGGTTACTTCTCGCAGAAAACATTTTAACGCACTAAACTCGCATCAAAATAATTACGAACATCTCAACATATTCAACAAAATGTTGTCCCACACGATACGAGTAGCTTTGTATTAATATGTTTTTATCCGGTTGTCTCACTTTAACGAGTGCGGGTAGATGTAATAACTCTGAATAGATACTATACATGTTCACCATTGTGAAACGTGTGGAATCAACATTCTTTCAAAATTCAAAAAAGTTCGTAAATATTCTGATGCAAGTTTAGAAAAAGGGAAAAGGGGAAAAAATATCCCCTGACAAATTATGCCCGGTCAAAATATCCCACATAAACAGGACAAAATATCCCCAGACATAATGTCTACTCAGAAGTGGTGGATATAGTTAAATATTATTAATTAGATATTATATTGCCTATTGGGGGGCCCTGCCCCCTCACCCCCAGACCCCACTAGGGACTCTGTCCCTTAGACCCCGCAAGGGAGAATATTTCCCCCTTGACACCCTTATTGCGAGCGCTGCAGCCCCTCGACTATTTTACTTTCCAGTTAACTTCACGGCCTGCGGCGCTGATACTTCGCAATAAGTACTTTCTGAGGGGATTTTTGTCTGAGTGGATATTTTGTCCAGTTTTTTCCGTGTAAAAATTGTGGTTACTATATCCGGATATTTTGTCTGGGGATATTTTGTCCGAGGGGATATTTTGGTTGGGGACATTATTTTTGGGACATTCCGTCCTAACCCCAGTTTAGGGACCATCCATAAATTACGTAGGCTTTTTTCAGTGCTGTCAGCAGATTTAAATCAACAATAACTTGAAAAATATTCACTTTTGAGACGTCAAATGTTTGGCCTACCCCCCTAAATGGGGGGGGGGGGGGGTCGGCCATACATTTGACGTCTTAAAAGTGAATATTTTTCAAGTTATTGTTGATTTAAATCTGCTGACAGCACTGAAAAAATCGTACGTAATTTATTAATGGTCCATTAGTACGATAAATTTTTTCGCACTTGTGCGTAAAAACGGCTTTTACACACTAGTACGAAAAAATTATTGAAATTTCAATATGAATTTTCTTCGATTCCATCGATTTTGGAACAAATGTTGTAACTTAAAACGCCGATTAAGACAGGGTTTCAAGATGAAAATTGTAAATAAATATTTTTTGTCCTTCCTGGTTACTACTTGGCTACAATTTCGTAACGTGTGCATGATTTCAAGATCGTAAACAATCTGACACTCACACAGCATATTATTTTCGAAATCTTAGGACTGTATTTTTGACCTCTACTAAATAGAATTTTCGTCTATGAAAGATCCAGCGATTTGAAGGTCCCATCGCGACTCATACGTTGGAGTTCATCTCATACTTCATTGGGAAGATATTAAAATAAATGTGCAAACTAATCGACTTGAAACAACAAAAATTGATCATTGGATCCGGTATAAATTTTCATTGAGCAAACAAGCGCACATTTTTTAACAAACAAAAGCCAGAGTCATTCTAACGCTGTAAATATTTATTTAATGTATAAGCTAAATTGAAAAGGTAAACGTTGTACAGTTCAATCAACATCTGTTTGCACAGAAATTAGTTATTTTCTTAGCAGGAGACGAAATGTTTAGAATTAATTAGAATTATGTGTAGTTGGTATCACAAAGCACCGTGCGCATTGAGTTGAGATTTTTCCTTCCATTGCACAGTGTGACATTTCTTTCAAAATGGCGGCGTGTGTCAAAATCGGGCACTACGCCAAATTTACCAAATAAGACAAAAGCAGATAAGGATATGTTCAATCCATTATGAGCTACAAACAACGCTACAATAACTTTTTTTTTAATTTGTACCGATTTTGCCTCATTTGGTAGGAAAAGTGCCCGATTTTGACAAACGCCTCCATTTTGAAAGAAATGTCACACTGTGCATTGCAATAAATTTTTGTCGAGGTGCAACTTTCATTTCTTTCAAAATGTTCATAGAGTTTATGTTTTTACTGGGACTGGCGTCTAGATTGGGCGAATGAGTAGTAACAAACTGTTAATTGGAGAAAAGTCCGTGCGAAAAATTGCCGAATGCCTCACAATTAAGCGAATAAATGGATTTCGAATGCATTTAGAATCGATTCCCAGCATACATTTTTAGTGACAGATGATGCATCACCTGATTTCACTGTGTGAAGGATTCTGAAGGCATTTGAAGTTGATTTTTAATTCCCCGTTAATTGCAGTATTAATAATATGTGGACAATTTGTCATACACATATGAGAGTTGTCAAAATTTCCATATTAAAGTATGACAATGCCTACAATAAACTCAATTTTATTCGCTGGGAATCGCTTTCATAACTGATCCGGTTAAACAATCACTAGACGAGAATCTCAGCAAAAATATCAACTTTCTGAAAATATTACTAGTCAAAAAATGTGAAATTGGACTTTTCGTCATCAAGGAAAAGTTTCTGCATTTGAAATTTCACTTTATTCTAGGATTAAATGTCTAGCTGGGTAACCCAGCCGCCATATAAGGCTATGGCGCAACTATTTTTCAAGCTCTGTTCACAAAAGAGAGAAAGAAAAGAGCGAATTGCATCCGTACTTCTCTCTTGCTCTACAGTTATTTGTTCCTCAAATCAAAATTTCCAATTTCTTCCGAGATAACTAATTTAAGTTGCATTGAGCAAACGTCAATAAATCTGTTTTCGCAACGGTTAATAACTAGTCGTGAAAATAAAAATCTTTTTATTATTTTCATTTCTCTCTGTTTTATAATTTTACAACTAAAAGCGGATGATTGTAATGCTTTTTTTTAAATGTTAATTTATTATTTGTTTACCGTGGTATAAGTCCTCGTGCCAGTTCTATAAACGGAATTTTATGTGACTTTGTTCCACCCATTGTCACCATCAAAATATCGGCACCTAGGCACATATGTATACATGCCAATAATTTGAGAAACCTTCGCATTCTGAAATTAAAGAAATCAACGAAATAAGTTGATCGATTCGAAAATAAATGAAATGTCTCTGTTAATGTAAAGAAAAGTGAAAGAATCATAAGATTGTGCAACTTTGTTGTAACCATTACACCAGCTGGTCAGATATATAAATACGACACACGTATTTTCGATTTCCTTTTTTCTCCCAACGTAAAAACGTAGAACACACAGAACTCGTCTTACCAATCAATGAAACGAAACCACCTTGTAGGTAGTAAAGAAAAGTAAGAGGAAATGTACGTGTGTTGAATTCATGTTTATTTTTGGCTCATGTTTATGACCGGCTGGTAGTGCTAACAACAAAGTTGCACACTCTTATGTTTCTTTCACTGTTCTTTCACTATTCAAATAATAAAAAGAAGTGACGCAATCACAAAAACGACTCTGCAGGGAATTAAGGAAAACGTTTTGTTTCACCGTTTACCGGTTTTTCACACTTCTTACCGGTTAACGATTTCCAACTTTATATTGAAATATCTCGTCAGTTTGATTTTATAATTTTTGACGCTTTAGATCTTTTTTTAAAGTTATGCATTTTTTACCTAGAAATTCAAGGGAAATAATTTTCAATCCTTCAAGACGATCAAAATTCATTTCGAGCAAATAGAATGTTCTGATCTGTGGAAGTGGCGCCGTACTTGCATTCTTCTTCACTTTTGTTGGTGGGAAAACAATTTTCTATCTTTCAGTCATTTCCTAATTTATATATTTCCATTTTCTGATTTCAATTTTTGATTTTCATCTCCCGAATCCCGTGTTCATTTCCCATTTCCCATTTTTTATATTTCGCGATTCCCATGTTCATTTCTCAATTTACATATTTCCATCTTCTAATGTTCATTTCCAAATCAAATTGTATCTCCCGGTGTTACAAGAAGTTTCCCGGAATCCAATAATTTCTTTGAACAGAATTTCCTGTGATCTATAATTCCAGATTTTAAAGAATTTCGACTCGCCACTGGATAAAACTTACAATCAGCAACTTCTCTAAACATACCCTCTTCTGTCACCTTAGCTGTATAAAGCGGAGCAGATGCGGGGGCGTCTGACGAAAGGTAAAACCAAGATCAAACTAAGGCAGCCTGGCTCTATACGTCACATAAGTTTCAATTCAACACCAGGCTGCTGCTGCCCCCTGCATTCAAAGTGTCATAACTCAAGGACGCAGCCTGTTGCCGAGTTGAAACCTATGTCACGTATTGGCGATTTGCAACGAAGGGTGCGACACGTGTCGGAAAAAAATCGAACATACTTATGTCCGACTTTACACGTAGAAAGTGGCGACATGAATGAGTAGTGAGCGCTATTTCAACATACTTATGTCCGATTTTCTACATAGAAAGTAGTGTCATCTGTTTAGTGTGAAAATCTCGAATAGACAGGGGGATGACAGTCCTTTGTTCTGAAACGTGCAAATGCTATTCAGAGTGAAGTTAGCTGCGGTTGCGATCGTAGCTAACTTCACTACAAACAAATCAGCTCCGTTCAGAACAAAGGAGTGTCACCCCCTGCGTATAGATCTCACTACCTTTTACACTTTGGTAAAAGCAGATGCTTAGCGCCAGGCTGACTGCATCATTCCCAGGTACATGGCTCAAGTACGCAGCCAAGTGTCAAATTATAAACTAATACAATGTAATTTTCAGCACCAAGAGTCCTGGCTGAAAGTGCAGACTCATGTTCTAGTGAAAAAATTAACTTATATAGCTACTAAGGTACTTTTTCGAAATGGACAATTTTTCTTAACTATAGTTACTCTGGAAAAACATCGTTTTTATCGGGTGCGCTCAGTCGGGCAACTTAGGAAGTCACATAGGAAGATATGAATACGATATAAGTATCAGATAGGTGATTTGGAATGAATACAAAATGTACCAATTCATTTGGTGCGTAGTGTATTCTGCTATATAATTGGTACATCGTATCAATTTTGACTGACCAATCAAATATTTTAGAGGATTTTATTTTTAGTGTGTAGTGACAGTATCATTTTATACTTCTACAAGTGTTCGGTGGTCTAGCGTTACACTCAGTTGCAGATACCCCTCTCCCCAGTCGACAGCAACATCACGTAACGCAACAGAAGAAAACCTTGTGAACATTTGGAAAAATTGTAGCGAGCCTATGCGAGCTCCAATGTGCAACAAAGACACAATAAAATGATAACAGTGACTTGAATGATAGGTTCACGTTCTTCGAATGCACCTCAATGGCGATAACTTTAAAGTCGGAGTTGGAAAAGAAGTGTATTTTGATGTGTGTATGTTGTCCGTCTTTAAAAGAAGTTGCTTAATCAAGAACTTGTAAATGTGGCATTCGGTATGCAGGTAAAAAAGTCTGGCCAGTGCAACTTGGGTTTGCATAGATATATGATTTCTTATGTAATTTATAACATTAGACCTAAGTTAGATTTGATTAACCCGGTGATTTAGTTTGGAGACATATGGTGAAACCGTTGACTAACAGATGGCGGCCTTGTAGAGCCGTCAGTGAGATTGACATTTTGATACTTCATTAGATCAGACAAGTCATCGTCTTGTTCTTTTCCATTTTGATCGTCAAACGGATAAGTTGTTGAGAACTTTTAGTTATTATTAAAACCAAGTACGGTTACGTGAGCAATAAGTTTTTGTAGTGATTTTGTTAAAGCCCGATGGAACGGGATAAGATTTTGTTAAACGTTTCGATTCGCTACAACATTGTAATGGTCTTCGATCACAGCTTTTAGGTTCAAATTATAATTTGGTTTTTTCGAACGGCGATTTATATTAAAAGTTCATCGTTGTGACAACGTGGTTCGTTTTTTGGTTTTCAATTTTTTCAATTTTCCGGTTTTTCAAAAAAGAAATTCATTTTTTTGTATAAATGAGAACAGATCGTTTTTTCTGAATAAATACATATATATTTTTGAGATATTTCATGTTTAATTGGATCATTTCGAAACTTTGGATCGTTACATTGGGAAAATATTTTTGAGAGTCATCGGAGTTTCTTTCACCCACCATACAGGTCAGGTTAGATGTAAGAGGAGCGCTAAATTTAGTTAAGTATAGTGATTTTATTTTTAAGTTTGTGGAATTAATAAATCATATTTGAAAAGTATGAAATGAATTGATTATAAAATTATTCATAAAAGTGAGGTTAAAGTTTCGTTACACCAGTAATATCAAATCTTGCTCACATATGGACAGCGTCAGGGGCGGGCGTCAACCTTGGTCTCTAGTGATTTTCTGTATTTTTCTAAAAGAAAGGGTAATCAGCTTCAAAAAGCGCTTTAGAAAGACGAAATTTGTAAACAAAGCGTTAAAAAGTTTCGCTCGCTCCACTCGCGATCTTACGACCTTACAAATATGAAATATAACAAAAAAAATATCGCCTAGGTCCAGGTTTTCTATGTTTTGTTTGAGAGTAGAATTTTTAACAATTATTATGGATGCTTGGCGCTACAACTTTCCCAAGTTGATAAAACAGTCATTTTTGTGAAGTATCTAGAAGTCGAAAATAGTTGAGGATAACGAAGCAGAATCTTTCGAATTTCGAATTTTCTTTCAAAGAGAGAAAAGATTTCGGATGAAAAAATCCATACAAAATCTTTTCCCTCTTTCATCGCAAGGTTTTTATGATTTGCACGGCAGAAATGTGGACCTGATCAAAAATTTGACCCGATTCAGGCCTCATAAAACTCATTTCGTGGACCTTATCAAAATTTCCAAAATTTTTTTGTCGATTTAGAAAAAAAAGACATCACAATGGAGGGAAATGTAATAAAAATATTTTACTCGTTGTCCCACCGAAAACTTGTCATGACATGTATATGTGCACCCCACGGAAATTATTCATTACATGTCATTCATTACATGCTATTCATTACATTCAGCCCCCACCGGAAACTTCTGCATGTAATGACGCGTTTTCGGTTGGGACACCGAGTAAAACAGCATACAGTGGGGAATGCTTTATAAGTCATCTATTCTGGATAATTTCGTGACACTCGCAAGCTCATTCGTGTATTTTTAGTTTGGCTCATTTCACAAAATTAATCCCTCATGTAATGACTTATTTCCGCATCCCCCACTGTAATCTACTATAAAATTCGGTTTTAAAAAATTTAATTTTTCAAGGTTTTCGTTACGTAAAGCAAAAGACCACCTCACTCTTTTTGGTCTTGCGTTACACCCAATTAACCAAATTATTCGGCGGAAATTCGTTCGGGCAAAGAAGGGCAAAGAAGAAGCAACGACTTTGCCCGAACGAATTTTCGCGGAAGAATTTGGTTCATTAGGAAAGATACCTCTCTCAACTTTGCCGAGCCGATTTTTGCGTTACGTAACTTATAACCGCCCCTCTAAGAATACTCAACAGATGCAGGATAAGGTCATGCAACTTGGATTGGGAAACTAACATCATTAAAATTATTGTGACCTGTAAACACTTGTGTTAATACACCATGTCATTTCGATGGACAATTTGAATCAAACGTGCGACGAGAAAGGGTGGAGGAATTTTAGTCCAATGTACTTAGTCGTCGTTTCCCTTAAAAATAGTGAAATCGTAAAAGTTTATCAACCCGGAATTTTAAACTATCAAAAAAGAATTATCCGTTATTTACAAAAAAAATATTTGTGACGGAAATGTGTTTATTTGAATGATTTTGAATTTCCGGCATTTTAAAATCACATTTCTGTAATTATTGTAAAGTTTTGAGTTTTTTATGTTAAATGTCAGATGCTTGAAGTCACACTCAACTGATGAGTAAATGTGGTATATCCAACGTGATCATTATGTGGTAGAAAGACACCACTTAATTCATTAACAGAAGTTCAATAAATTTTGCAATCACTTGACGATCAGTTTTACAATCAAAAACCACGAAACCGCTATATTTTATTGCAAGATGCAGTGACGCAGGTCTCAAAAGCATCCGGCTTCTGTTATGGTTTTTCAAATCGCAAAAAAAACACAGTAAAGGTCACTATACGTCCGCGATCACAATGTTTAAGATAGAGACATAAGGAATTGCGTCACACTCATTAAGCTTCTGTTTTATCAATGTGTAAATGTGCATTAAATGCCTCATCGTAATCGCGTTACTCTTTTGTTTATTAGATATGTTACAAGATTGCCAAAAAAGTTAAAAAAAAACAATGAACATAATCTCGATTAGTTGTTATGAGTTGTTTGTTAACACACACGGGACTTTCTATGCATACATCATAAATGTTCATATATGTTTGAGAGGCAAATGAAATGAAAATTTATGGTAAATATTGACCTGGAATTTATGGTAAGTATTTCAAACGAACATTACTTTACGTATTTAGACGTAAGTATAAATTGTTGAATTTTATGCTGTCATTTAATTAAATCCAAATTAATAATTTTTTACATTACAAATTATTTAACCGGTTTTATTTTTTCATGAATAAAATGTTTGTTTATTTGTGTATTGATAAGTTATTTTGGGCTTTTTATTCTCAGCCAATTTCATGGGAGACTCTTCTAAATGTTCTTAAATTCTCTAATAAGTCAATTTGCGCGCCAGACAAGCAACAAAATTTCAATTAATTCTCTAAAAAAACACGTCTATTACAAAATAATTTGTTAAAAAAACTTTCATTGTTCCTGCAACCAAATCGACAATCAACAATTGCTTTATCTTTTCAAGGTCTACTTTTTGGACTTATTGACCTCCAAGCAAATTACGAAAGACTCCACTCATTCAACACTGCAAAAAATTCCTAATTTAAAAAATCCTTATTCAACCCAGTATTAAGACATCCTTAAGAACAGTCTTAATCTGCTCCTCAGGAGATTATTAATTTTTTTTTAAATTCTTTATAGTCGAGGTTATAGCTCCAAATATCTTAGTTGTTTACTTTGAATTATGTAAATAACACCGACAACAGCGTAACAAAACCTTCAGCAATTACAGCCGTTGCAATTAGAAGTTATATCACACTGAGAATACGTTTACAATTAATTTTTTCTGAACTTTGTCGGACAATGCAAAGAGAGGCAAATAGATGTCTTCAAAAAATGTTGGGAGCCATTAGAAAAGTATGCAGGGGGAGGGGGCTAGCAAAAGCAGTACCGTATCTAGACCACTCTTCTAGGGGGGGGGGGGGTGCGCCCCAGATTTTTTTTACAATTCAATGTATTTTTTTGCGTGCTGAAAAGTGTTAATGATAATAACTGAATCCGAAGCCGACCTAAAGGTTCCCTAGAGCAAATAAGTCAAAAAATCATGAAAATTATGGAAAAGGCTGGTTTATAAGAAAAGTCGAAGTTTTGTTTGAGTTTAGCGCCGCAGGCGATTTCTTTTAATTGTGGTGCTCATCTGGTGCAAGTAAGGTTTCCATGCAAAGCGCAACAGGCTAAAATGTTGGTATGCCTTTACTTCTTCTTTAGGTAAATCAAAGAATTGCTTGATGGACACTACGAGAAATGCGCTGCACACCAAAATTTCGGACCGTCTCTTCTCGTTCTTTAGGTAAATCGAAAATTGCACAATAGCCGCATCGGGTAAGTCGCCACAGGCGAAAATTTTGGACTGCTCTCTATTGTTCTTTAGGTAAATCGAAGAACGGCTTAATTGCCGCAGGCGAAAGTTTTTGATTATAGGACTTATTATAAGTAAGAATTTCAATAATTTATTGATTTCGTATTCCTTAAACGCCGTAGGCGAAAGTTTCTAGGCTCTTAACCAGTTTCCTTCGAGGTGTTTTTGAGCCTCTCAGGCAAACATTTTGAAAATTTGGATCCGCTTTTCTTTTTTTTTCAGCCAAAGAGCGGGCCTCTAAAATTGCCGCCCTGGTCCTCTTTTTATGCAGGGGCCCGGGGGACTTACCCCTGTTCATCACCACTCTAATCCGGTCTGCAAGCAATGTAGTTTCAAAAGGAGTGTTGAGATTGAAGATGGGCAAAATAGTTGAGAAAATTGCGATAGTAAGGTATAAAATTTTTTTGTCCATATTATCAGAAGCCAAGGAACAAATCTTAGGGGGGGCGGGGGGCGGAGAAAATCGCAGGGGGGGCGCAGCCCCCCTCGCCCCCCTCTAGATACGGCGCTGAGCAGAAGGCATATACACTAAAAAAAAGCTTTGCGTACCGGGTGTCTGTTTTTTCTCACTTTAAGTGAAAAATGCAAGAATGTTCCAAGCAACACACTTGAGCGACGATTTGCGATCTTACACAGTCCAAACCCAAACGAAATATCGTTGACAAAGTGTTCATCGGTATGTTTCTACCGCTCACTCAGTTATTTTCGGCTGTACAATTTCATTTGGTTGTCTAAAGTAAATCAAAACAAGAAAAAAATGAAGATATTTTTTTTGGGTACTTAGAAGTCGGTCGTATACAAGGGCTTTTTAAAAATAAATCGTGTTAATTTAATGTAGTTTTTAATGACTTCCTTATTGGCCAGTTCAGACACGATTCTGTCGCAAATTTCTAGGTATATTGTTGTCAAGGTTTATTGTCAGAGTTGATAAATTTAACCCTTCTATAAACACCAAGAAACTAACTAGTCTTGAGCGAGTTCTGACGAGAGGGAAATTTATCGTCGCGTCGCCACCATAAGGAAAAAAACTTAGAGAAAATCAGCGAAGATTTTCAACGAAATTCGCCGAAATCAAATTAGCGACAAAATTAAACAAAAGATTCTCGGCGATTGTTTTGTTTAATTTTGTAGCTAATTTGATTTTTTTCGGCGAATTTCGTTGAAAATCTTCGCTGATTTTCTCTAAGTTTTTTTTCTTTCGACAGTATGTAGACAAATTCCCCTTCGGGGGTTTATGATTTTTTTTTTGAAGAATTAATTGTATATTATAATACAAGGGGAATAATTGCGTAATTATAGTCGAGGTGGAATGAAATTTCAAGGGGCGTTGCAAAAAATGTCGTCTAAATTGATTTTTCGATTTAGTATGCGGTTGTCATAACAACACACGTTTCATTCTCATATATTCATATTGTTTCAGTGTAGCCTACATCATCATTAAAGAACCGGGTTATAATAGCGTCATTACAACCAACAAGAAAGTCGACTATAATATGCCGATTATAGCCCCATTATTAGTGCAATAATTGGCTTATTATAAGCTCGAATGTGGTAAAATATATTTCAGAGGTCAATTTCGGAAAAATTCACCCTTTACTTTGTTGTGAAAGAAACGACGGAGTTCCTAGATAACCTAGATCACACTTTTTAATGTGGTTGCCCACTGAATGTACATTAAATGTGCGAAATTCAATGTTGTTGAGAATGTGTACATAAAATGTACAAAAAATGTGCCTGTAAGGTGGTACATATTTCGATGTACATAAAAAGCACATTTCTTGTGCTATTAAAACTCGAAATTATTGCACTAGATAACAAGTATATTTTTCGCACATTTTATGTGCGTGATAAGGTGTACACTATTTCTATCACATTTAATGTACCAAAAATGTGCTTGTGATGTAGTACTTATAGAATTATTGCACTAGATTACAAGTACATTTTTAGATTATGTGCTTCGAAAAATGCTCATCCTATTTTTTCAGAAATGTATATTTTTAGTCCGTGAATGGATATCACGGCTGCTTTTGGGAGTATCTGGGAGTGTTGCTTAAAAAAATGTCCCAAGAAGACCCTACATGTAATGCATGGTTTTCGAAGGAGGTAAACATACATGTAATGCTAATTAAACTAGTATACAATAATAAAATCAAAGAACTTTGTGATTTGAGAAGCTGACGAAGGCCTGCAAAGTAGCGATTTTAGCAAACATAATAATAAACATAACCAAAGACCCGTACGTATCAGAATAGATGTGGCAAAGAGTCTCGAACGTATCTAAATATACAAATAAGCAAACAATCCAACGTTTTCTGTTCTTTTATAATTGTAAGAACTTCAAAGATCCATAGAAATTACCCAAGGTAATGTCAAAGGCCCTACCGAAGTAAGTCTCAGACCATTCAAATCTAGAAAAGTTTATATCCAAGGACTGGGCCATTTTCCCCCAAAACCCTGTAATACGTTTTCTCTAAAAGTGTATTCTCTACAACTTTGCCTTTGAAAGCAACTTTCTACCTACACTTACGGAAATATATTTTTGCATCAAATAGAATTTTGTACTTCTGCGCAGCTTTTTAACACTGCAAAAACTTGCGCAGAAGTACAAAATTCTATTTGATGCAAAAATATATTTGCGTAAGTGTATTATAGTACTAGAGATATGGGTCAATCCTCCTACTTCTAGAAGTGGTCATATCCCAGGATTATGGCAGTTTTCCTTAAAGCCCTGAAACACTTATTCACTAAAATTTAATTCTCTACAACTTCGCCTACAAACTTTCTAATAGTTCTGGAGATTCGGGTCATCCTGCCCAATTATGGAAGTCACCATATAACACGATTGGGCCATATTTCCCCGAAATTCTGAAACACGTGTTCCCTTAAATTTAATTCTCTACAACTTTGGCTTTGACAGTAAATCTCCATATTGCATAGTTAAGGAAATATAGACAAAAAACTGTTTTCGTATATGGCCAAGAAACTTAATTTCGTGCCCAGACCCCTGAGCCGATTCCCAGAAAAAAATTTTCCCGGTGTTGTGACATCAAATGCTTTGACACCAAAATGAGGAATTTCCGTGCTATACTTGCTGAGATGTTTGCGAAAAAGTTTCATCGACCCTCGAAAATTTCATATCCGACTTCCACTTCTTCGACAATATCTCCGGAACTACTTAGCCGATTTTGCTCATCTTCGAACTTGAATCATGGGAGGCATGTACCTTTTAGGGAAAAAAAGCTTAGGCTGATCGGTTGAGCCGTTTGGAAAAAAAGTGGAGACGGACAGACAGACAGACGGACATTTTTTTGATTGCTGGACCCCCTCCCACCTCGATCTACCCCATGTTACAATAAAATTGTTTGTAGTAAACGTATAGGACCTTTGTACGTCGTACGGGTCCAATTACCTTTATTGAATTGCATACAGAAAGTGTGAACCTTAATTATGTATACAATGTTTCAATCTTTGGCTCACCTCTTCCCTTAGGGTTTAATTTAATTTTCTCAGTTTAAATTGTTTGATAGATTGTCCACAAGGGTAGTCATCAATAGATAATTATAGTCGTTCTTATTGGCCCATGAAGGTACCAAGGGTATTGGCAACATCTCACCGAAGTAGCTAGGTGAAAAACCCAGCTGCAATAGCCCCTAACGTGGGTGGGTGACTTCGGTACCGAGAGCGCTGCATCGTCAACAAAATCGATGCTGGACCTGACGTTGGTCAAGAGCCGGGGTAAGTGGTGAATTCTGGAGACGAATTCACTATTGAATATGCGCAACTGACTAACTAGGAGGGAAAAGATGGTATCTGATCTGCACAGAGGGCACATTACAATGCTCGCAACATTGATCGTATAGGTAGAGTTCCAACAAAACCTAAGAAGGTATCGTTGTATGACGATAGGTTGTTTGAGTACAGGAAAGTAAAAAAGTTCAGAGAAGGGGTTTCCAAGAGGCCCCTACATTTTTAAAATAAAATTTAGTGAAATCACTGACATCAACGTGAATTTAATCACCACACTTTACGCACAGTACTGTACAATACTTTTAAATTGTTTGCGAATCGAACCTGTTTTTATTTTGCACAAATTGTAAATGTTACTAAAAGGTTGTCGTTTATAACCTTCAGTTACAAGATCCAATATGCATCGATGACAGTCACAATTTCTCGAAAAAAAAAAACATAACTTTTCAAGGATTATAATATAAAAATGTTCCATAAAATTGAAATTCACTCAAACTAAAAAACCCAAATTTCACAAACAAACACAAAGCTTGAATGGTGCAAGCTAATGGTAATATTTAATGAAAAATAAACTAATGATTCATATGGTCGGAAAGCATTTAAAAAATCAATCAATGAGCCACTTTTTACCAATTACAGATCACTCATAGCTTACTGGTGTGTATGTAAGATCTATTAGGCAATCAAATCCGATACAGTTCTCATAACAAACGCATTATATCAAGTTACATTTCTTATATAAAGTGCAATGGCATTGTTAGTGTGATGTAATCTCAAACTTTGCGCCCCTGCAGACGAGAAAACTTTTTTTTTTTAAATTATGTAAATAGTTTGCGACAATAACACAGATCGAATCTCGCATCAATACGATGTTTTGATTGAATTATTGTTTCTATTTTGATTACACACGGTTACGTATGGAGAAGAGGTATATTCCACTTAAAAACAAGAAAACCCATGAAGCATCTTCCTTTCAGTGTGCAACAATTTACTATGTCACTTTGTTTGGTTAACCATAAGAATACAACGCATGCATGTGTAAAAATGCTATCACAAAACTGGGCAATTGCATTTTATGTTGTTGTTATTACACTCGTGAAATGATTGTGTTACTTACATGACATACACTTTCTCTCGTGAAGCGAAACCAAATAAAATTGAAAATTAAATTAAACGAAAAAAAAAAAACAATAAATTTTATATACAAAAATTATTGCAAAAACTGTGTGTATTACTTAATTCGAAAAATCGTCACACTTTCTTACACCACAGACAGTGCCAATATGCTGTTAGAGGCAAAGTTACACACTTTACTCGTCCGAAAATGTTATAATTGTTTATCAATTCAACAGGTTATTTAGTTTCAATTTTATTTCACGACGCGAGAGTCATTAAACAACAAAACTGTGTTACACTAAATCCATCTCAACTAACGATCACTTGTGTTGTTAATTGAAAATACAAAATCCCGCTCCGGATGGAGTGTCTTCGTCAACATCATCCAATGCAGGTGCGAAACAAACTAACTGAAAATTATTTTTTTTGAATTATTTTGTCGATCAAGTAAAATTGTCGATTATGTGTCCACGGTTTTCATGTGTATACGAAGTGAATACTATGATTTTATTACAAAATGGTATAATAATTGCGATCACCATTTCAGCGGTTAATGGAAAAGTAAATAGTATACTTACAAAATTATAAGTCATTTAAAGTATCCGATGTTTATACCTCCGAAGACTATAGTTAACCAAGTGATTGGTGAACAAAACTTTACATACATTAAGGCAGTTTGAAATTGAAAACACTTGAAACTTTAGAATAATTAAAATTGAGTTGAGTGACGCAAGTCCACTATTATGACGACTCCTCACCTGAGGGGCGGTGTGAAAGTAAATTTTTACTTCTTGTTGCGACTTTCATTTTCATTTCATTTCATTTATTACTCAGTATATAAAAGGCCAAGCGGCCTTGTCAGATATACAACGATAATAGTGACGTACTTATCTTGAAATTATGACTAACTTAAAAACTAATAAACTAAAAACTAAAAACAATTTAAATTAATATAGAAAATTTCAGCTCGATTTTCAAAATAGGAATAATCTCCCCATAACAACCCTCTCACACCACTCCGAAAAGTATACAAAAAATAAGAGAAAAAAAAAAACATCTTAACACACTACCCTTTTTTTTACTACTGAAAATCTAAACCGATACTAGAGCATCAAAATACTATGATCTGCAACAAACATGTTCGAAACAAACCCTCCTAAATGTATCCATAGTGCCTACCCGCTTGATACAAACTGGTAATCGATCATGCCTGGATACACCTCTGACAAACAACGAATCATGCGCACACGCACATACAGTCTTAACAAAAGGAATATTGACACCAAATGTTCTTTTCCCTCTGCGTTGCTCTAAATTTAAGTACAGGTAGGCTGGAACTTTCCTCAGAATCAGATTATGCTAGAAAGTCAAGGTATGATAACCCATGTACTCCAATATACCACATCCCAAAATCCTAGTGGCATAACCGCGAACACTTTGCCTCCTTTTGAGCCCATAAACGAAGCGAACACATGCATTAAACGCCCTTTCTATCACTTTCTTATTCTCACAACTCAATCCGTCGAAAAACACGGCACCGCAGTATGTAAAGTGCGGCATCAGTAGAGACTTAACTAAAGTAACTCTAGGGCTTGTCGGAAGCAGATCCTTATGTGCAGACAGACTTCTCAGTCCCGCGTATACCTTAGATACCATATGATTGCACTGGTCCGTAGCTATATGCACCCCCAGATCCTTAACTCTAGTATCTAGTTCAATCTTGACACCGTTCATCACAATATCTGGAAGCGTGATTGTGTTCTCTCTGTCACTAATGAGAACCGCTTGCAGTTTCGAGTCATTTAGTACAAGCTTGTTCTTCGATGCCCACCCTGAAATCGAACACAAATCCTCATTCAAACCAGCAACACATTCAGATAAGAAAACGTCATCTACAGAAGACTGGATATAGTTTTGAAAATCATCTGCAAACAGGTGTGACTGACTATGGCGCAACACGTCTGGTAGGTCATCAATAAACAGCGAAAAAAGCAGTGGCCCCAGCACTGAGCCTTGTGGTATTCCAGTTCGAATCGGGACTGCAGATGACAGACAGTCTTCAATTTGCACACACTGCGTCCGGTTCGTAAGATAAGCCATCATGAGCTTCACCGACAGCCTAGAGAACCGAAACTTATTTACTAGCTTCTCACAAAGATTACCGTGGTCCACTGAATCAAAGGCTTTGGTAAAATCATGGAGTAGCAGCACTGTAACTTTTTTACGCTCAAAGCCCTTGAGCACGTCGTTCGTCACCTTCAGCAGAGCAGATGCAGTACTATGAGCAGAACGAAAGCCGGATTGGTACTGGTTTAGCAATCGTTATTTGTCAAGAAAGCCAACGATTTGCATTTTAACGATTTTTTCAAATGCCTTAGAAAGTGCTGGGAGTATGCTTATAGGTCGGAAGTCCTGAGGTCTATAGTGGCTGCTTCTTACTTCTTACTTTAAGTAAAAAAGAAAGATTTGCAAAACGCATCAGGAATCGAGTACCTAGATTAGATTAGATAAGGGTGTTTTGGGGGTCTAAAATTAGACAGGAACCTGGATCTATGATCCCTTGTTCCAAACCCCCTATTTCCTTCGTTTATTGTCAAAAGAAATTCATAATTTTTTTTTAAAGAAAGCAAAGACTAAATATAAATATAATAGGAGAAAAAGAAGTTATACGACAAACAAAAGCAAAATATACTAAAAACAAACAGACAAATAGTCATTAGTCCATCATCAGCATCAAGGGAAAAGTTTCGTTTTCTCGAGGAAATTTGTAAGTTTCTCCAGGGATTGAATGTTGAGCTGCGAAGCTTGAATTTCGGGCATGCCTAGGATATTTTTCCTGAATAGTCTGAACCTAGGGCAATCTGTCAGAATATGAACACCCGTTTCTTCACTTCGCCCGTACGGGCACTTCGGATGATCCTTGCAGTTGATGTCGAAAAGGTATTTGTTTAGTCCACAGTGATTTGTTAAGACTTCAACCACTCTTTCGACATTCTTTCTGCTAAGGTTCAGAAGTCGTTGGACGGAGCTTGACAGAAAATTTTTTTGTGTCCTTCCTCCATCATAATTCATCCAGGCTTTGGTGTGCTTGCGATGTAGCCATTCTTTTGCCACCTTCTTCCTTGCCGCTTGTGAAATACCAAAGAAAGGTTCTGGCCCCGTAAATCTGCGACAAGCAACATCTCCTGCCAGCTCATCAGCCTTTTTATTGCCTTCGATACCTTCGTGCCCGGGTACCCACAGCACTGTAACTTCATTTTGGGAACCAAGGTCATTCAGCTGCGATTTACAGTGACGAACCATTTCAGAACTCAAAAGGGGACATTCGATTGTTGTATTACTGATGTGCTATCTGTGCTGACGTATAAGTTTTTCCCGGTAATTCTTTTGACATCATAGATATACATATCTCTGGTATGGCAAAAAACTCCGTTTGAAAAACTGTTTCGTATTCTCCTGTTGACAGACTGACTTCTATATGAGGGTGTTCACAATGGACACCAGCGCCTGATAGGCCGTCTCGTTTTGAGCCATCTGTGTAACATACTATTCCCTCAGCTGGGGGATAAACCTTAAAATCGCCCAACCAGTCATCTCTATCAGGAATAATGCATTTAAACTTGTCATCAAGCATCAGCACTGCCTTAATTTGATCGCTAGGCATATCCAACAGATCTTCCGTAATGAGATTTCTGATCGTTTTATGCCCCTTACCTGAAGAAGTAAGCCATTCTCCGTTACATTCCATGTTTATCGATGCATTAAATGCTACTGATTTAACATGCAAATCCAGAGGTAGTATAGATAGGAGCGTGAAGAAAGAAGAAATAAAGATTTGCAAAACGCATCAGGAATCGAGTACCTAGGTTTCCATTGCCGATTTTTTCATTGCTTTTTGGTACTATAGTGTAGACTACACAACAGTGACGTACTTAGAAGATATAGACTGGCAGCCTAGGTAAAGATTTCCTATCGATATTGAAGCCAAAGTAAGTGTGTCATAGTAAAAAAAAATCGTTTTATTCCTGCCTTAGTACAATTGTGTCAATCTAGTTAAATATTCTTCGCTACAATAAATAAAAAATCTCTTCCATTTTATCACCGGACCTAAATGTTCCCATAATAGCCGCCGCATTACCCCTTTGTATTGCCATACTCAATCTTTGTTTAAGGAATGTCCTCGGTCGTGGCTCGTTAGTCTTATTTGCTATCAATTTGGTGTGCTCATTGAAAAAGTGTATGGCCTCCGTGTCTCCACTGCGAAAGGTACGAAGAGGTAATTGTTGTCTATAAGTGACGCGAATTTGGTCGCTTTCCTTTGTGCTTTGTCTTCGGCCGTGTCGCCCGCGCACGTACAACTGAAGCTCAAATTGCTCGGGGCCAACGTGTCGGTACAGGTTGCATCCCATATTAATGTGCTGCCTTTCGACCACGTCACTCCTTGATAACCCAACCGGTTCGAGTAGTGCTGGTA
Organism: Pseudolycoriella hygida; assembly: GCA_029228625.1. NCBI lineage: Eukaryota > Metazoa > Arthropoda > Insecta > Diptera > Sciaridae > Pseudolycoriella > Pseudolycoriella hygida. The sequence continues at coordinate 44,631,700 of CM055405.1, read as the reverse complement.
TATCGGCTGCATGTAACGCTCTCTTGATTATGTTGTTTAATTCAGCGTGTCTCGCATGTCGGCCAGCGCTTTTTCGGCATTTGAGACCATGCCGACCCTTTCTGTCCACCAGCAAACCACAAGCACATGTGTGTTGCGTGCAAATGTCCAGACCTAGACGCAGACCCACGATTACCCGGAAAGCATTGCTGTCGAGCCTGTGACGGCAACGTCAATGATTGAACTCCATTTTTTCTGAGAGATGATGGTTGTGCTGATAAGTCGGTTTCCGGATGCAGGCGAGTCCATTCATTCAAACCATTTTCGTAATCAGCAACTTCTTCCAGTTTTAAAGCAGGTGATTTAAACATAAAGCTAACCAGAGAAGATACCGATGACAGATGATAAAAATGCCGGTAGTCCCGTATCTTTTAATCTACGAACTCCCAGACCTCCACACTTTGTGGGAAGTGACGCCAATGTCCAAGTAACGTTGTCGAGTTTATAATTTGTTAATAACTCCACTGTGGCTCTGATTTTATCATCAAATTCTTCAATTGATTCACTGCATTTCCACGTTGGCGTCGTCCTCAGCAGGAATATCAATTTTGGCAGTGAAGAGCAGATGTGGTAATTATCTAATTCTTCCAGTCTTTGGAATAACAATCTCAACTCTTGCAATTTTTTTTTTTGAATTTTCTTTGTGGCATTGTCCGATATTGGGGCACCGAGCAGGGTCAATTCGTTAACCACACAGATTCCCGGTGATGGTTCTTGGAACCTGGTGACTATGTGTTGGTCTACTTCCGAGCAGAAGAAAATTTCGCATTTGTCCGGATTTATTCGCAGTCCCACCTTTTCGCACTCTTCTATGACAGTTTTGAAGTCACGAAGTACGCTCTCATACTCTCCAGCAACTGTCCCATCATCGAGGTAAAAAATGATGAACTCCGACATCAACGCTGCGACGACCGAATGTATTGCCGAACTGAACAATAGGGGTCCGCACGGGTCACCCTGTTGCGCTCCGTTTTGTGATAGTAAGACAAAGTCTCCATAGAATAACATAGAATAAAAGTGTTGACATTGAGTAGCACTGCCACAGGAAAGGGTAAATGGCTGGGCAATCTGTCTTCATTTCCCATAAGAATTTATCTCGGTCTATCTCGTTGAAAGCATTCTTGAAGTCGATTTTCAGCACCACTACTTTTCGGCTCGGGCTATGCCGACACCGACCTGCCAAGGAACAAATTTTGACGATCTTTCCGTAAGAGCCGATGCGCATGCTAATTTTGCAGTGATACGACGAAAAGTATTTCCAACGGCTATCGGTCGAATTCCTCCCAGTAGCTTGTTCAGAGCACATAAAGATGCACCACATAACTTCAGTCACCCTGTTTTGCATTTTCCCGCGCAGCATAAAGTTTGTCGAATCAGTGACTGCTTTTAATAGCTTGTATACCTTGATTTATGAATGTATACAATTTTGATCCCAACAAACACGCACTATGAGCGTTATCATATAACGAGTTAAATACTTCGTTGTTTTGAAGACTGTTACAAGGAATGCAAGTTGCGAGTGCCGGAGTGGGAGAGAATTACATGCGAATTCTCTCAATATAAGTGCCACATTTTTCAACATGCTCCTGCCATCTCGCCACGCGGTTATCAACTGAACATTTCTCTGGCGACATGAATTTACGCCCGAGGAATTAACGCCCGGGAATTATCGCCCGGGAATTATCGCCTGAGGAATTATCGCCCAGATAAATGTAACATCAATTTAAAACACACAATTACACAAATTTACAAATACACAATTTGTAAAAGGAAAATTTCCTTCCGGGCGATAATTCCCCGTGCGATAATTCCTCTCCGGGAGTTAATTCCCGTCACCATTTCTTTGATTACTCTCCATGTATTTCCCTTTGACATATGTTGCACCCCATAATAATAAGTCCTTCTAAGCAGATATCAATGACGTCACACATCACGCCGAAGCGCACGAATATAGTAAATTATGTTGGATACATTACAGTCGAAGTAAATAATGTTACGTTATACTACCTTCATATGAATAGGTCCTGTATATGACCAACGTGGAACTAACGTCACATTCACCCGTCTGAAATCCAATTTCACCACAAGCTACACTAATTCCACAATCTATATATTGAGATTTTCAACGAACAATTTTGTTTTTAAATTTTAATGTATCATTGAAAGTACTTATGTCCATTTAGAGTGCCTAAAATTGCGACAAAATGATATGGTGACTAAACAAACAAATTGATAAAAAATTGTATTTCGCTGCAATTATATTCCAATCACCAAAAGACTGGCATATTTTTGTAATTCATTTTAATCGATAGAAATGTTACGTTGCAGAAAAATTATGATTCCAAAAAAATGGAGAAACGAGAAAAAGTATAGCAGCTATGTGAGGGAGTGTGAGGAGAAAGGGAGAAAAGAGTAAGGCGATAAGGAAACTTACGAGAAAACTAGATGGAGAAAAGTACTGAGCTTGCAAATTTTGCTATAAGGTGATGACTTTATCAAACACTTGCTGCCCATAAATTTTGATATTTTTGTTACAATAAAATGACCGTTTTTCGACCACTTCCCTTCCCCTTTTCTTAATGGAAAGTCTCTATCTAGGCTGCTCTTTGACTTCGGTTGGATATTTAAAACTGTCTTGCACGAGTCGAAGAATCGTGCACAAATGTCTATTAATACCGCAGCAGTCAGATAGGATTTCAGTGGTCCTCTTAGCGTCGTGTTGTAACTGTGGCTCAACAGTTGTTCAAAGTTCCTTGTCGTGTTCCTCGTTTATTATATTAGGTTGTAGTTTTTGGCAGTACATTGGCATGACCTGTATAGTTTAGCAATTCCCAGTGGAAGGAGAGAGTACTTTTTAGTTATTTATATATCAAACGAAGAGGTTGAATAAAGCCGAAAGGCTGCCAAGCATAAAGTTGCTACCCACATACCGAACGATCTCTCTAGAAGCGGAAGGTGTTATAGTTGGAACGATATCCATATGCATAACGCTGATGGAAGACCGCTGTCTTCCACCCATTGCCACAGAATGAAGAAAAATGAGGGCCAAGCTACCAACACAATTATCGCGGAATTAAGAAGCACAAATCACTGAGCCAGTGGCAGCACAGTCCTTGCAAGTTGGGTCTGCAATGATTTCAAGCTTGTTGAGGTGGTAGGTCAAACTGTTGTGACCCGTTAATATTCCAACTAGTTTACTCAATTCTCTCCTGTTGAGCCTCAACAGAAATTTCATGTTCCCGGCATTGCACCCGGCCAAAAATTCTTTTAATTGCCTACAGGTTAAAGAGAGCGTCTCCCATCTCTCCTGGTGGCATCGATTCGTTCTTGCTTTCACCAAGGATTTAATCAGACCTGAGCATCTAATCTGAGTTAATAATCATATGGACTACACTAAGGCAATGAAAGCCACCGCAGCACTGGCCAGAATAATGTCAAACGGCTATGGACCGCGTAGCAGCAAAAGGAGGCTACTAGCAAGCGTCATCGTATCGATATTGCACTACGGGCACCAGGGTGGATACAATCGCTAGATTCAAAGAGGAATCGGAGAAGTCTGGTAAGTGTAAGAGCAACAAGCGCATACCGAATAATATTTCTAGAAGCGGTATGTGTCATAGCCGGGACGATGCCCATATGCATAACGCTGACGGAAGACAGCGAATATCATAGAAAGAAAAGAAGGGAGGGTCAAACATCCAAATTAAGAGCCGAGTCACGGAAACAGTGGCAGCAAGTGTGGGACTCCACGGACAAGGGAAGGTGAACCCATAGACTCATGCCAAACATAACGTCATGAGCACAGAAGAAACATGGAGAGGTTAACATCCAACTGACACAGTTTCTGTCGGGCTTGGATTCGCGGAGTCACTTTTCTGTTCGACATGCGAGAGAGAAGAAGAGCGAGGTGACCTGATGACGGAGAGTAGGTCAGAGGTAAATGCCGAAAACATAATATCGGAGATGTACCGCGATGAGGAGGTGTGCAAAGTAGCGGATAATGCAAAAATAATGGGGAAGCTGCAAAATGCAAGGAGAGACGATCGAAAAATACTGCCAGTTGATCTGAAAGAGTAGGTGCGAAACCACAGCCCCTCCCCGAAGTAATGCTGTGAGGCGGTTCTGGGGAGAAGAGAGCGTGAAGAGTAAAAAAGGAGGCTTTAGTTGGTAGGTCATTGAAGAATGGAATCCAGGAGGAACGGGTGTCTATGAAAAAAAGAGGGTCTTCAAGGAGAAGGCTTACAGACTACAGATTTAGGAGTCAAGGGACTTTAACTAGGCGGTGCGGAGGAGGGTAGTTCATAACTCAGGGGCTGCTGCAGAAATATGTCACACCAAAAGGTACTATCGGGGATTGGGTAGTTAGATAGGGTAGCGCTTGATAGCATATGAGCGGAGTGTGGTAGTCCGGGTCATATGCCAGGCGTGCAACTGTCTAACTATCAAGTGCTCTTTTTACGTCCACGTCGTAGTCCCTGGGACCTCAATTCTCTTCGGAGTTTTGTGCTAAACTTAAGAGTGCTACCTGACGACTTGCCTACGGGTTGTCGGGGAAACGGATCAGTGGGTTGAGCGAAGTGTTAACGCCTCTTCCTCGTAAAAAACTCTACAATGAGCCTCGGATAAACGGACGGATTCAACAACGACGACCACGGAGTTGGACGTTGCGCAGTGGAGAAGTCTGGCCCAGGATCGCTCCAGATGGAGAAACATTGTAGAGTCAGCCAAAACCCGCTTGGGTTAGAAAGGCTGATAAGTAAGTAAGTAAGTAAAAGGTACTATCATGCTCTGTAAAATGCGATGACGATTAGGATCAAAGACTGGCGATGAAGTAATTTTACATCTCCCATCGCATCGTCAGTATGAAAAATCGTTAGTCCTCAGAGTTCGAATACCTCTAAGGTAAGCTTTTGAGTTCTGTAAAGTTGCTCATATGAGTAAAAGTTATAGAAGAAATAAAATGCAGGTGTAAAACTTATATATCACTTTATACGTAAATCGAAAACAATGTGAAACAGTAAATATAACTTTTGATTGCAAACGGGGACAACAACAAAGAATAAAAGTTTTATTAATTGTTATCTACAACTTTCATTCACGAAGCTAGTTTGTAGCAAAAGAGGTTTCGCCTCGGATTGCTTTAACGCAGCCAGCACCAAAGCCATGTCAATTTCGGATCCTTCGGCTTTCTCATTATCTAAATACAATTCCGTGCATCGATCGCCGAATCTCGAAAGAACGCGTTGTCGATAATCTTGAAAACATCGAATGCTTGGAATTTGGAAGAAAACATACAAAACATCAACTCACCTACTATACCGGAAACGGGATTGCCAGTCAGTATTAATTCTTCCAGACACGGTAGGCCAGCTACATAATCCACTTCGTCAATGCTAGCGATTTGGTTGCAGCTCACGTCCAATGTTACCAGTGAATACATTTTCCGAAATCCTATCAACGACGTCAATCGATTTTGCGATAATTTCAATGTTTTTAAATTTCCTAATTCCAAGTGACAATCCACACAATCAGCGATGTAATTTTCGCATAAACTTAATGAACTCAAGTACGGCAGATGTTTTAAGTTGGAAATGGTTGTGATGCGATTTCGGTCGAGTATTAATGTTTTCAATTTCGGGAGCAACTGAATGGTACTGTCAATGGATTGGATGCAATTTGATGAGAAATTCGCCGTGGTCAGTTCGTTCCAACATTTGGTCGCGTCGGTTTGATCCGTTTTGTGAATGCAATCACAGAGTAGAATTTGATTTATTTGAGTCGTTGACGTGCTATGCACAGATAATTGGGTAATGGTCTGTCGTAGGAGACCTGAAAGAGCATTTCCATTATTCATCCGAATCCATGCCATAAGAGCGTCAACGACTTATGTCAAAGTATAGTGATTTTCAAGTGACGATGCTTGAAACTCAAACTTAGACTAAACTGAGACGCAAGTACAGCGGTGAGTAACACTGTGATGTGTAACTTTTGAATTCTTCACATAAGACCTTTAGTCACACAGCACATTAAACTGATTCATCACAGGGGCTCATGCAAGTTTGACATTCACGAAAATCACTACACTTTGACATAAGCCGTTGACGCACTAAAAGGGTGAAGATTACGCAATTCCTTGACTGGACTCTCACCTGCATCACAAATATTTTCGGCATTTATGCCATACATTTTAAATGACTTGAGTGATCGAAAGGCGTTCAAATCAAATTTGAGATTCTCAGGTACAATGTTGCTTGTGCCAATGGACGTATTGTGGTCAATTTTCGACACTGTTGTAGCTGACTGTGAACCCTTCAAACAAGATTCGAATTTTAACCACGATGCTTGGTATTTCACTATAAAACCAAATACCTTCCTCGGACGAACTATCAAACTTTGCAGCTGCGAACAGAAGTCCAAGACATGAGAAAAATCGAATTTTTTTTTCACATTATCCGAACTGGGACACGGCAACTTGAGTCGTTCTGTAATTGCATACAAATCTAGCGATGTGAATTCGTGGACCGTTGACGTAGCCAGAATAGCTTCGCCTCGGTCGTAGAAATCGTTGCTGATGTCCTGCAGTAAGTAAATGATGTCATACTTATTGAAGTCAAGAAATTCGACAAATTCACGGCACATTGTAAAACGTAAAAAAATCAGAACTTTTTGCAAATAGATTTCTAGCAAATGCTGACGTTGCACAAGAAATTCTGGATTTCGGTTGCCGAGTACCTGCAGGAAGAAAAAGTACGGGATTTAGTAATGACAATTGAAATGAAGTTGAAGGATATGTTTAGAGCATGACCGTAAATTGGTACACAAGTAAAGCAATCTATGTCCAACCGAACCACCAGTTAGTCTGGATGACCTCAATTATTTAGCGTTACGTTTTGACGTGTACGATTCAAAGTCTTAGTGTATCCGGCAGACTATAGACTATACGTTTTTCTGCTGGAACCCATTCAGAAAATTAAAAAACCGATACCGGCTGCAATGTTTTTTTTCGAAAAATTGAGCATTTCGTAAAATATACAAAATACACTCACCGGTTCAGAGCTTAGAATTTTTAGATCCGTATGAAGAACGAAGTAGTAGGCGGTGCGAAAATGATCTTTTCCGTCTTTTTAATTAATTTCGGCGGATTTTCGCTTATTTTCTACTTTGTTTTTTGTAATTCTATCTCGAAAGTATGTCTACGGTTTGTGTATTTCGATTTCGGCTCCGGATTTACTTAAATTCTAGGCTCGAAATTTTTTGAGCAAAAGCTCAAGTGAACTGGTTCGATTATTATTCATTATCTATTATATACATTGAAAATGTAACACGGATTGCATGAATGACGAATGTGAAAGATCAAGAACTTGTGTGTGATATTAAAATGTGAAAATAACATGTGATTTTCCCTTGTGAAGAAGACTTCCGGAGGCTACGGATTGGAGCTTGTGGAAATTGCTCGTGAATAACATCGACAATTTAAGAATAAGTTTGTGTACGAGTCGTGCGATGGCGTGCTACTAATGCTAAACATTTCTTGTGTGCCTGGAATTCATTTCTCGAATCTGAAATGCTACATTGATGTTTACAGCCTCTCAATTACGTGTGAACGACCGCTGGAGGACTAATATTGATTTGTGCGACCGTTGGAGGCCCCCGATTGGATGATTATTATTGGCAGGAATTCGACCAAAGAACGCTGTCTTTCACGCCATTTTTCCTGATATTACCTGATTCGCAATTGTGATGAGGATCAGATGAGTATCTGAGACGCCAGGTGGCGCACTTTTCGTTTGTTATGCGAGAGGTCAGAACCGATGCTGTAGTCTGATCGGCCCGTTTTGGTTGGAAACGCTCTGTTAACATCGACCAAAGTGATAAATTAATATCTACACAAATGGAATGGTTTGTGTACATACCGAGTGGTAAGTTTACCTTATTACAAAACACTAAATAAGTAACTAGTCCTGTCACTTGGTCAAGCGACGGTGATTGTTGTTAGCTTTAAGTTCTATGCATGTCGAGTAGGCCCCAGCGCTGTTTTTGGTATACATGTCAATATTCTAAACCAAAATTACTAGCCCAGTTCACGTAAAAAATAAGTTGACCAAAACGTAAATCTTTTTTACGATTCATAAGATCATTATACACTCTCCGAGTATACACGCCGTCGGATGTCCAATCCCAAAACCAGGGAGAAACTCTTCCTACATTGCAAACTGGAGACCCATCTCGCTGCTGACTTCAATCTCCAAAATTTTCGAATTAATCCTAAAGAGGCGATTACGCAAGCATTTTGTCTCCAAAGAGCTGTTCTCCGACGACCATTTTGGCTTCCGTGCCAAACGCTCAACTCTTCACGCACTCGCTAAGTTCCAGAACAGCATCGCCAATGGGCTAAATGAAGGAAACATCACAACTGCAATTCTTTTAGATGTTTGTGTCGCTTTCGACACGGCCTAGTTCATAAACTCATCAAATACGAATGCTCACCGCTGCTGTGCCAAATGATCAAAAGTTTCCTAGCTGCTCGTTTCATGTCTGTCAAATTGAATGGTCTGCTATCGAACCGGTTAGCCATTCCTGCTGTAGTACCCCAAGGACGCTGAATCTCCGATTATTTATTCCTGGTCTACGTAAACGACATGCCTACACATCCTGGCATACATAAATCCCAATTTGCTGACGACTCGCTGTTCCACCGTACGCACAAGAATACCAAACTTGCTGAACAAACTTTCAACTCATACTTAAGCGCATTCGCGAATATTTCAAGCACTGGAAACTGAATCTTTGCGAAAAGAAAAGCCAAATGCTACACGTCGTCGGCCGATGTACAGACACGAGCCATAGATTGCGCTCCAATGCTAAGAAGATGAATATCACAATAAACGGAGAAAATATAAAAAATGTCAGTGATATGCGGTATTTGGGCCAATGGTTTTCGAGAAACGCATCATCTAAACATCACATCGATAAAACCGTCCAAAAGGCCAACATAGCAAACAGCAAACTACGCCATCTCCTGCGAAGCTTTCGAATCTGCTAGGCTTTAAAACCATGTTTTATAAAAATATCATCCCACAAATCATGTGCTACGCACCTCCGATTTGGGCCAACCCTTCTTTCACCTTTGTGCGGAAATGAAAAGATTAAGGCTTGCTGAGAGGAAAATTTTACGTTCCACCACAAACACCAAACGCGAATGAGGCTGCTATCACTATGCAAACAACTCTTTGCTGTATTCTAAGGCTAAAACCAGAAGAGTGGACCGTTTTATTACTGAGCAAGCCTTAGGCTTCATCGATCGCTGTGCGGATAACCAAGACGATGACACCATCAGCCACATCGCAAGCACACAGCAAGCTGACCGAAATACCTTCCGGTGTCCTTTTTGTCAAAATGGCGCAACAATAGAACGCTTTTCAGCAATAACGACGAGCTCCACATCTTTAACAAGAGCCGTCGCGACCCATCGAGATCCGTATACAGCAAAAATCAGTGATTCGTCTCTCGCCATATAGGGATTCTGTGTTTCCCTAACGTTCCCGGTAGAGCTATTTTTCTTTCATTCCATCTCTTTTTGCTTCTACGAGCGGTGTTTCAGTTTTTGTCTAAATAACAGCGTAGGGTAATTTTGTCGTTTTTCTTAATGTTCATTTGCTATGCTTTGTAATGGTTCTCTCGACGCAATAAAGTAGTAGGTCCTCTTGACGTCCTTTTAATTAATTTGTCTCGATTTATGTATTCGTTCGGTTAAACAAATAAAGAAAATTTAAAAAAAAAATACACTCTCCGAGCTGCGCAAGACAGTTTTAATTTTCATATAATTCGCAAAAAGTGATCAGCTGATTGACATTTTTGTATGAAGTTGTTCTAGATGATCTTATGAATCGAAAAAAGATTTGCGTGAAGGTTTTGGCCAACTTATTGGACCCGTACGAAGTACAAAGGTCCTATACGTTTACTACAAATTCAGGGCTCCCACACACCCAATATTTAAAAAATTGTCCGTCTCCACTTTTCTTTCGAAACGGCTGCACCGATCACCCTGAATTTTTTCTTTTTTTCGCTGAAAGGTACATATGTCCCACGGTTCAGGTTCAAAAATGAACAAACTCGATCGGGTAGTTTCAGAAATACGGTCGAAAAGGTGTCCAAAAACATGGTTTTTTGGGGGTAGGTGAGACTTTTTCTCAGATTTCTCTAGAATTAAGGCAGTTACAAAGCTACTTTCTGGGACAACGCTACAGAGAACTAAATTTTAGCGAACACGTGTTTCAGGGTTTTCCGCAGAAACGTCCAAATCCCGAGATTTAGCCACTTCTAGAATTGGTAGGGATGATTTATATATCAAGTACTATGACAGATAGAAAGTTGCTTCCAAGAGCAAAGTTGTAGAGAATTAAATGTTATCGAACGGGTGTTTCAGGGTTTTCCCGAAAAATGTCCCAATCCCGAGATTTAGCCACTTCTAGAATTTGTAGGGATGATTCATATATCAAGAACTATGACAGATAGAAACGGCTTCCAAAGGCAAAGTTGTTGAGAATTAAATGTTATCGAACACGTGTTTCAGGGTTTTCCCGAAAAATGTCCCAATCCTGAGATTCAGCCACTTTTAGAACTCAGAGTGATAAGAACATTAGACAACGCGTGATAGGTGTCAGAGTTCAGAAAATGTACTTCGGGAGGGCTTTCGACATTACTTTGGGTAATTTCTGAGAGTCGTTTAAATTCTGATAGTTCTAAAAGAACTTGACTACGCATTCTGATGCGCATTTTATTGATGATAATAGTAAGAGTTTGGTACATCGAGGCTTTTCGCACGTGAAGGCTTTCCGCACGACGTTAAGGCTTTACGTACGGGTCTTTGCATGTGTTATTTTACATGAACTGGGCTAATATATACTGGGAACCGTGAGTATAAAGGACACACCAAGCGGCCACCTCACTGTTAGCGTTTGCACGTTCAAGCTCTCTGGGATTGTACACAGGTATCATTCGATGTTGTAAAGGCAAGGACCGTACGAAGAACAAAGTTCTTCGAAAAGGGGTCTTACGCGTTTACCATGACGTTTGTAACCAAGCGAATTTCGAATTGGGGGTAGGGGGGAGCACCGATCATGTCTGTCTGTCAACACGATAACTCGAACCGATTTTCAAAAACTTTCTTTCCCAGATAGGTAAAATCTTTTTTGGGATTGAACCTGGGTACTGTCGGGCAAAGGACCGCTGAGCTAGGGCCGTTTAAGTGGTTTTTGGTCTTTTGTACATAAGTGAGTAAATCTATTTCGATTTTCATAAATTTGTTTTTGTTTGAAAGGTCTGGGTATGCCTGACAATTTATAGAAGAAACTTTCTTTAATTTTGTGCTTTTGGACTCAGCCAGGGTCCTAAAACTGAATCTCTACTTGGGCCCAACGTGTTTTTTCTGCATTGTACTGTTGAAAAATTCGTCATGCCTGGGAAGAGGAGAGGCTATAGCCAAACGTGGCGGTCTAAAAATATTGAGATCAATTTTGACTTTTTTTGCCTGACGGTGGGTCGAAAACTCGCTTTCAAAAAATTAGACACTTCATAGAACGAATGTCCGAAATAGTCCAATATTTTTTGATAAAATGTCCGTAATTTTGAAGGCAAAATGTCTAAAATTTTCAGGTAAAATGTCCGAATTCTGGAAACGGCAAAAAGGAGTGGGAGGCCTGCACACCGAATAGAATTAAAACTTTTGAATCAGAACCGGCTGTATGAATCACTTACGCCGCTCAGGAAAACTCGATTATAAAACATGACAAAAAACTAGAGGCGAAACTGCTGTTAAACCGGCTAGTGAGGAACTGATAGCAGAGTCAAACATAACATGTAAAAATAGTTGTTTTCTTCGAATTGCCTGGAGCGAACTAAACCATTTAATGTAACCAACATGACGCAATACTAGTGCCTTTTCTTTTGTAAATAATTTCTTATAAAGTTTTATGAATATTTGGGAGTAAATTTCCAAACGAATAGACAACGTACAATACAAAGAAAATCCACGATACCAAGTGTTCGTTCGGTGATGACAACAAAAAAATGCTGAAATGAAAAGAATGGGCTAAAGTGAGTGGAGATCAGAGAACTCCGTTCGTTCTCAGCACAACTCCACTTTTGATTCATTACAAGGGGATGAGGTTACTACATTAATTTACTAACATTACTCACTTTTTTGGGAGGCAATAAATCTGAACTGATCCCGTGTCCAGTGACTAATTTGTCATTTAATTCAACAAACTCTTTAAAGCGGTGCTGAACCATCCAGTTGACTTTTCCAACAGTGACATGAATGTAGTAAAACGTTGTACCATCAACGATATGGTAATTGGAAATTTTGATTGTTGTCTCGGCAAAATGTTTTAAAATGCAAGCCATAATCACATACTATCCTTGTGCAGTTACATCTGTGTCCTTGTAAGAATTCCTTTTTTGTTCAGTTAAATCATACACGTAAGTATTTTCGTCAATTCGTAATTTCGTCTGGGAAAAAACGTAATTATTCTTTTAAAGTGACGGGAAAGACGAAAAATGATAATTATAAATTCAACAAAAATTGCAATAATTCATACAAGACACGCATACACTCACATTTTGACAGCTGTCAAACAGCGTTCAATGTTGACGAATTCCGGCAGATGCCATGACGATATTATGTACAAAACAGCTGACTCTCCATAAAAAAAACCAAAACAAAAATAATCGCAAAATGTTATACAACATTTCACTTAGCGCCGATTTTCTATCAAAGCGTTTATTGATTGATCTTAATAAAAGCAAGGTCAAATAGAAGGCGAATCGTTTCGGTGGAATTCATTAATTAGACGATAAAATTGCGGTAGACGGAATTCGTATCTGTTTTCGCATCCATCACTGCAATATTTGTCACATAGAAATTCCACAATATTATGACAAAGACAAACTGAAATTGAATTTTGTTCGCAGAACAGTTCGTCTCATATATCGAATAATAGCTGACACCGGCAATGTTGAGTTGGATCAAAATATCGTTGATGCTATGCCTCTTCGGATTTCTGCGTGAAATTCGACCGTCCGAACCTTTTGTGACGGACTACATGATCTATCCATGGAGAAATATAACAAGTGAAATGGTAAAATACTTTGAGTTTGATTGAACTACCAACTCAACGTTCTTTTTCTTTGCATTCAGGTCAATCGTTATGTGTTTCCCATTGGAACATATTCATATGCCGCTCAACTGGTCATTGTGTTTTTAGTCACGGACTTGTTAAGGTTAGTTCCTTTGCCACTATATTCCTCAGTCTTAAATTGATGATTTATTTATTACTACTGTTGATTTGTACTATGTTCCTATCCGCAGTTTGATAGAAAGATGTGAGCGAGAGAACAAATTGTTTATTCTTCATAATGTTAGTTCGTTGTGAGCCTCCTCTGGTGTTACCAATGAATTCTACGTTGGTACAGTTAGGAAGTCTTTTTCCAAGTTTCATAACATTTTCTCGAATTACATCAGCGACTCATTTTATTACTTGACCTTGCTTTTCACGTAGCAATAGGCATTTGTAATTGTGCAGACGAGGACGTGTTGACTCGCTCGTATAAATTCTCAGCTTCGTTCTGAGATTTTTACCTTTTTAATTTGGGGATGGTCCATCAATCCTAGGGTTGCCGCATAAAGACCTCACACCGAAAGGTACAAATGGTCTCTAAAGTTTGATGTGTCTAATCCATCAATATGATTGTCACAATTACAGAAGCAGACAAAAAGCCACGGGTTCCTTTTGAAGCGATGCAGTAAAGGCCCGAAAGAATTACGAGTAATCTGTAAATCCCCATGTGAAATACAGTCGCAACATGTCACAATGTCTCAATATTTAGATAAGGAAAATTAGAACTTTAGACTTTTAATAATTTAATCTTCTCAATGATTACCAAATCCTTACTAGATTATGACAATTGACAATTCGGTTAAACAATTGTTGCAAGAATAAACTTTATCGTTCTTTCCTTTAGCCACAATCCCAGGCTTAGACAAAAGTGTCGAAAAGTTTGGGGCACCAACAAAAGGTTTTTGATCCCTGATCAAGATTGTATATGGACGTAGCTCAAAAGCGTCAAAGTAAAAAATTGAACGACTTTCAAAGGCACATATTCACTCAAGTAATGAGAGAATCCATCGGTTGTTGTGGTGCAGTCGAAAGGTCTTAGGACACCCTCAAAATCGGTATAAAGAAAGTAGACCAGAGAGTGTTTTCGTCCATACGTCCCACATGATTAATGTGGTGCAATTTTCTCATGAATTTCAATCATGTGAGACATATGGACGAAAACACTGCCTGGTCTAATTTTTCTACGTCAATTTTAAGGGTGTCCTAAGACCTTCCAAATATACCACAACAACCGATGGATTCTCTCATTACTTGAGTGAATATGTGCCTTTGAAAGTCGTTGAATTTTTTAATTTAACGCTTTTGAGCTACCCCTAAATCGCCTCGAATCAAGCTACGTCCATATACAATCTTGATCAACAGGGATCAACAACCTTTTGTTTTTCGGTTGGTGCCCCTAACTTTTCGATACTTTTATTTCCCCATACATTTTTGGACCTCCCCTCACGATGAGAATTCAATATTTGCAATAGCTAACGCAATTGAAAATGTCTTTTAGCGTACGTAAAGTTTCCTGACACAGGTGAGTGTTTCGGAGTGGGTCATGTGAACTTCCATTTTAGAATGGTTCACTATTCATACTCCAAATACGGTTCCTAGCCTTCCCACACTTGTACGCAGAAGAAAAAGATTTTTAGACCCGTATGAGGAACGGTGTTTTTCGAAAATAGGTCTATTGCGTTTAACAAACCAGTCGAAATTGGACCTGGGAGTTGGTGGGTCTTTCGTTTTGTTGATAAGAGAAATCTGCAAAAGCGGTCAAGAACTTTCAAAGATACGATGGAAAAAGTGGCCAAAAACCAAAAATGAGATTTTTGATGCTAGGTGAAACTTTTCCGCTTATGCCTAATCGAATTGCGCGCGGAAATGGCTCTTTGAGGTTTTGAATGAAAGTATGGACATCAGAAAATCACCAAAATTAAATTAGTGGAAATCGTTTGAGTGCTTCGGGCTGTAAGGCCCATTATGTGGGCCTTTTTTAGATTCATCAGTTTGGGTCGGACCCTGATAAGTTTATGAAACACAGATCTAGCGATCCTTTGTTTCGTTACCCGATCATAATGTAAATCTCAGAAACCTTCCAGAGCGGCAGGTCCCATGTTGCTCACCGTTGCGTGTTGAACCACATGATCTGCTAGAGTCCTGAGCCTCAATGAGGAAAACTTTGGGAATTCATATATAACATGAACGCCCGTCTCCTCACCGAGGCCGCGGATGCAGTTGGGAGAGTCCCATTTTAGCCAGATGCTTTCTCAATCCTTAGTGCCCAGTGATCGTACCATCACCCTCTTGATGCGTCCCCTGTCCATTTTTAGCAAGCAATTCTCTAGCCCATTTCCAATTGGGCGCCGGTAAGAAACGCTTCGAGTGCGTTCCTCCATCATAGGCGCTCCAATAGTTAGCGAATTCTGACCTCATCCAACTCTTAACCGCTTTCACACACGTCGAGTGTGGTATGGGTATAAGAGGCTCTGGCTCTCTACTGGTGTTGCCGAGCCTTTCCTCGCAAGTTCATCTGCTCTGTCGTTACTCTACACGCCAAAGTATCCGGGCACCCAGACCAGCGTTACACGATTTCTCAATCCCGTCCGCTTCAGAGCTTCCTTCAACTCTTTTATTAGCTTGGACGTCACGACTGGCGACATGAGCGCCTTAATCATCGCCTCACTATCAGTGCACATTATAACATTCTCCCCACATGTCTCTGCCGAGACTGCCTCCCCACTCCCATAAGTGCGGCAAAAGTCTGAGCCTGAAAGACATCGGCGAATCTACCTAAGTAAAACCATCTGACCATCGATAGTTCCTTAGAGAATATTCCGGCTCCCGCGCCCTCTGCAGTTTTAGAACCGTCAGTGAAGCTCACGGTTCCTTCAACTGAAAGACAACTTGGCCACCTTTCCAGCCATTCTAACCTGCTGGATACAAGGACTGTCTGTCTGTCTCCGGTTTCATTCATTCGCTATGAGGGCCTTACTCACGCTACGCAACTCCACACAATGATTGAATTTATAAATATTTTTGTGAAGTCTTGTAGAGAAAATAGAGCGGAACTTTTTGTTCGTGGAAATATGGACCCTAGGTCTGTTCTGAGATCGGTCCCAGGTCGAAAAAAAAATTATTTTGCTATGTTGTAGGGAAAATTGAGAGTAACTTATTTGTCAATGAAAGTATGGGTCCGATGCCTCTCTTTAGAGCTATAAGATCATAAGAGCGACTCTAGCCCAAAACATTTTTAGACCCGTTTCGAAAAGAAGTCTGTAGCGTTTACCACGACGTTTGTAACCAGTCGAAGTTCGACCCAGGAGTTGGGGGGAGCATCGATCATGGTCCTTAGATGACGAATCAGCAATAAAAAAAAATGTCCGTCCGTCAACACGATAACTCGAGTAAAACTCAACCGATTTTCAAAAACTTTTTTCCCCAAAAAGGTAATCGAAAAATCTTTTATGGGCCGCCGAGCTAGGGCTGTTTAAGGGGTTTTTGGTCTTTATGTACTCGAGTAAATTTTTTCCGATTTTTGGTTTGAAAGGTCTGGGCATGACCCACAATTTATCGAAGACTTGGACTTGGCTAAGGCACTAAAAACGAGTCTCTGCTAGGGCCCTACATGTTTTTTGTACATAACTCGAGTAAATCTCTTCCGATTTTCAAATAAATTTTTTAATCGCAAGGTCTAGGGATTCTTCACTTTTTATAGAAGAAAATTTTTTGGACTCAGCCAGGACCCTAAAACTGATTTTCTTCTAGGGCTCATCGTGTTTGTTCGGGTAAATCCTAACCGATTTTGTTGATTCTTTTTCTATTTGAAAGGTAATCGAGCACCGAATTATATTCAAAAATAAATTTGGGGGCGGTGTCTGTGGTTATGGCTCAGGTGGGCCTCAGGTCGGTCCTTAGGCCGGCCTTAACCAAAAAAAATTTTTTTTTGCTATATTTCAGAGCAAAATGAGGGAGACATTGTTGTCTATGGAAGTATGTATCCGAGGCATTTCTCCATGGCCCTGTGTCGGTCCTAAGTCTGGCCCTAGACAAAAAAATTGTAGAGAAAATTGAGGGAAATAGTTTGGTCTCTGAAAGTATTTGTCCAAGGCCTTTCCTAAGGGTTCTAGGTCGGTACTAAGGTCGATCCTAGCCCAAAAAATGGTTTTTTGCTATGTTGTGAACATTTTTGTCTATTTTGTCATTTTTGTGCTTTCGGAAGAGTTTTTTACACCCTTGCTTCGGACGGGTTTATTAATATTACCCTTTCGTCAATAGGTCGTTTAAAAATAACTTTCGAAAATGCAAACGTTCCATTTCCTAGCCAATTCGATGTGAACGATGGATACGTTCGACTATTTTTGCATCTATTCCATTTGCCAAATCTGTTCTGTTTCCCAACAATACAATTGACTCAAAACAAAAGCATTTCATGACCTAGCTTACATTCAATACCTAGAAATCGTCAAGTCCGTCAGCTTTTTATCTGAACTGTCAATTAGAGTCAGATTCTAGTCATTTCAATTAAGTTTCAGTGTAAAAACCAAGATTTTGATGTAGTAAAAAATTGAGCTGGAGAGTCCTACGAAGCGTTTCACAAAATACTGCTATAGCGAATATTTGTCACCCAATCATGTACTATCGATGCCACACCGTGGATTTTTTAAACATCTTTTCCTTCATCAATCGGGACACCCTACTAGACAGGGAATAAAATCAGGAATTTTCTTGCATGGCCAATTCATGGATTCGGGACACTCAGGGCCGAAGTGACTAGCAAACAGCCCATCGGACGAGGCTATGGACCGGGCCGAAACATTGATTTCTTTGGTATAAGTGAGAGGTTTTTTGCCCATGTTTCTATCTGATATGACTTAAACAGTGGGGGGATAAAATCTTAAGTGCTATAACGTTGTCTTACATAGAATTTGTTAGATACTTAATAAATCATGCTATTAGCGTCGCAGGCGAAATTGGAGTGATTTTTGAAAATGGAAATGACAAAAAATCTTGAGTGTGGCTGCCTGTCCGGGCCTGCTCGTTTAGGTAGGACACTAAACCAACTTACGGATTAATACAAACCTTGATGACCATAGACACTTCTATGATGAGTGTGACTATGAGTACGTAATACATAAAAATACATATTGGTATAATCTGTGACTCAAGACAGTGAAGCCCCTTGCCACCAAAACTGTTTTTTTTTTAAATTGAACTGTTTTTTTGCCCGAAGACACGTGGCCATTCTCTGGGCCTACGTGACCAATTGGCCACCCATGATGTTGCTCATTTTAGTCTCTACAACTACACATCTAAAACTATTCGTCGACAAGTATTTTTTAAAAATATTCTTATCAATATCAAGTGTTTGTTTTACATTTGATTCAATTTTAATTGAACACTTACAGATACAAACCTTTGATAATATTATGCGGAATTTCCGGCATTATTGTGTGGGCAATTCTGATTTGGACGAAAACTCTACGGGAATTGCAGATAACGCAAATATTTTATGGAACGTACATGGCAACAGAGGTCGCGTACTACACATATATCTATGCGAAAGTCGAGAAACAACATTATCTGAAGGTCACTTCCCATACCAGGGCGGCCATATTAACCGGAAGATTTGTGGCCAGTTCATTAGGCCAAATACTTGTTACCACCGAAACGATGGATTATCGCCAGTTGAATTTTATTACATTTGGCGCCCAAATTGCGGCTACAGTGTGGGCAATTTTTCTGCCTAACGTTAAAACGAGCATCTATTTTCATCGAAACACAAATTCCAATGATGATCTGATGAACGATAAGACTGATCTTAATGACGAAACGAAGAAAAATCGGTTTCTAAATGCTTTTGTTTTACTTTGGACACAATTTCGTAATGCCTACAGCAACACGAACATATTGGTTTGGAGTTTTTGGTATGCCGCGGCTATGTGTGGATATTTGCAGGTGATATCATATATACAAGTGCTGTGGACAAGTATAGATAACACTCAAGAGGTGAGTCAAGTCTGAAAAAAAAATTCACTGTCAATGCAATTAGTTGTATACGCTTGTAAAGCGCTTGTGGTATTATGTGATAATACAAAAAAAAAAAAAGATAAGAACCAAGCAGACAGAACTTATCTGCTTAAAATTGATAGACATTTATATCAATTGCACAATACCGAATTTATATCACGTTTTAATTTATTTTGATTTATGACCAATACACCCGTTAACAAGCAAACATGAATTTTAAGAATACAATTTCAACTTAGAATAAACAGTCCTTCGGGCTTCGACTGTTCACATTGTTTCCTAAGCAAATGACAATCACAACAAAAACCCTTTTTGAAAGGCGCAGAAAAATTATTACATTGTGAGGGTCCGGCATTTGTGACGCATTTCTTTAATCGAAAATGAAAATATTTCAAAAGAATTTTTTGCGTTCCGAAGCTGTTAGCGTCACCCAAATTGATATCAGTTGTTTTGGAAGACCAAATTGATATCAGTTGTTTTGGAAGAAGAGACGAGGACTTGCGTCACGTTTCCCTTTTAAAATGGGTTTTTGTTGTAATATCAGTAGTTCTGGAAGAAAAGAGAAAACAAAATTTGAAGAAAAAGTTTCCGTCATCATCATCATCAAACTTTATAGACCGTTAGTACCTTCCGGTGTGAGGTCTTTCTGTCGCAACCCCAGATTGGTGAACTATCGTCCTCCATGCCCTCCTATCGCCCGCCAAGGAGATGGTTTGTTCGCCCAGAGAAAGTCCCTAACTTCTAAATCTGATTTAATTGAATCGATAAACCTTCTCCTTGGTCTACCCCTTGGCCTAACACCCGGGACTTGTGCATCCAAGATCCTTTTCGGTAGCCTGTTATTACCCATCCTTTGAACGTGCCCGAACCAGCGCAGACGACTGGCCTTTGCCGCCTCTTCCACTGACGAAATCCCTAAATTTTCCCTAATGTCGCCGTCCCTTATATGATTATCCCACTGCTCCCTCCTATTAACCTTCGCTATATTCCTAAGAACCCTCCTATCAGAAACCTCCAGGTCATGCACGAGATATCCGCAGTCAACCCAACTCTCACTACCATACAGAATCGTCGGCCGGAATATTGACCTGTGAATAGCTAACTTTGTTTCGCTACTTAATTCCCTTTTGTTGAACACGTGCGACCTCAACTGACTGGCCACCGCGTTTCCCATTTTCCTCCTTTCCTCAAATTCCCTAACTAACTTGCCATCCCCTGAAAAAATGGTTCCTAAGTACTTGAATTCAGAAACCTGCTCCAGCTCCTCCCCATTTAAATTGCAAGCTATCTCCTTCCGAGCTTTGCCGACATGCATAACCTTAGTTTTCCCTACACTTATCTTCATCCCATACTCCTCACATGCAGCATTTAGGCAGTCAATCCCACCCTGCAACTCCGTGGTACTATCTGCCAACAGAATCAAGTCATCCGCGTAGGCCAGGATTTTCATTATTACCTCACCCACCTCGACATTTCCCTGCAAGTTTGCCTGCTTGATGATTTTGTCCATGAAAATTATGAACAGAAGCGGGGAAAGACAACAACCCTGACGAACGCCCTCTTTAACCTCGAAAGACTCGCTAATTTCGCCATCTATTCTCACCGCGGCCCTGCTTTCTGAGTAAATACTCTTAATGGCACGCAGTAAACCCCCATTGATACCGTACTCGCTAAGAATCCCGAATAGCTTCTGCCTTGGTACCCGGTCGAATGCCTTCTCCAAGTCGATGAAGCATAAGTATAAGTCCCTGTTCTTTTCATAAAGCTTTTCGATAGTCTGTCTGAGGCAGAAAATCTGATCCTGACATCCCCTCAGAGGCCTGAAACCACCCTGAAACTCATCCAGTACACCTTCCACTATGTTCCTAACCCGGTCAACAAGTACACCCGTGTACACCTTACCTACCACGCTCAAGAGCGATATCCCCCTGTAGTTACTGCAAACCTTACGGTTGCCCTTCTTATAAATTGGAGCAATAACACCGAAGCTCCAGTCAGCAGGTACTGTTGAAGACCTCATGGCCAAATTGAAAATCCTACAAAGCCATTGGATCCCACCTGATCCGCTATACTTAATAAATTCCGTCCTAATTTCATCCACCCCTGCGGATTT
>CM055405.1:44546248-44601790 GCA_029228625.1 Pseudolycoriella hygida | reverse complement strand
AGCGCATCAAGAGGGTGGCCACCTGGCAAAAATGGGGATCTTCAACGATCCCAACTGCACCTGCGGCCTAAGTGAGGAAACGGGCGTTTACGTTATATACGAATGCCCGAAGTTTTGCTCACTGAGGCTTAGGACTCTAGGAAGTCATGTGGTCCAACCTGCAACAGTACCTAAAATGAGACCTGCCGCTCCAGACAGGCTCCTTGTAGGAACTGGGAGGTTTTCGAGATTTACATGATGAACGGGGTACGAAACAAAGGATCAGAGATGGACCAACCCAATCTGATAAATCTAAATCCTGGTAAAAACGCGCTGGTGGTGCCACCATCAACGGCAGCCATAATTTTGATCACCCCACCACCCTCACACAACAAAGAACAACTTTGTCTTTAGCAACCCAATATGATTGATAGATTTTGCACAAAGTGTAAATTTTTTACTAAAAAGCGCTGGTGGCGCCACCATGGCCTACTTGGCAATTTTTTTCGGTCGCCCCATCACCCACAAGAGCACAAGAAACAATTTTGTTAATCAAATAATTGACATCGGATTTGACTAGCCTAGAAGCCATTCAATTTTCCTTATAATTCATTAAACATGAACAGGTTAATGACATTTGTTGAATAACGAGTGGATAATCGGATGAAACCCGTCGAGCTTAAGTTCCAAATCTTTACAATTTTTGTCAGCGATTGTTAAACGGCTAATTTTTGTACGAAAAACACCGTAAAAAATAACAGATTTGGAATCCCTATTTTTACGGCCTAAATTACGATAGACATGTCGTTCTCTAAAACATCAAATTGATTTTTAATTGCAAATTAAGTCACAAACCAGTTAATGGAATCTCAGTGGTGCCATTATTTCCATTTGGCGATTTCAACTGCACTTCGCGTAAACTATTATTATTTCCAAATGAGCTTAATGGTCGTTGTGTTTTGGACGGTTCCACTTCGAATCCGGGATTATCCAAACCAATTCGATTGTCCTTTGCACTACCATTTGACCTGGTTAATACAACGTCGTCCGTCGTTGGGGGAGGATTCGTTTCGTCTGATTTTTGTGATCTCGGCGATGGTGTTGGAGTAATGATTGCGGGTTGATCGTCGTTTATCGACAGGGATACTTCATTTTTATACGGATATGAATGGTCGGTTTGGTCTAAGTCTGTGCCATTCGTGTGGCGATGATTGTAATCCATCGTTTATTTTGATATCCTAAAATGAATAACAACAAAAAATTAATTACATTTTCACCGCTAAAGTCGAAGGATGGAATCATCAAGCATAACAGTGCCAATATTTCTTCAAAACATTCAATTCACTCTCGATGAACAAATTCTTAAGTAAATACAAATGGAAATCAAAGTTCCGCAATTCAAATATCTGTAACCGGTAATCAATCATTCCAAATTATATTATGGAATAGTGAAAAAAAAATTAACTCATTAAAATAATGTATCAGTTTCCAAGGCACCCGTTGTTACACACATCACTGAAAGAGCAAAAATTTACAAAAGCCGATAAGATCTTCGAATCAGCGAGATTACAAATTTTGAAATAATATAATTATAAAAAATATGTTTTCGATTGAGAAAACCTTGTTGATTGATTGCCATATGCAGTTTAAAAAGTTTAAAACAAATAATCTTTTATCGGCGAATATTCCATAAATCAAAACACTAAATTGTATGACGTAAGATTAGGGATTGGAAGTATAGGGCGTCCATACACATTTTTTTACAACATTTTTGGGACAAATCCTCATGGAATCTCGGAATAGAAATTGTTCACCAAGGGGAGAAAATGGAAAATACCAGCGAAAGCAACGCGAGGGCAGAAAACAGCCCGAATCGGAATATCCAATTTCTCCGAGAGGTGAACACAGATGCAAGAGTTCGATTCCCATTTGTGAGTCCCACGCCACGGTGAGCTTGAACCGAAAAAGACTTAGACTTAGCCCGTAGCCAGAGTCGATTTTCAGAAGAGGCATTGCTCCGAGTCCTAAAATTGCAAAATTTACACGAAGTTGTGGGTAATAAACAATTGAAGTGGGTATAGGAAAGTAGCGATAATCCTCCGAATAATGTCGCTTAGGAGATCACCCAGAGATTTCGCTGGAGAGACCTCCCAGAGGTTTCGCTGGCGAGACCTTCTAGAGGTCTCGCTGGGAACACGTCTTGAGTGTCGCTCCAGGGAGCGACCGAGAAGGGATGAACAGACGGAGGGACAGGAAGGGTGAAAACGTAAAGCATGTCACGCTTTCGAAAATCCCCTCCCCTCTCCTCTATCTTGTCCTTCATATGA
Organism: Pseudolycoriella hygida; assembly: GCA_029228625.1. Lineage (NCBI taxonomy): Eukaryota > Metazoa > Arthropoda > Insecta > Diptera > Sciaridae > Pseudolycoriella > Pseudolycoriella hygida. The sequence goes on along the minus strand of CM055405.1, from coordinate 44,599,484 downwards.
CCTAAAAGTTCTCATATTGGCCACCACATTTCCCCTTGGCACAGCCATACTCAATCGATGTTTGAGAAATGCCCTCGATCGCGGCTCGCTTGTCTTGGATGTAATCAAAGTCAGCTCGTTAAAAAAAAGTAGTGCGCCCCGTGTCCTTCTGGAAAGTTAGGAACAGATAATTGTTGTCGCTAATAGAAGAGTACTTCGCCGTTTCCCTTTAAGCTTCAAAATTATAATTAGAAGCAGTTAGGTAAATAGCATATTTTAGATGCTAGTGGGAGATAACCACATTACCTCTATAAAAAGAAATTGGAAATCTTCTCATTATCAAGAACTAACAATAAAAGATATAGATAAGTGCATCAGAATTTTGATTTCATTTGACTCAATTTCACCTAACAGTGATCAATTGCTAAGATTTAAATTTACATAAATGATGTAGCAGACCGCTTTCTAATCACTTATAAGTTTGATAAGTAACCATCCCATCATGTCAATAGATCTATAATAAATCACTTTTAAATCAAAAATTAAAATTGAACGCATCGCCGTTACATAATTTTTCCTAATTTTACGAATTGGTGGCGTACTTTGTTACAGTTTTTCTGACGATCTCCGAAGCATCCAGCAATTATAGTTATTTCATGCACAAGATTGATGTTTCCTCTAGTGCATGAAACTACTGTATCTTGAATCTGAAGTACGCAGCCTTCAGAAAGTTGCAACAAGTGGAATACTGTTATTTCGGCCGGGCAGTCGGGTGTCAAAAAGTGATGTTAGAGCCAATAGCGAGAACTTTATGGAAAAATAATTGTCAATTTAACACCAGGCTGCCTACTTTGCCTGGTGTCAAAAATTGAATCACTGTGATGGTATTGACGAATGCTTTACAAGGCACCAAGTTTCATCTTGACACCAGGCTGCCTTCTTGATCCATGCCGCTGCCATCTACATTAAATGAACATGGCTCAAGACGGCAGCCTGGTGTCAAGTTGAAATTTTGTGTATTGTAAAGCATTCGTCAGTGGCGTCACGGTGATATGCTTCAATTTTTGACACCAGGCTGCATTCTTTTTCATGGTTCAAGGGCACATAGAGGGCACCATGGTATAAAATAGGAACGTAAAGTACCGGCTACTAGATTCAAATTGCCCATATGAAGACTTCGGGAGAAAAAGGAGATAAGTTACTTAAAATTGAACGTACTCTCATATATTTTATCTGGGGGCAGGTTCACTTTTTCTCCCGAAGTCTTGGCTACTGTACATAATTTGACTAAATTTACCCCATTCCTTGTACGTCAAACCTGACATTTCGAGATTTATCAGTCTGAGAGAAACTTCAACAACCTAAGAAATGGCTTAAATTCGCAGCTTCCAAGATAAGCTAAACTGTTTCCTGATGAGCGTAAATTTGGTAACCCAATTCAAAGAGGAGGAATACTGTCAGGTAATTTGTAACTTTGCGTACAAACATTTCTAAACGAAATATCGCATTCATGATAGAGCCTCCAGTCACTGCTAATGATGAGAAATCACTACACATCATTTCTTTAATTTCAAAACGTCAGACCATCCTAGCAATTACAATATTTTAAAAATGTTTTTTTAGAATTTTGGTTTATTGCAAGATATAATAATCGTCATGTATGAAGGCTATAATTTAAGAAAATGATGAATTTTGATAAATATGTGAATGCAAAATATTTCCGGTGGTCCCATTTAATTATTCACGCGTTGTCAAACTATGGTAAAGAAATAGTGCTGTGCCAGACGATTCGCGTATTGCGTTATGTTTTATTTACCACATTCAATTATGCACAATACTCCAAATAATACCCGACACAAATACCTATAATTTCATGGGTTTGAGTATGTAAACAGTTTATTTTGTTATTATTTTTTTCTTCATTCGCTATGCATACACAATCAGCAATAATTGTATATATTGTAACAATCGACTAAAATGTATGTTTTTTCATGCCTCACAACACATCGTTTATGTTGCACTACAATATTTCTTTCGTAATTCATCTATGGAACATATCAATACCTTTTGTTTGGCCCATCAATTCGGATCTTCGGTATCTTCAGCCTTTTTTTTTTGGTTGATGACTCGAGATAGTGTTTCGAAGATTAACGAACTATCTAAACATTTTTTTTTATTTTTTGATTTGCCATGGACCATGTAATGACATTGTAATTTTAAACCATTTAATTGAATTTATTATTACAGATATTTATTTTAGTTGGTAAGTATTTTGATTGGAAAAATATTTATGCAAAGTGGATACGCAAGACGATTTACATGTGTGGAAATCAACTTACAACACATTTGCTTCACAAATCTCTTGCGAAATCAGGCAAAAATGTAGAAAATTCTGAATAATTGGAATAGTAGAATTCAAATTTTTCAGCTCGCTTTTATAAAAAGGTAGGATAGAGAAGGGAAATTTCGGATGAATTTTATCTGTACGGTCTGAGGACTTTCGGTAGAACTGCACTTTTCAAGTAAAGTCCTAAAGAGCTTTGCATAATAAATGTTCATGAAAAATATTCATCTGTCTGTACTAGAGGTGCGCGGGCATCACTTTTCGTCTGTCCGTGCCTGTTCAGCTCGTGCCCGCCCGTTTTCGAAATAAAGATACCCGTGCCTGTTCGATTTTCATTACAGGCAGCCCGTACCCGCCCATTTTCGAAATAAAGATGCCCGTGCTCGGTTTTTGACGGGCTGGCTTGTGAACGGGCCGAAAAATCATTTATTTTTTAGAAAGTAGATTCTCTTTGCAATAGTAAATCCATCACCGCCGGTGAAACAATCACCTTGGCAAGAATATACCCTGTAAATTAGTTTTTAGTCTATTCGGAGCTCTGGTAACGAACGCATTAATAAAAATTTGTACATTCGTAAGAATAAAAAGTTCTAATTGAGAAACCGAACGGTGAATCTTTATTTCAAATAATATACAGGGCCTTTCAAATGAAACTGGCAAGCGCCCATATTGGTGATCCCGACGTGATTTGAACACGCAACCCCCACGCAACACGCAAGCGCCCATAACCCTATACGAGGATTTTAGAGAAATTAAAATTTTCAAAGGTACATATGCCACTCAAAAAGTTCGACCCAACGATCAAATTAAAAGTCGGCGACATCAATACCCGACTACGGCAATTTGACAAGCTGTCAACAATCATATTCAATCTAGCGTTAGAGAAGGTCGTAAGAGTAATGTCAATGAACTGGAACGGTACAATATTTAGTACAGTGAAACAAATACTGGCCTTCGCGGGCGATGTGGATTTAATAGGAAGAGGAACGGTCGCAACCAAAGAAATGTTTGTCGAAATGGATAAGACATCAAGGATAATTAGACTAAATGTGAACGAAGACAAGACAAAATATCTCACTTTAGACAGAAAACACGGGTCAAGGATCGGCCAAAACATCACAATCGACGAGTACAATTTTGAAGTGAAATATTTATTCTCCATTCTGAACGTTGAAAAGAGAGACTCAGCCAAGAAACAGTCGTTTTTACGTCCTTAGGCACTGGTTCGAGAGCACTCTACTGAGCAGAAACACGAAAATGCGCCTCTACAGAACCCTCATTCGCCCCATTGTCACATACGCCTGGAAACATGGCGTCTAACACAAAAACAGGAAGAAACGCTAAACTGCTTCGAACGCAAAGTGTTGAGATCGATATGTGGACCAATTAACGAACAAGGAAGGTGGAGGATAAGAACAAACAGAGAACTAATTGAACTCTTCGGGGAAGATACAATAGTTGATGCGATCAAATCAGTCAGGCTTCGCTGCCAGGCAGGCCACGTTGCGCGAATGGATGAAGAACGAATGCCCAAAAAAGCTCTGCAAAAGAGATTCGACAACAACAGAGGTAGACCTCGGAAGAAATGGTTGGACGGTGTGGAAGAAGATTCGCAAAAATTGGGAGTCAGAGAAGGGAGAAGTTCGGCCCTGGACAGAGTCAGCCAAAACTCGCTTGGGTTATAACGGTTGCTAAGTAAGTAAGTAAGTAAGCGTCCGAGTGTTTTGTCTCCACAATGAAAAGAACATTTGCAGCTATTGCATACTGAATAGCTGAATGATGTTTTAGTTCCTTATTTAGAAGACGAAACACAGCGTTGTCTTCACAAGTCAGATATTACAGCTGAGTAATTTTTTGAGATCGGCTTGAGCTTCCGCTTGGAGTATAGATGACGTTATTGAGCTTTGACTTTAGCGAACCATTAGATAATAATTGAATGAAAAATTTTGCCAAATTGTCACTGGCCGGTGATGTGATCTATATGAAACCGGTCTATGACACACGTACAAGATGTTTCCTCAAATTATTGCTTAAGACTACAACGCAAAGATTCAAGGCGATCTCAAAAATTACACGGCTGTCATATCTCCCGCGAGTCTCCATACCTGGCTAGACGTGACAAAATGATCATTTTTTGGCCTGCAGGGCACTTGCTCGTTCGTTTGCGATGTTATTTCAGAGCAAATTTATACCTTCATAGTTGAACTTTTTGGGTTCTGAGTTCTGATTCATCTATTATTTGCATAAGAGTTATCCGCTCACAGCAGATGAGCTATAATTTTGAATAATTTGTCATTTACGCAGGTTTTTGCTCTGAAAAAACATCGCAAATTTGACAAGTTCACATTTTTGCGACGTGCTTTGAAGAACCCTCCCAAAAAATCTTCCACAAATATGAGGTTTCAACTTTCAAAAATGCATAGTTTTAGAATTCTAACTTCGTTTCACAGACTTTTGGATGTTCCTAAAGTACCAGGGAGGACATCACCATGCGTTACAACGTCTATAGTCTCACATACATTAAGTTATGAGTGTTTTCATTGTGGTGAGACCTCACTTCGGTAAAAATGTTCGTTTTTAACGCACTAACTTCAATGTCTGCATTGAAAAATTTGAAATTTGATGCATTTGAAGCGAATAGTTTGAAGAATAGATATTATGAAATTGTGCAATCGTTGAAAACGAGTAAATAAAGATATAACGAGATAAGGAGACCAAAATTTTGAACGAAATAATTTGTAAAACAGAAAGCCTTGACACCGGAGGAGTATATACAATCAACGCAAAAATAAGATTTCCTATGCCGAAATCATTCTATTGTATGAAAAAGTACCTATTCTCAAAAAGCATTTCGGTACAGGTAGGAGTTGTCTGAGTTGAACTTACAATACGTGCGTATCATGACATCTGTCCCATTTTCGAGATGTAACTGGTTCGATTGAAAATGAAGACCGCGATTAATAATTACACCTCTCATGTACCAAAAATAAAATCCGGTTTATAAAGAAATGTTGAATAAGTTTCGCAAAATAAATCGAAAACTCATTAAAGGCCTTCTTTTTCAATGGCAACATTTTTTTTCGCTACAATGTAATTGATTACACTCAACATAAAGTAAACCCGTTGTTTCGTTATTCATAATCCAAACTTGAACGCAATAAAAAGTAAGAAATAAAAGAAAGGAAAACACCTTACACTTCACTTTTACTGATGACCAGAAACCAAAATTGCTGTGATCTTGTTTCCTATAATGCCAAAATTGGAATCATGCTGGTATGCACACGTTTTTTTCACGCAATGTAAACGAAGCAAAAGATTCGCTTAGTGGTGTTCAACCTGTTTATGGACGCTTAACAGTTTCGATTGCAATGGAAGTGTCTGATGTTAACTGGGATGGCTAAAAATGACAATTTTCAAAATGCATTTTCGAAAGCGTCATCATAATAATGAGGTAATTAATATTACGTTGTGCTTTAGAACTGCCACACACTCTCTAAACGAAGATTTTATCAATTCATTAGCCTTTCTCCTTAAAACAAAGAGAAATAAACGAAATTGTAATCAATGACATAAAAACAAATTACCAAAACAATTAGTAATCTTGCAAAATCCGTAGACGCGTACAATTTGTTGTCTAAATATCGGAATATTTAATGTTTGAAAGAGATTAATTACTCTAAAACAATGACTCCAAAGTGTTGTCTACGGTTGGGAGTTTCTAATTTCTACCGAAATAAAACGTCTAAGTACTGAGCAGCTCTGCTATTTAGCGACCGCTGCAAGCTCCCTTCTCTACTTGACCCGTTGCACCTTGACCCCATTAAAAAAAAATTTTCAGCATTGGATACTACTTTTCATCATGTTTCATAAAAATAAAAATGGTAACAGATTCTAGGCTGTTTTCTGCCTTGAGATTACTGAGTGACTGGTTAGCTCATGGGTAACGTACTAGCTTTCCACCAAAAATATCCGGGTCCAATCCTGGTAGGTACAAATTCTGTATAAGATTTTTCTTCAATGTCTAGCATTGAATCAACGTTCGTAGGCAAACCCAGGCTTCATAATTTGGGTAGTTCTCGATTCGGTACCGCAACAAATCGTACACAGAAGAATGAAAAATATGACGTCATCACCAGCATTACACTAGTACCGCTGTTTTAGTTCCACTTTCACCCATATTCGATGAATAAATTCTGTTATCTGTCTGAGTCTGACTTTAGGCGGAGATATAATTAGCACCTGAAGAAATTCTAATGGTAAAATACTAGCTATCGTTAGGCGGGGTTCGGAATTGACGTTAAGCATGGGGTCCAAAAAATGCCTGCCGGTAAAACACATTCTAAGGCATTCTAAACGTTACTAGTTTCCGCACCTAATCTATAAAACCCAAAATACACTGCACCTCACCGCACCTTGGTTCACCTCACTGCACCTTGGTTCACCTTACAGCACCTTGGTTCACCTCACTGCAACTTGGTTCACCTCACTGCACCTTGGTTCACCTCACTGCACCTTGGTGCACCTTACTACAACTTGGTGCACCTCACTACACCTTGGTGCACCTCACTACACCTTGGTGCACCTCACTACACCTCACTACACCGTGGTGCACCTCACTACACCTTGGTGCACCTCACTACACCTTGGTGCACCTCACTACACCGTGATGCACCTCACTACACCTTGGTGCACCTCACTACACCTTGGTGCCTAAGGTTGGTGCAACGGTTGGCCGTTGGCCAAATAATTCATTTTTGAAGTGTTGTAGAGGACGTAAGGCGAAACTTTTTTGCCCATTGAAGTGTGATTCACAGGCCTCCAGGTCAACGCTATCGTCAGTCGAGGATCAAAAAATTAATTTAATGTTATAGAAAAAGTCGAGGGAAGCATTTTTACCAATGTTACTATGTGTTCTGGTGTGATCCTAGAGTCATTCAAGTATAAAAATAATAATTTTAGAATCATAGAAGAGCATGTCGAGGAGACATTTGTGTCTATTCAAGTGTCCCAGACGACATCTAAGGACCAGCAAATTATTTTTGAAGTTTTGTAGAAGACTACGAGTGAAATATTTTTGTCAATCGTCCAGACCGAAAAATCAATTATTGAAGTGTTTAAGAGGATATTCAATGGAACACTTTTACCCATTGGAGTCTTGGTTCCAGAACAGTAAATCTTACACATTACCCACTCATTACCAGCAAGCTGAGAAAAGTGTATCGTAAACATAACATTCAACTGGTTCATAGGAATGACAACACGCTGAAAAACTCCTTAGGCTCCATTAAAGACATCCCCCCTGACATCATGAAATCGGGAATTTATAGAATACAGTGTGCGAATTGTGGGAAGTATTATTTTGGTATGACAATTAGACAGTTATTGGTCCGCTTTTATGAACATGTGAAGTCCAAAAATTGGAAAAAGAAAACAGCCGTGGGAAAACACCTATTCGACACCGACCATTCCTTAGACATCACAACTCTAAAGTTGGTCCAAGAAATCCGACGCTCATGGAATATTGAGTTCAATGAAGCCATACACATAGCCAAACACGCGCATTTGAACCTCATGAACGCTGACAATGGAAATGTAACCTCTTCCCTTCTAAAGTTATTCCGTGTGAAGAGAACACTTGACAAAAATGTTATTATTATTGACGACGAGATTGACATGGTCAACGAGACAGTTGATGACGAAGAGACATTTTTTGACTGTGAATAATAAACCCAACTTAAAAAAAAGCTACTAGATTTCGACGACGCATTGAAAATTTCGATTTCAACAATGTTAGTGAAATCGCCTGTGATAGTAGAGAAATATATCTTTTGTAATGTTTTTAGTTTTGACCGAGCCTTGAAGATAAGAACTTAGTTCTCGAAACCGGTCGCTGAAATAAAAATAAATTGGTACAATTTAAACGGATAATGTTTCAACTCATTTCCCCTTCGCTTCGTAGTAATCAGTAAATCTTCATATAAAAAACCTAGGTCATTTAAATTCAGGAAAACAAAGTTTTGAGAATCCGGCGAGCACGGGCTCACGGGCATCACGAAAACATCTGCCCGTTAACCTCTAATCTCCGGGTCTATGCTTCAGATCCGAAATTTAATTTTTGATTTCCTGCAGTAGACGTTAAGGGGAACTCAATTTCTCATGAAACTTTTGGTCCAAGACTAAGTTACTACGGTCGTCCAAGGATCTAAAAATGATTTTTGATAGATGGTAGAGGACTTTTTTGCGCAGCTTTTGGTTTTGTAAATTTTATGATACTTTGTGTATCGCCATTTCATTTTTTTTCATGACTGTAGGTGAACTTAGCCTTGCACAAAAATAACTTCACTTAAGGAAAGAAACAAAATGGCTGTACTTTCAAAGATTACTCTTTTCATCTGTCTTATTATTCACTTCAATCGTGAAGTCACGATTTTGATGGGGATCGTTTTATGCGATTTGACTTTCAAAGAAGAGCAAAATCTGACGATCGGACGGGCCGGAGTTCTATGAGAAAAGTGTTTTGTTATGGGTAAAAAGTACACCACGCAAATTGTGAGCAAGATCTCAGTTTTTGGAAATCTGTTGAGTGTTTCCGGTAGTTAACGTGGATCTAGCGATACGCATGTACGCATTATACGAAGCAAATTTTCAACTTTTTGCCGGGTCAGAGCTCAAAGTAGTCTACTGAAGTGTTTTATATAATCAGAGGTTTCCTAGAAACTTTCAGCAAAGAACTGATTGTGGTCGTAAAGGTTTGAAATCAAAAACATGTTTACTGGAAAGCAATTTTCATAAATTAGTGAAAGCTAGTACATCATAGATGGCACTAGGAATTTACCACTGACACAGCAAAAAACTTCGGTATCGAAAGGGCCTCTAGGAAGGAATCCATATGAGCAAAAGGCTCATAAAAATTTGCGAAACCAGCAAATAAACTGATCTAGCCTCAGACCCGGACGCAGGTACTTGCACAATGCATTTCTTTTGGCGCACTCTACTTTTAATGGATGTGCAGGACATATACGAACGAAAGAGAATTACAATAAAATTCAATGGTGCGGTGGAGAGAAATCTTTAGGGCTTTTCTGATGGCCATCATACATACGGTAAGAAAAGGTTAAAATATCGAAAACTTCAAATAAATGTTGTATTGGGAGAAAGTACTCTTGTCAACGACCTATCATTCGATATTTTATTGCTGCGCTGCATAAGATTAAATAATGCCGAATTATGGAAGTCAAAAAGAAATTTTGATGGATTTGTAAGAAATACGAAGATCTGTTTACTTTACTGTCTATTTTTTTGTTGTTCAATCGAAATATTGGAAATTTCATCGAATATGATGTGATAAGTTTTCGTTTTTTATGATTTGGATCCATCAGTGGGTGAGTCAACTGCCTACATTTTTAAACATAAGAAACTCGTTTTGTGAATGAAAAATTGAATTGATTTGAATCGATCGATCAACAGAACTAGCAAAAAATGACAGAGCAGTTTTGGTAAATACTTTTTATGACACTCTAAAGTGCACATTCAAATGGATTGCTCTATGGGTAAAGATCATAGATCACAACGACATCGATATTTCTATTTCTCTATTTTCAGTACTGATGTATAATATGTATACTATTGCATGCGAGCAGTGGGTTAGCTAGGTCTTGAATGTCGCGTGTAAAATATATCGAATACCAAAACAAAATCTGCAAGTTTGGGTCTTCTACTCCGAAACCCTTGAGTCGTACATAGATGAGAGGTTTTTCGAAAAAAAAAACTGACTCCAACACGAACCCAATTCGGTACCATAGGGTTAGGGAGCCCCCGGGTGTAGTGTGTCAGCGCTTGGCTTAGGTGCCTAGTGGCGTCAAAGCAGTTCACGTGTTAAATTTTAGTGACTGAACCACTAGTCCTTCCTGGCCAACCAGGTCGGCGAGAATATAGTAGAGAGATGATTTTTTTATTAGGAGAATAGTTGCTCGAATATTGGGTATTCGAACGCGCACGGAGGCCACCGTTTGGTCCTATTGCGCTCTGATAGAGATGATAGTATCTCGGGCCTTACCTAGGTTTCGGATGTTCTGTACCGAACTTCCGTTTTTAAGGAGGGTCGCTGAAGTGACCCGCACTAATTGGGCGTATCCCAATTCCTCGCCTATGGGGGCCGTGCGGTTGAAGCTATGCTAGGCACGCACGTTAATCTACAACTTCATTGTTATCTGGCTCTCCAACTTGAACGAGTGGACTCGAGCCGTGCCCGATAACTCAATCACCGTACATTCAATCGCTAAAGGACTGGAAAGCGTACAAAGGGGGCCAAAGATTTTCTCGGTATAGACCAGAATCCAAGCAGCGATTACCGGTCATTGTAGGTTGTATCGGCACCTACACAAGTTGAGGCTCTCAGCGACTCCCAGGTGTTGAATTGGGAGAAAAAAAGCACATGCATTTGATATGCGATTGTCCTACTTAGTTCCTTGAACTGAGGCACACAGTTCTGGGAGACTAAATGTTGTACGACCTTTAGATGTCACTCCATTGGGACCTGTCACTCTGGACTGATTCCACTAGCCGACAGAGGTTTTGTGATGAAGAAAAAAATGATGTAGTCTGACGTAGTCTCTTCTGAAAAACTGGTGTGTAACCAGTTTTTTCAGTCACCCGCCATTTCTTCCATATGATCCCTAAAAGTTCCCATGGGAACCAGTTCTTCCTAAGCATATGCTTGAGTACGAGCAAAAGCATGTTAGCTTATACTTACGAAGCATGAGCATAAGTAAAATCTGGAGTAAAAGCTTTTGCTTGGGAAGTCTTTCCTCTTGCTTGAGCATTTGATGCCGAATCTTTTACTTATGCTTGAGTGGGTGATTGTAGAAGTTTAACACCATTATGTAAAAATTATTATCCATTGAGATAAAATGCGACCCACTCAAACATAATTGAAAGCTTCGGCATCAAATGCTCAACCAAGATCAAAGACATTCTAAACAAAAGCTTTTACTCCAGCCTTGACTTATGCTCATGCTTCGTAAGCAGATGCCCAGGATGGGCTGGTTCCCATGGGAACTTTTAGGGATCGTAGGGAAGAAATGGAGGGTGACTGAAAAAAACTGATTCAGACTACATCATTCTTTTCTTCATCACAAAATCTCTGTCGGCTAGTGTTCTTAACGTGCGAAGATGTGATCGTCATAATCTGGAGACTGCAGTTGTACCTATAAAACTAATATCTTTTGACGAAAATTATTATTTATTAATCGTTCGAAAACAGTCGTTCCCGTGGCGATCATCACGGGATCGACTGTTTTTAATTACATTGTGTTTCGTAATTTTCGTCGAAAGATATTGGTTTTATGGGACAACACACTAGATTGGCATGCAACATTGTAATTTTTTCAATTTACATGCAAGAAATGCGAAAAGTTTTTCCTAAAACTCAAATTAAATTCGACAACTTTCAAATCGACGCCCTCAAAATACACTTCCGAAGGCGCCTTCAACGACTAGTCGTCGACTGTTTTTTTGGCGACTGATTGAAGGCGGTTGAGAGACGGCTTCAAGGCGATTGAGAGACACTTTGAAGGCAGTTTTATAGCAGGATTCGCAAGCTCCTTTGGTTAGTTTTGGCGCTAAATTTAGACATTAATTCCAATGAGATAAAATTTGCACTTATGTTAATTGAAGTTTTTGTTCAAAATTGATGAACCATTTGAAATTTGCCTTGATGTTTACAAAAATCTGAAATCAAAAAGCCATTCTGTTTCCTTTATTGACGCTTTTCTTCTCATTTTTAGACCCGTACGAAGTACGTAGGTCTGATGCGTTTACTACCACGTTTGTTACATTGCGAATTCGAACCCGGGAGTAAGGTGGAAATTTTTTTTGTTGCCTCCAGATGACAAATCAGCGAAAAAAACAATGTCCGTCTGTCGGTCTGTCTGTCTGTCGGTCTGTCTGTCGGTCTGCCTGTCTGTCGGTCTGTCTGTCCGTCCGTCAACACGATAACTTGAGTAAATCTTGACCGATTTTCAAAAACTTTTTTTTTCCTGAAAGGTAGTCGAAAAATATTTTATGGTATTGAATCTGGGCACTGTCGGCCCAAGGGCCGCCGAGCTAGGGCCGTTTAAGTGGTTTTTGATCTTTTGCACATAACTCGAGTAAATCTTTTCTGATTTTCATAATTTTTTTTTGTTTGAAAGATCTGGGCATGGCCGACAATTTATGGAAGAAACATTTTTCGATTTCAGTCTTTGGACTTAGCTAGGGCACTAAAAAAGAGTCTTTGTTAGGACCCTACGCGTTTTTTGTACATAACTCGAGTAAATCTCTTCCGATTTTCAAAAACTTTTTTTGTTTGAAAGATCTCGGCACGTCCGACAATTTATAGAAGAATTTTTGCCTGTGCTTAGGGCTCAAGTGGGCCTCATGTCGGTCCTAACATAAAAAAATGTTTTTTGCTATGTTGCAGAGCAAATTGAGGGAAACATTTTTGTCTATGGAAGTATGTATCCGAGGCCTCTATTTAAGGCCCTAAGTCAGTACTAAGGTCGGTCCTAGCCCAAAAAATAGTTTTTTGCTATGTTGTAGACAAAATTGAGGAGAACATTTTTCTCTATTTGGAGGTCAATTTTGTGCGTTCGGAGAATTTTTTTACACCGTTACTTCGGACGGGTTTTTCAAAATTACCCTACGGGCAATTTCCAATACAGTCTACTGTGAACGCAACATTTACTTAAATACGTTTCAGTCTTTTCGTAACGGAAACTCTGTTTGCCGCATCTATTCTGATACGTACGGGTCCCTTCTATGTTTTATGCTCGATTTCTGTCCAAATCGACTATGTCATTTAATCTCATTGGTACTTCTGCTAGTAATGATGTTGGCAAAATTTCTAAAATGTTTTTTGAACAATGTTATTCGCAGACCATTGGAGAATCGGCCAAAAATCAATCCTTGACACCCTTAAGAATGAATAAATTTTACGCTAAGAAAAAAGTAAAAGTGGAAGTGATCAATGAATATTCCAATTTTAACTTTCATACTTGAAAAGCAAATATCATCCATATGAAAAGGCCCATTCCCGCAGTCTCCACTGATAAATCTAAAAGTCCACATAAGCAACAGAACTTGCGTATGCTCATTTGTTTGACGACATTCATACCTTTACTACAGTAAGTCTTTAATACTATATTTCTCATCTGAATGTAAAGATGATAAGAAGAAAATCGAACGGACTATTGGCAACAAAATCAAAAACAAATCCGTGAGTTATTTCTTTCTCTAAATGTTGTTAATTATAACTGTGTTTTCCACCTAAAATTAAGATGCTAATAAGCGACCATGACACAACTGATTAAAAACGGTTTTTTATTTCATTCGAAGCTAAAGAAAAAATTGACAGATTTTGTGTTTTTTAAATTCGTTTGAATTAAATTTAAGTTTATTTGATCGTTATGAGATAATGTATGAAGTATTGAAAGAAAACCATTAACGAAGTGATTCAAACCAAATATGTGCATTAATTATTTTAAACGTTTTTAGCGTAAAAAACAACTCTAACAAAATTCGTTTAAACGACTTTTCACTTTGATCAATAACAGACCAAATAATCTACCAGACTTCACGTAGATTAACAGATCCCACAACAACCACTCCAAGTGGAAGTGTGAAGCAAGAAGAATAAATTTTTCTGTATACGTGAGTGTGTATTGGTTGTGACGGAAAATATTTTCCCATCACTTGGGACGAAAAGTTGCTTTCCAACACACTCTCACTATTACAGAAAAATATCATTCAAAATACCCCAATACACACTCGATGTGTACTTTTCGCTTGGGCTTCGCCCGCGCGTACGTACACATCTCGTGTGTATTGGGGTATGTTGAAATATACTATTACGAAAAATTCACGACGACCAAATATCATCTCATTTGATCATCATCTCAAATGTTGTGATTGAGGTGTTCAAGACATTAAAAATTCTAGCGGAAAAATATCTCAATCATACTTTTACTTTAAAGGCGACATTCGAGCCATGGTCGGCAAAATCCCTGCTCATATTTGAAACATACCGTAGAAATGCAAACAATCTATTCTACCTTTCGAAGGAGATAGAGACGTTCGTTAAACATAAAATAAACATTAATTTTAAAATTGTACTTTTCAACGAGAATTTTCTTCTGCTGTTGAATTGTATGCTAATTTCGTTCTATTTTCCATTGAATGGATTGTTTAAAAAAAATGCAATTATTTACTTTTAAATGCGCTCATTGCGGATTAAGATTCAATTAAAACATTATTTATTTTTAATGTTTGAATCAATTGCCTCACTTTAACATTCAGAGGTGACGAATGCCATTATAAAAATGAGGAAAGTCGCTAAGTTCATTAATGGCACATTAGACTCTTAACTAATATCATAATGGTGGATTATCCATATTCAATTAACCTTGTGGGTTCAATAATTTAATAATGGACAGTTGAAATGTGAAAAACAAGTCTAACACAAATTATGTTGTTATTATTTACATGATCGGTCATTTATTATTTAGTCATTGAACAAAGTGTAACACTTCACGCATTTGTAATGATTTTCGTTACTCACATACCTTCGACACATTGAACTACAGTCACAGATTTTTCGAATGACGGTCATATGTCTTTACGACATTGTGTCAGGTGACCATATTCACAATGTTTAATAAACATTGTTTATAGGTAGGTCATTTGAGAGAATTTCCTGTTAATGCTTCCAGATCGAATTGATTGTACCGTAAATTTGAAGCAATCTGAAGTTCCAAGTCTCTCGTAAATTTTTAACTCTGAATTTACGATAAAATCGACGCAAAATAAATAGATACTTTAACAATTGGCCTCAAGTGCTGTCCATAAATGACGTCACGCTGTTTTATGGAATTTTTGACACCACCCTCTACCCCGTCACGTAAAATGGGTCAAATCTGCTCCGAATCTCCATATAAAAGTCATTTTCTTCACGTTTGCTCCTGGAGCTTGACGTCATTTGTGAGGCTGTTCAGCTAAAAATTTATATGGGCTATTCTACAGTATGTGGGAACGGCTTCAAGTGCTTAAACGTCAAAAAATCAAAATTGTCGACGTTTTCACTGAAGCTTAATTAAGATTTTTCCATACAACAAAAATCTTACCTTTCTGCCATTACGTCGGTTAAAGCCGTTCCCACTATACATTAGTAAAATTCTCGTCAGACCAACTTCTTTTTTTCATATTGAAAAGTAGTTTTTCTGGCAGATAATTTGACGTAGATCAGCGTTTGTGAAGAACGTTTTCCGAAAAAATTGGGTCTTGATGCCTGGCACGTGACTTTTGTTCTTCTATTTTAAAGCGTTTTGACAGGAATTTGACATAGAAATTTTTTGTCTTCAGCAAAGTTGTTCAGCATGAAATAAGGAACAACTCGGCTCACGCAACTTTTTTTCTATCAGAAGCATTTCAGAAGTTAATGAATGTTGAAGTCGAACTTTCTGAAAAATGCAGTATTCTGGTCAAAATTGCAGAACTCTTCCGGAGTTTGAGATAGAAATTTTTTGTCTTCAGCAGAGTTGTTCAGCACAAAATGAGGAACAAGTTTGCTGAAGAAGCAATTTTTCCATAAATTTTATTTTGGAAGTTATGATTTGTTGAACTCTGTTAATTTGGAATTCGAAAATTTGTCCCGGAAAGAACAGGTCATAAATTCCGAAATAAAAATGATGGAAAAATTCCTCCTTCGGCAAACGTGTTTCTCTTTTCGTGCTGAACAACTTTGCTGATCTGTCAAGAATTCGGCTACTGTACATGCTGTAGAATAGCTTACATACTTTTTTGTAATTCACCGACAAAACACCCCCCTTTACGTGCGTCATTTCGGTGTCGCTTGAGGTCACTTTTCGCACTAGTGCGACAAAACTTTCAACACACTAGTGCGATAAAGTTTTCACACCGTTTTTACGCACTAGTGTAATAAAATTTTATTGCACTAATGCGAAAAAATAATTGAAATATCGACTAATTTTCGCAAGTAAAAACAAGCAGGGAATAGCTCGTTTTTTGTCTGTGAATTTCAAAAAACGTTGTTTGATACACGTTATGTATGCTGGTAGTTTAACGCAAACAATGTGTTGCTGAACTCGCCTTCGGCTCGTGTCGGCAAACTCTTATCTAGTGCGTTAAACTACCTTCATACGTAACTTGCATCAAAAACAACTATTCACTTCTCTACCAAAGAATACGCTCTACGGTACATGCAGCATAACAAACTTTTTTCTGTATGCTGAAACGAAACGCACGCATTTTTGTTATAAAACACTTCAGTTCCAGCGGCTGACCGCATCTGATATATAATGTAATTTATAAAACTACATTCAAATGTACATTATTGAGAAATGATTTTGAAATTGAAAGTATATAATGTGGTGGAAGCGAAACTGACAATTTTGCAAAAAATTAGAAATAATAAATGTAGGCGAGAAAAATATCAAAAAATTTAAGATGTCCATGTGTTTGATTTAATGTGTAGCCATGGCCGCTTAAAGTAAAGTTCAGGTATCCCCTTTTTTCACTCCTGAACACCAAACGTAAGTTCTAAAAATGTTATAAGAATTAAGTGTGACATATGCTTTTCTCAAAGTATGGCGAATTTCATGAAGAAATGTGTCATGAAGATAATTTTTTAGTGTTACGACGGACGTATGTCCATCACATCGTGAAATTTCCTATACTTTGACAGAAGCCAATGTCTCAATGAACGCATCAATTTCAACAATATAGCAGAGGGAGGTCATCAGGTCATGCTCTAATATTATCCAAAGAGGAAAAATATTTGAAACGGGGTATTTACAGGGTCAGCAAAACTGTTTTGCTGACGGAAATTCGGTTGTAGTTCAATAGTAGATATAAAGCGACTAGCGCTTCCACCATGTGAAAAAACGTTTTCTTCCTAGTTTAAAGAAGAGAATCATCAGCAATTATAGTCACGAAAGTTTCTGTATTTTACTCAATGCGAATCCATTAATTTCCGGAGACGACTTATTCCAACGTTAACATTTCCAAATAAAATTTGTTGTTTACATGAAGATGAATTTATAAATTTGGTGCAAAAAATCATCAGACATCCAAAATTCAAATCAAGTTTTCAACCATATAATTAAGTGTGAAGGTCAGATTTTTTCACCAAGAATTATGAATTGAATTATGAAGAATATTTTTTCTTATTATTTTTTGTTACAGTTCCATATTGACGAGTGATTTCGCTCAAAAATACAGGTAAAATATTATGAGGAATAATGAGTTATTGCTAGACAAACACCAAAACTATTGTTTGCTTGCGAATTTACGTGAATTTACAATCCGAATTTTCATGCTAGTACAGACGATGGACACCAACAAAAGTTTCCATTTTAACAGTGCGTGAAAATATACTTAGACTCTCTAATGAATGACGAAAAAGTTGTTTTTCGTAAAAATCTTTATTTGAAAATACTTAATCAGAAAAATGTTTGAGTTAATATTGGCTTGTGATATTAAAAATTAACAAACAAACTGTTTGTGCATTCCAAAGCTCTGAATTCATTTCGTAGTAAATTATTACCCAATATACAGTCATCGAAATGTAGTTGAGTATGGATTCTACCCGACAAGTTTTTAGGGGGCTTTGTTCTGTGATATGACAAAATCTTATGCAAAATTTTGTTTGCTTCTTCATTGATAAGTTAACTAAATTTCGTATGTATCATGCCCGCAGCGGTAGCGGAGGGCGTGACGCAGTCCCCACACCCAAAAAAAACCTCCACAAACCCAAAAAAACTCCATACAAAAACTACGTCGCAACAGCTTTCCAACGTGCCCAGACTCATCAAAATCGGTTGAAAATTGGCTGAGATATCGAGGTTTGAAAATGACATTTTTCTATGGGATTTCGATTTTTCTATTATTCTCATTATTTCTAAAACTTTTTTTCTGATCTGTCGGTTTCTATCTATCTATCTATCCATCTACCTATCTTTCTATGTTCTATCTATCTGTCTATCTATTAATAATTTTCGATCCAGACAGCCGATCTTCCTGAAATTTTCAGGGAGTGTCAGTCTCGCCCCCAAATGAAAAATTTCATATGCCGCTTTTCCGGGAAAATTCTGGAAAAGCCGTGGCATGAGGAAAAGTGGTCAATTTTGAGGGTTTTTAGGTAATTCTCGAAGTTTTCGAATTTTAGCTCCGGAGTGACAATAGCTAGAGAGTTGGTGACTTTTAGTTGATGACTTTTGGTATCATTAGAAAATGGCTGAAAGCTGCCATAGCGGCGCTATCTTGGATTTTCATTTATGCTTTTTCGGTTTTCGAATTTGAGCTCCGGAATGACACTACTTAGAGAGATGGTTTCTTCTAGAAAGTTATAGAGTTGGATTTTCTACTAAATTCTGAATAAGAATACCTAGACGTTAGTTTCTTCAGGAAAGTTATATGAATCACTGAGAAGAATTGGTGACACGAAGTGTTCCGAAGGTAGCCTAAAGTGACACGAAGTGTTCCGAAGGTAGCCGAAGGTGACACGAAGTGTTCCGAAGACAGCCCATGGTGACACGAAGTGTTTCGAAGGCAACCCATGGTGACACGAAGTGTTCCGAAGGTAGCCGAAGGTGATACGAAGTGTTCCCAAGGGAGCCGAAGGTGACACAAAGTATTCTAAAGGTAGCCGAAAGTGATACGAAGTGTTCCGATGGTAGCCTAAGGTGTTGGAGAACAATTTTTTTCGGAGAAAAATTTTTTTGGAGAAAATATTTTTTGGAGAAAAATTTTTTTGGAGAAAAATTTTTTTTGGAGAAAAATACTTTTCGGAGAAATTTTTTAAAGGCACAATTTGTTTGCGAGAAAAATTGTTTGACGAAAAAATTGTTGGAGAAAATATTTTTTCGAAGAAAAATTTTTTTTTGAGAAAATTTTTTTCGAAGACAATTTTTTTTCTGAGAAAATTTTCTTTTCTGAGAAAATTTTTTTTCGGAGAAAATTTTTTTCAAAAAATAGAAATTTTTTCTACAACTGAAAACTTCCAAAACGACTGATATCACAACAAAAACATCTTTAAAGGTAGAGTGTGACACAGTCCGTAAATCCGCTTCCAAAATTAATGATATCGCTTGAGGTGACGCTATAGCTGATAATACGCTGAGGTTTGTCTGAATAGAACCTTGTGTTCAAAGTTTTAATTTCCTGAAAAATTACAGCGCTGTTTTCAAAATAAAATTACGTTGTGTTAAAAAAATTGCGTCACAAATGCTGGACCCACCAGCTGAATAATTTTTCAACACTTTCAGTTTTTACACGCAAAAATTTTAATTTACCTTAAACATTCTACGCAATAAGAAACAAAAGTCAAATTTTTGCAGTGCAAAAACTGAAAGTGCAGAAAAATTATTTCGTCGTTGGGTCCGGCATTTGTGACGGAATTTTTTTAACAAGACGTAATTTTGTTTTAAAAAAAGCGCTGTAATTTTTTCAGAAAATCAAAACTTTGAACACAAGATTCCATTCAAACAAACTTCTGCGTATTATCAGCGTTAGCGTCACCTCAAGCGATATCATTAATTTTGGAAGCGGACTTACGGACTGCGTCACACTCTACCTTTAAAAAGGTTTTTGTTGTGATCAATGCTATAAGTAATATGATTTTAATTGATCGTGGGATCAATACAGGGTGGATTTTCCCTCTGTTTCTCGATCGGTTAAAATAATAAGACCAGTAGAAAAAAAGGAAAGTCAGATTTAAATCTTCGCAGATATCATCTGCTTTATTGAGTTGTAAGAATGTAAATGCATCCTCCATGAAATACATAAACATACGCTAGACTTACAAGCTATGTAGTTCAGAAAAGCAAAAAAAAAATTTCGAATTCCTGAAACTCATAACTACATATGCATTAGGATGGGGTGTAGGAAAACAATTTGCCGAAAAGTTTAGTAACTTACCTATAATAGTATGTTACCTAACCAGGAGCTGCACTTCGGGTCTAAATCAGCCATTTCAGATCCGTGTTGCGTTTACTATTTTATACGTAGACGGACAAAAAGTTCGATTTCGAGCGAGACACGTAGGGAAATAATTGACAAGTGAGAAAGAAAGTAAGGAAATAATTAACAGATGGGAAATAAAAATATGTAAATATTTGACAGGTGGGAAATAAAGTGGAGAATTATTTGACAGGTGGGAAATAATGCAGGGAAATAATGGACAGGTGGAAACTAAAGTAGAAAAATATTTGACAGGTGGGAAATAAAGTAGGGAAATATTTAAAAGGTGGGAAATAATGCAGGGAAATAATTGACAGGTGGAAACTAAAGTACGGAAATATTTGACAGGTGAGAAATAGAGCAGGAAAATAATAACTGTCAAAAGTGAGCCTGAATGAGTCATTTCTCGATCTAAATTCTTTGAGGAAGTCTTAGATTAGAGCATAAAATTACTCTAAATTGATAAAAAGTGTCTGACCGTGGAACTATTGCTATTTGAAAAAAGCGGTAAAAATAGGAAAAATCAAAAAAAGTAATGGAACCAGTTAATTTTTTGAACACTCCTACTCTGTTCAAGCGGAAAGAAAATCTCGTATGAAAAAACGTACAAAAATCCATAAATGGTAAATACATTCTCAGACCATATTTCTCAAAACGGTTTCAAATGACTTATGCTTTAAAAATTGCCTTATTTTTGTTGAATAAAAGTCACAAGACAGGCTAAACTTTAGTAACAGGAAGACTTATGAATCACTCAAATAAAAATTGCAACGACACTGCTCTAGACTGAAAAATTAATTGATTTTTACAAACACGCCTCTACTTTCGAATACATTGCTTGTTATGTTAAAGAAAAAATTGAACAAACAAAATCATTGGTGCAATTTACTCTCTATTTACATATGTAAATTTCACAAGGTTTGGCTCATCGAATGCGTTGGAATAATGAGGCGACCTTGAAAGAAACAAATTAATTTAAAGTGTGCAGTCTGCATGAGTCATTGACTCAAACATTCTTGAGCCGCCACATAAAAATCTGAATAATTCTTAACAAATTTTTACTACCTTCGAATCTTACATCAACATTAAGTTGCCGAAATTATTATTGCAATATAAAAGAATGCAAGATATAAAGGAACAAAAAACGTGTATTCCGTAGGAAACTTCCAAGAAACGCCGATGATGGTTGAAGGTTATCGTTGGATATTTTTCGTGTGTCAGGTTTTCATTCTATCATTTTTTATTTCAACATTACGCGTTCCGCGTTATTTGTGAATAATATCTAATGAATGGTGACTATAACGTTCTTTAAAATTCCTGTTGAAGAGACCTTTACTCACCATAGCAAACATTTTGACATGACAACATCTAAGATAAGGCGTTGTCAAAAATGATCTACAAAACGTGATCTTGTCATCTTTATTTATAAATTGAAGCAGATTGAAATCAGATCGAAACAGAATAGTGTAGGTGTAGACATGCCTCAAGTTAAGATTCGGAACAGGTCAACCTTACCTCAAGTATATGTTGTGTATGGTATGTATGTTACACGAGAGGCAGGTTTCTTTCATATATATGGAGTGCATTTCATGTTATCAATCGTCGAAGCCCTAGGGATATCATTCTGTATGGCCCTCACAGGGGGCCGTCATTCTATTTGAAAGCACTTTGGAATACAGTGCGAAAATTGAACTCTCGCGTAAAGGCAATTTAAAAGCTAGCGATACTCGCTATTTATATGATTGTTTGTTTGTTTAGCATTACGGAAACATTGGATGAAATGTGACTCTTATGATTAAGAATAATGTTTTAAAACCTCCTCTGATATCAATTGTTTCGGAAGTAACACAGAGACTTTTTTATTTTAGATTAGGTTAGATTAGATTAGGTGAAGGAGTTGAGGGAGGCCCTGAACCGGGTGGGGCGGAGGAACCAGGTGAGAATGATCTGGGTCCCCGGCCACTCGGGCGTGGAGGGTAACGAGAAGGCGGACGAACTGGCGAGGAAGGGCTCGGCAACTCAGAGTTGCGGCCCAGAGCCACTCATACCCATCCCACACTCAGCGTGTGTGAAAGCGATAAAGTGTTGGGTGCGGTCGGAGTTCGTCGATCACTGGAGCGCCTATGAGGGAGGAGTGCACACAAAGCGCTTCTTCCCGGTGCCCAATGGTAGGTGGGCCAGAGAGCTGCTAGACATGGACAGGTGCCGCATCAGGCGGGTGGTGGGTGCGATCACCGGGCACTGTGGGCTGGGCAAGCATCTGGCTAGAATGGGGCTCTCCAATGATCCCAATTGCTCCTGTGGCCTAGGTGAGGAGACGGGGGTACACATAATATGTGAATGCCCGAAGTTCTCCTCACTGAGGCTTAGGACCTTGGGAGGTCATGTGGTTCAACCCGCAACGGTATCGAGCGTGGGACCTGCGGCTCTGGACAGGTTTCTGGTTGGGACCGGGCGGTTTCCGAGATTTATATGATGAGAGGGTGACGAAACAAAGGATCACCGGATCTGTGTTTCATGGACCAGCAATGGACCCGCCCAAACTGATGAATCTAAAACACAGAGACTTGCGTTCATTCACATTCCTACTTTTTGCAGCAACAAGATTTATACGAATGAAAATAATATTTTACAGTAAATTGTTTAAAACATGAAATAAATAAATAAAATCAACTTGAATAGCTAAGCTTACAAAAGTTACGGCCGCATACATAAAATCTACTTGCAACTTCTCATATTGCACTATAAATATAACACCAGTGTACGCCAGTGCTGCATTCGATAGTCCCAGGTAAATAGTTTTTCATTACATTTACATTTCGAAGACATTTTCCTGCAATCAATTCCGCGCCATTCTATACATTTCTTGCAATTTACATCTCAATTGTACAGAGTCTGAGTGCACTACATGCTATGATCTTCGATCTGTAGTTATGTTTTCATGGTACATATACTAACAACGAAACATACTAAACAGTGGAATTCAATTTGAAATGAAAACAATAAAATATGGTAGCTTTGAGTACACACAATACGTTTATGTCTTGCAGAAAAATTCTTTTATTTAACATTCAATATTTGCGTACTTTCGCAATGCGACATTATTCGTGACACGAGTGGTGTAGTCAGCGTTTTTACTACAGCTAGATTCGTGCGATATCAAGTAAGACACACGACAACTGTTACCTTCTTCATTTCCAGAACCAAACAAACAGTCTTTGAAACTGCGCAATCCGCAATCCGCATAGAGAGAATTTTGCTCTATGCGCAACCAGGGCTAACGAATTTTCGTTTGCTTCTCTTGCAATAGTTTTCACCTCTTCAGATAAATTTATTTGTGGAACCAATACGATGTTTTAGGTGACGTGGTGACATTTAACAGAGAGAGTATTTTTTTCTCAAAGAGAACATGTAAGTTTATACCGTCAAAAAACAACATTTCTTGAATGCCCTACATCACAAGCACAGTAGAAATAACAATCCACCGTACAGCAGAAAAACCTCTCATTTTATGAATTTTTCTAAGTTTTCTCAACTCAATCGGACTATTTCTCATTTCATATGAAAGAATAGAGTTACTAGAGCTCTGTCTGGTTTTTGCTTGTTTGTTTTTTTTAGATATTTTTGATGGGTGAAAGGTGCAATGTGTGTTAACTGTCAAAATACAGGTAAAGCTTCAATGTCAACATGTCAATTCATAAAAGAAACACTGAATTCTATACAATTTTGTAATTTGTTTGTTTGTATCATGTATACCGAGTAGGATATTAATGTCAGATCATAACATTTCTTGCATGTTAATGTTTAAAATAATAAAAAAAATTAATTTAACTGTTTTTTCCAATAATTACAACAAAAAATCTTAAACTGAAATCTATTACTAATTATGTCCTTCAAACACTCAATCATCTATTGAATGTCCGTTTTGGATTTCTTATTTTCAATGAGAAGTTAAACCTAAATATTTTTCCATATTTACGCATTGAGTATGTTCGCGTACTGTCTTGAACACAATAAATTAATATTGTTGCTGTACACATTTTAACTGGCCCATAAAAAATTATTTATTACAATATTCAACGATTCAATTTAATGACTAAACAAATTATTCCTGCCTTACTAAAAAATGCCTAAACAATTGTTGAGGAAATAGTTTAAGAGATTTCTGTTGTTCGCGCTGCCAAGTAATGACTCGCAAGATTATTAAAGTCATTGAAAGAGTTGAAATCATAAGGGGGACGGTTTCTTCTGACTAGTAAACCACAATAAAGTAAGATTGCAGAAACGAACTTTTAAAATGTGTCATGAGCGTGACATTTCTGAGAATACCATTGTTAGAACGATGAAATGTAAACACGGTGATACATTTTATAAGTTCGTTTCTGCAGGTGCTGTGTGTATAAAAATGCATAGGGAAATAAAATTGTCTTAAAATTTGAGTGATCAGTCGACAAACAAATTGTTATAGATAACTGAACAAGGTTGCATGTGGGCGTAGCAAACCGAAAAGTCACAAAGGTGATTTGCTGCATATTTAGATACTATACCCTCTTCAAATGTATATACTTGTGCGACGTATAATTATATTAGTTGTGGGATGCATAATTATTCAACATTCTAGTATAACATACAAAATGAAGGTATAATTTGCATACATGTCAATGATCAAAATATGCGGCGTATCACCAATGTGAGGTTTCAGTGTACGATCCAACATGATTTAGGAGAAGCTCAATAGCCGCAAACGGGCCATCCATAAAGTAAGTACTTCCTTAGGGCGTAGGGGGGCTCGACGAAAGCGTGGGTTCCATACATTTGAATATATTTTTGCATACATTTTTGCGCACGAGGGAGAGGGGGATCTTGAAATAGTAGCTTTTTGAGTGCGTACTTTATGGATGGTCCCATAGTAAAAGATTTGCCTACTTTCAAATGCGCACATCTCGAGAAAGTAAAAAAACAAATCCAAATTATTGGCCTATTCATTAGATGTTTGGCAACCTTTGAAATAAGCATAGGAATACTAGACCAGCGCCAGACGTCGCCGACGTCACCTCCATTGAAATTATTCCCGTAAAGTAACGCCAAAGTCAAATCGCCAAAAAAGAAAAAATCGCAAAAAAAATCGCGTGAGGAAACGCCAAAAAAGAGAAGAAACGCCAAATTAATTTTTTTCAGCTCTTGGCGTTTCTTCACACTTTGGCGATTTTTTTTTTTTTTTTGGCGTTTCTTTTGGCGGTTTTTCTTAGCATTTCTTCATATTTTGACGATTTTTTATGATGATTTAACAAATAATTGCCAAAGTGTGAAGAAGCGCCAAAAAAATCGCCAAAGTGTGAAAAAACGCCAAAAAAATCGCCAAGGTGTGAAGAAACGCCAAAACAAATCGCCACGGTGTGAAGAAACGCCAAGAGCTGAAAAAAATTAATTTGGCGTTTCTTCTCTTTTTTGGCGCTTTTTTTGGCGTTTCTTCACACTTTGGCGATTTTTTTGGAGCTTCTTCACACTTTGGCGATTTTTTTTGGCGATTTATTATTTTGTAGTTATTTCTTAAATCACCAGAAAAAATCGCCAAAATGTGAAGAAACGCCAAAAGAAATCGCCAAAGTGTAAAGAATCGCCAAAATGTATTTTGGCGATTTGACTTTGACCTTACTTCACGGGAATATTGAAATTCATGATAAGGTTGTAACCACTACCACTAACAGTCTCTGGCGTAGTCTTTCTAGATCATTTGAGGGTGTCCCAACCAAGATAAGTAGTCATAGAAGGTAATGCATAACGTCACCGTATCACAGAAAATAAGAATCCCCAGTTTGAGGAGAATTCGATGTGTAATGTTGTATTGTACAGAATTTCTTGCTGTTTATGTTGTCGGACCTGCTTCATTTGTATGGAACCGATTCAAACTCACCACCAATTGCAACTTGACGACATCGAATTTGACCTGTTTACAACTAAAGAAACTAACCCGAAAGTAGGGATTCTCGTGAAACTGTGGATCCGAATGACCTCTCTGTTTACATACTTTGGTATCAACACCTAAGGAATGCGCTAATAACAGACGGATTCGTTCTTCACTTCATGAGAAAGTCGGTAAATTTTTGACTTTTTCGCCATTGAGCTACCCCTGAATCGTATGGATGATGCTCCACCCATACTCATTTCTCATTAGTGATAATTATTATTGTTTTGATGTTGGTGTCGAATTCTAAAGTTGCATTTATCAGTTTCTCGACTGTAAAATGAGGTTCATTGCACTTATACGTAATAAGCGGCTTTTAGACATGTGAAATTATGTGAGAGGGCTTGGTAACAGGAGGAAAAAACGAATTCCCACCAGCGTTATACTTTAAGATTGCTGTTGAGAATAACAAGTAGTGGAATGAAGTTGTATCGAATGACATAATTGAATGACAAAGTGCACTTCAAAATCACCAAACAAACAGAACAAAAGAAATTGGAATGTCATTGAAGAAAATGTTGTTTTAACTATCAAACTCTTATTGACAAACCAATATTGAGCAAAAGAGTATTTGCAATTTCTCTATGTTACAAAAGTCAACAAGTTACTGGGGTTGCAACATATTGTGATTTCCAAGTGCACAAATATTATTATTTGCACGGTATTAAGCAAACCTATTTTTTTAACAATTTTGTAACGTCCGAACCGTGACCGGAGAACATATTCTTAAAACGAAGATGAAAAGTTAAGAATAGTTTATGTTAATGGCTAGTTCTTCGATATGGTAAAGTAATAATGTGTTTTTATGGATACAATGAGTCAGGTTTCTTTGTTACGGTTGAAGGAATAAAATATGACGTTCGTTTGAGTGTAATGTATTAATAACCTGACCATTCTAACGAACTCGAAAGGGAAGTGGATTTGTTTTGAAATTCAGTATTTTATTATTTCAGTAAATAAAATTAGTTACAAAGTTCTAACTAGAATGATTTGGTAGATGACTCACTGCAAAACAAATTTGTATGGAGCAGAGGGGATACATTCAAAAGAATAATTTTACATTTTTGTTTGACGGTCAAGACGACGGTCTTCAAATAAATAATCCAACCAATTATTTCGACTCTATTCATGTTTATCTATCTATTATGTCATAAACTATAATGAGAGATTTTTTTATTCAAAGAAATTTGTGTGTAAAAAGGTAGAAAAAGAGTATTTAATAACATTTTAGATACGGTAAATTGTGTCTACAAATTGTTTAGATTATTGTGGAATTAGTTACGTCTTTAAATAGTAATTAATTTAGTTGCAATTGTTGAAAAAAAACACATTGTTAGTGACACTTTTCGGTCAGTAGATAGACGAGATATGAAAGTGATTCTAATCTGTATCGAAATGATTCAACTTTCCTGTGTATTTCTTATGTTCAAATTTCCACAAATTTTTTCCTAAGATTTCAATCAAGAGAATATGGGAGAATGTGGGTTATTTGTGAATTATGAATTTGTAATCCATGGCGTGTTAGCTAAGCACGAACTTTATTTTCTTTAATGGATTTTTTAGTAGACGCATTCATTCAAGTCAATGGTTTTTTTTATAAAATGTTTCGGAAACCGATTGCATTCCCTTTTCTTTCTTTCTGTCATAGCCCATCCTTCGAACGTGCCCAAGCGCAAACGGCTGACAATTGGCACCTCTTTCACTGATGAATCCGCTAAATTTTCCCTAATATCGTAGTTTCTGATTTATAATCCCACTGCTCCATCCCCAGATAACACACATCCCACTTTTTAATGTGGTTACCCACTGAATGTACATTAGATGTGCGAAATTCAATGTTGTTGAGAATATGTACATAAAATGTACAAAAAATGTGCTTGTGCTGTAGTATATTTTTCGATGTAAATAAAAAGCACATTTTTTGTGCGTGATAAGGTGTACACTATTCCTCTCACATTTAATGTACCAAAAATGTGCTTGTGATGTAGTACATTTTTCGATGTAAATAAAAAGCACATTTTTGTGCTATTAAAACTCGAAATTATTGCACTAGATCACAAGTACATTTTTCGCACATTTTATGTGCGTGATAAGGTGTACACAATTCCTCTCACATATAATGATTGATTGTTTTGAGCACCAGATGATGAATTTTCATATATTTTTTTCAGCACTAGTGTTGAAACGAAATTGATTGCAATCAATTTCATTTCAACACTAGTGCCGAAAAAAATATGTGAAAATTAATTTCAACACCAGAGTTCCACAGCGGTCGTTGTGAAAAAATCTTTCAACGCATCTCAGTAAAATTTGAAATGTTTGGCAATTGTATGACACTGCACTAAGGAAAATATCTACAAGCGACGCGACGTAGAAATTTAGTTTATAATCTACGCCGCCGACTTATTTTATCCACCGTGTACGTATTACGAACGCCGTGCACGTATTATTAGACCTCATAACACGTTCGTTACGTATGACATACATCAAAATACTTGAATAAGGTTGATAATGCATTCATTTGTATATGTAATGCGTCGGCGGCGTATATTATAAAAACAATTTCTTCGTCGCTTGTAGATATTTTTCTCAGTGTTGCTCGCGGCAATACCGTAGTCGGCGCCTATGTTCGTAGCAGATTCTTGTTTGTAAGGAACCCTCTCTTCCTGAAGCACAAAGAGTTCTTTTCTTACGAAAGTGGTATGTCATTTAAATTATTTATAACATAAAACTAATTTCCTTGTCTTTTCTCAACAGAAATTTTGCTTTAGAATGAAATAAGTTTTTTTTTTTTGAAAAAGCCATTCAGAACATATAATTCTATCAGAACAACCAACTCTTAATTTGATGAACTCATTATCTTAGGTCGTGAGTATCTAAGAGCATGCATGTGATTCTGCCCATATGTTTGTGTACATTCTTTTCACTGCACTGTTTTTGTTTTCTTAATAAAGATTTTGTATGAGAAAATACCGGTGTTGATACTAGACGTTTCCTAGGTTACCTTTTCATCTTACGTTAGAACAGAATGAAATGCAAAATATTTATTGTGATCTGTTATGGTTATTGAACTCTTGTTGTAAAATTCTTTCATAAAGCATGCTAGAAGACACGTCTACTTCAATGTTCGACAGAGAATGTTAATTTTGTTAGCTAAATTACAATATAACGAAAAGGTTGAAGATGCGTTTCGCGGTTTTATCTAAACGTATTAGTGTCGGTTATTCTAATCACACCATTGGCATGCAATCTTCATCTTGGAAATGCAAACTTTAAACAGTTTTTAATTTGTTTGAAAAATGAAGTAACTTTTAGCACGAATATTGGAAAATTGATTGAAAAACATTAATAATTCAATAAGAAAGGTCATCCCAAGTCTAATGCAACCCATAATTTCATATGTGATGGCAAGACATTAGAAAAGAATATAGAAGTTTTTGTATACTGCGTTTGTTAGGGTTCGACGCTAGTGTGACACAATTGTGACAGGAGGGGTCTTAAAAATGTCGATTTTTGCGAGACATACTTTATGAACGGCCCCTAAGTTACAGGAACGGAAAAGTGAAAACCGACAAGTTTCTGATTTATCATACGAATTTACCGTACAAATCAGAAACTTGTCGGTTTTCACTTTTCCGTTCCTGTACATTCCACGATCAAGGAAAATGTGAATACGTTATCGTATTTAATTGTATTACTGTTACTGTGATTACAACCCACAAAACCAAAAAAATTAGAGAATAAGGAAGCAACACCTCAGGTGGGCGGAGTCCACTTGCCAGGAGTAATCTAGCTCCCTCGCTATGAGGGGCAGATACTTCAAAAATTAAATTGGGTGCGCCACAGGAGCAAGCCAGCTCGCCGCAGGCTTGGAGTCTCCACGGAAGTAATTAAGTCGCACACAATGATCTCATGTCCTGTGATCACAATCTCAGTATGGTATTAGTTGATTCAGAGAAATTCTCTTCTTTTTCCGGCACCGGCACCTGGATTCACCTGGGAAGTTTATCCAGCATCTTCCAGGCGGAAACTTCAGGAGCTCTTTTGGCAGGTCGAGAAATTCTGCTAGAAGGGCTGTATGGTGAGGACGTGATCGTGTACACTGACAGTGAATCAGCAAAAAAAAGCGCTGATATCACCCATTGTGACTTCTAAATTGGTAGAGTAATGAAAAGGCTACTTGAACCAGATAGGGCTGAGAAATCGAGTTAAACTGGTATGGGTGCCTGGGCACTCCGGAGTGGAAAGTAATGAGAGGTCTGAGGAGCTGGTAAAAACTGGCTCAACGGCAATCACATACGGACCCGAACCTCAAATCCATCATCATCATCATCATTTATTTATAACTTTGTGCAAAGGCTATAACCTTGTACAATTTCCATTGTGCATAAATTAGTCACACGAAAGGCAACAAAGAACTAACATTATATTATAAAACAAGAAAGAAACATAAAACAGCAGAAACGAAGGAAAGAAGTTCATTCGCATCTAAGCTATCCAAACAATAAAACGACTAAAAGTCACTATTAGATTCACTCACGAAACAGAGTGCGAAAAATACATTCCGCGAAAAGTCCTCGCCGTCCTAGCATACCTGACGCCAACAGGAAGCGATTTCCGCCTTCTATCGAAGCACAATAGTCTAAGTCTAGTCGTCACGTCAACGCTAACAAGCTCATAGAGATAAGAGGGTTCCCCAGAATTAATAAGCCTGTAGATAAAAGCCATCGCACGAAACTTGTGTTGTTCTTCCCACGAACAGCCGAGAAACTAATTAACGGCCGCCGATATGCCCCACCTTCGCAAGCCATAAACGTACCTCACAATGGATTTGAAAGCCCTATCAAGAAGCCCTCTCGACGTTGCGTAAATGTCATAATCAAATATTTCACAATAATTATCGCAATGTGGCATCAGCAGAGTTTTCGCCAGCATCAGCCTTGTCTTGAACGGTGTCATCCCCGATAGACGCCACAGACTTCTAAGGCTAGCATAAATCTTTTGGATGATTATGTTCACATGATCACGCCACGAAAACTCAGAATTCGTAACTAGTCTATAACTATAACTAG
This sequence comes from Pseudolycoriella hygida, assembly GCA_029228625.1. Classification (NCBI taxonomy): domain Eukaryota; kingdom Metazoa; phylum Arthropoda; class Insecta; order Diptera; family Sciaridae; genus Pseudolycoriella; species Pseudolycoriella hygida. Next base: position 44,568,112 of record CM055405.1, on the reverse strand, counting down.
TTTATAACTTTGGTAGAGAATGGGATAGTGACACCGCCACGTGAAAGTAAAGGAAACGTCGCACCCCCTTCAAGGCCAAATGTAATTGCCTGAAATTTACCTGCATTAAGCGTAAGCTTATTCAAGGCCGACTATTCAGCAACCCTCCTCAAGTCATCATTGATTCTGGCGAAACAGTCGTCCAAATCAGCAGCCTTAAAAAACTTATAGAGCTGTGCGTCATCGGCATAAAGATGAGGGATCATAAAACGAATAGAGTCGGGCAGGTCATTTACATATAAAGAAAACAAAAGAGGCCCCAGTATGGAACCCTGTGGGACTCCTATCGTAATTGGGAGAAAGTCAGATGAAGTTCCACTAATACAGACAGCTTGTGACCTGCCAGACAGGTGCGAAAGCGGTGAAGGACTGGGTGAAGGCGGAGCATAGAAAAAGCTGGACAGCGTACGACGGAGGAATGCATACCAAGCTTTTCTTCCCCACGCCGAAAGAGAGATGGACTAAAGAGCTCCTGACGATGGGACGGGATCGCATAAGAAGGGTGGTTAGTGCGACGAACGGACATTGCGGATTCAACAAGTGAATGAAGATACAAAATTTAGGTGTCCCAAATTGCTCCTGTGGCTTGGAAGAGGAAACGGGCTTTCACGTTGTATGTGAATGCCCCAAATTCCATCAGCTAAGACACAGAACGCTAGGCGGCTGTGTTATGCACCCTTTGAAAGTGGTCGAACTAATACCTTTCATATTAGACCAGTTCCTGGTTGGCACGCAAAGGTTTTCGTGATTTTTAAATGATGAACGGGAAAAGGAACAAAGGATGACAAGATCTGTGTTTTATACCACGAAAGTGATCGTCCCAAACTGATAAAAATCTAAAAAAAATCTAGTGTGACCAGATCTTGGAGTGACCTTTGGAAAATTGATGATCGACTGTTTCAACTGCTTTACGACATAATGAGAAAATTCTCTGAAAGAATTCACGTAAGTCAAAAATATAAATTAAATGAAAATTATTTAGCGTGAAATAGAGTTGAGTCACATTAGCCGAACATTTTTTCAACGAGGTAGTGTAATTAATGTACTAAAATTTAATTTGTTTTTACAAATTATTTATCAACAAATAAATGAACTTCTCTTAATTAGATAGAACGCGTCAACGTTTTTCAAATGAGTTAGGGATTTTTTTTTGTACTTGGGATCTTGAAAATTAACCAAATGAATGTTAAAAGCTCTTCAAGATTTATAATCTTGAATAATCTTGAAAATAGCAATTAGCGCGGCTACCAACTAATTTGTCAACTGATTTACATATTTTCTTAAACTTAAAATTACATAAATTACAACTAAAAACTACGATTATTGTTTTAATGAAGTTTTTGAAACTGAAAACAAATAAATATTTCGTAAGTTTATTATGGTGAATTGTTTAAGACTTTTATGTGGTGCTCGGTTTACGGTCAGTTTAGTTAATGGAATTCGAATCACATATTAGGTATATGGTAGGAATCGGTAGCAATTCCATAGTCTATTAAGTGCAATGTTAATTTACATAACTGATGACGTAAAATTACCTCACACTTATTTTTTAAATACACACTTTCTGCAACCCATCACACACTTCAGCTGTTAAGCTTACACTGAAAGCGAACTTTTATCTTCAATAAATGTGAACTTTACATTGACTGACATGTGACACACCAACCATAATGCAATGAAACTTATTACAAGATATTACCAAGGTTTATGCACTGTTCGTACATCGGTTACATTGCTCGATTTAAACATTTTCGTAACCATTTTTCATCGTATTTGCACTCGACTACGAACCTTGGTTATGAGGCCTAGAACTTCCCAGTGAATGTAGATTGTTAAACACAACAACTTTTGTGAATTAAGGTAATTTCTTTTTCCACGTACTATGCGAGTGTGAGTCTTTTGAGAAATGATATATTAGAGAAGTGGTTTATGTTTATGGAAATGAGTCGTGGACTAATGACATTGTTGGAACTTTTACATGAAGATGCGAAAAAACGACAAAACACTGATTTTTGGGAGCAATTCTCTATCGTTCACATTACCTTTCATTGATCGAAAGTTATTGAATTTTCAACAATTTTCACTATTAATTTTTTTTGAATGCCTGAGGCTACGTGTTGACCCCTGGTTTCGTATATGTACGATTTTTCTCAAAACTTTTAGCGTTTCTCGAGGAAAACATATAAAGCGATCTAAGAAAAACTAAAGCGCGTGTTAATTGTTTACTCACTCTTCTTCAATTTTTCACTAGCCTACTCTTGAGGAGACTTACAGGCTAATGTCCAAATTTTTTGTTTAGTTTCCGTCATTCAATGGCATAACATTTATATCCATGAGCAAAGACATGATACAATTGGAGAATTCTAACTGTTTTGGGTACTTAAAAAAATAAATAATCCGCCGTTACAACCCGTGTGGGTCACAGGCTAGATCAATTTTATTTACTAGTTCTGCAAATTTTTGTGAGCTTTTCTGCCGTAATTTGCATAAGAAACTTAGTGACGTCATTTGAGAGAGAAAATATATGGAATTCTCTCTCAAAATGTCATCACTATGTTTCTTATGAAAATTACGGCAGTTTTGCTCACATGGATTCTTCTTAGAGATCCTTTCGTTACCGACGTTTTTACTGTGTCAGTGGTAAATTGCACAGAAACCTTGTGCCATAGTAGGTTTTGAGCACTTATTGCATCTAATAAAATGAAAATGAAAGGAAGTCGTTTCCCGCAGCCTCCATGTTTAAAGTTTTGTAATTGTAATGAAAACTACAAAAGGTCAAAATCGTTAACAACTTTCCGATATACCTTTCAATTACATCGGATCTTGTTAAGTACACGCAACGAAATGAGGATTTTTCACATTTGCAGCGCGTATTGGTAATCTCAAACTGAGAAGTACAACCTGATTCGTCACTTACATCGATGATGGCTACCTTATTACAATATTTCGTATCATTTATTCGAACGTCATGTCAGAAAATAGCTTCTAATTTATGTAAAAATCGCAATTATTGGTTCAAAAGTGTGTTTAGCCATGGCGATTATGGAATAACATTAGTCGATTGCAAGGCTCTATTTGTATAAACATGAAACAATGTTGTAAACAACATTTAAACAATCATCTAATAGGAACACAAATGTCACTTTTAAACACTTAACTTGTGTAATCCATTCATTCACCGCAATGAATTAGTAAATAGCAATTTATACAACAAGTTGCGAAAAAAGAACTTTCCGTCACGAGTAGTTTAGAAACGAACGAATTTCGCATTGTTTCATAAGCATAACCAATGACATATTAAATATAGACTGGCAGTCTTTAACAAAAAACGAATTAAAGCAAATAAGAAATGCACAATGTTGGTAAATTTAGGTGAATTACGGCATATGAGTATTACGTAATAGGAGTATTACGTAATAGGAGTATTACGTAATAGGAGTATTACGTAATAGTAGTATTACGTAGTAGGAGTATTACGTAGTAGGAGTATTACGTAATAGGAGTATCACGTAATAGGAGTATCACGGAATAGGAGTATTACGTAATAGGAGTATTACGTAATAGGAGTATTCCTTAATATAAGTATTACGTAATAGGAGTATTACGTAATAGTAGGATTATGTAAAATTTAGGTTGACTAGATTTTCAGCAGAACGAATCAGCACGGCTGTCAAGTTTTACTCTATGACACTCAGTCGCCCAAAATCAGGTTTTATTTAGTTTCGCTGATCTTTTGAAACTTAGCATGAGCTTTCCTGAGAAACCCTGAATATATTTATTCCATTGGTTTTTTGCTGTTTGCTTTAATTGTTCATCTCCTTTTTTGAACCTTATATAGTCTGTTTGTAGGTGGTAAGGTCAGTTTTGTAATCAAATATTATTTTTGTAAAAAAAACCACAACATTCCATATATGTCGACTGGGTCTATCAATGCAAGTTCAACAAAAGATCCAAAACTATTCGAAAAGAAGCGCGTTTTAACACGATAGTTGATTCTATCACATAATTCATAACAATTCGTAACAATTCGATAAAAAGATAGAAATACCAGTTTGAGTCCAACGACATACCAAAAATTATTTTCTTTTTCAGAAATTCCAAACTGCATATAATTGAATTTTGAAAAATCAACAAAAACAAGAAATGAATGCGCGTTAAGTATTTCACAAAAGTCTCAAATTACGAAAAAAAAGCAGTAACCGAAATTGCAATCGACGACGTAGCATTATAACCAAAACCTGATGAATAAAGTGAAATTTCCAATATGTGTATAACAAGCGAGTTGATTTCATTTCTCGTCATGTCCATTCATAAAACCATATATTGTGTGAATGCTGACCGATACTTCTGCAAACAAAATTTTATAAATGTTTCTAAAAAATATTAGGTCAGGTCACAATTATAAATCATTTACATTTCTAAAGCTGTCATAGTGTTTGAAGCTGCTAATTTAGAAATCTGGTTGCATCAGTGGTTGGTCTTAAACCTATCCACAGGTCAGCAGTTCGACTATTTTGTGAGAGAAAGTTGAACATCTGGCTTGGTTTTGGAATACGTCTGGTGATTTACTTTTGACCTTTACACCTGAATTATACACACGCGCTACGTCGTTACGAGGATTTTGTTTTAGTCCCGAGTTTTTATTTGAGATCGAATGTCATGTCACATTAGGCACATTACACAATTACTATCAATACGTTAATCATTTCGTTGAATTAAGATGGAAAGAGGTATATACGGAAAGGAAAAATGAGGAAAATTGTGTTTGAAGATAAATACCCTCACGTAATGATTAAACATCCATACGGAAACGTTCTATTAAGGTAGAACCTCCGTATCAGGTAGGTACAAAACCATTAGGTAACTCTCGGCTTATGTCAATGTGCCATTTGATATTTTATGAAAGTTTTCATTAAAAATATACTTTAACTCTTTAACATCAGCCGACACCGCACTTGTAAAAATAACAAATTCTTGCTCAAAAGCACACATGTCAGCTCGACTCGTTCGACAAAATTCATTCCTTATGTAATGAATAATTTCCACATTATCCAGCGCACTCACCACCTGATGTGCAAGTTCCAAGTGCAGAAAGTGAACTCTTTTCTTTTGATTCTAATGATTTATTTCAACCAAGTGATATAATTGTGCGATTATAGCTGAGGTGAAGTTGATGTCCGAGAGGCTCGTTGCTTTTTCAAAATTTCATTGAGATTTGACGTCACGATATTATAGTCGGATTATAATGAAATTTATAGTCGAGTCGACCATAATATGTCTATTATATACCTCCTAGTTTGTGTGACACTCGACTATGATATGATCATTATATCACTACTTTGAGGTATATAAATGGTTAATTATATGCCCGAATGATATAATTGTCTTTTATCGCGTTTGTGTTGGGATTTCCCCTGAAAATTATTGGAAAGCATGATTCTCATACGTCAAACGAATTTTTCATTCCCCTTTGTTGTCTTGTTTTCGCTCATACGATAAAATAGCATATCATCACATAAAAGGAAGTGTTGGCAAGCCTCGACGTTTCGCCTTATACGATGATACTATAACTGGCGCCCACGTGAAGTCCACATTTACACAGCAGTTTGTCTACTCCTGTGTGAATGATTCATGACGCGAGGGATATGTTTATTCCCAAACACACTTGTGAAAATAACGGTTTCAAAAGCTTGTTGCTTAAAGGCACACTTGTGGGATCGACTGGTGTTTAGAAAAATCGAAGACTATGTATCTGATGCACAATTAAGCAAACACTTTTCTATTTCTCTTGTGTATCTGCATACATCAATCATATGTTTTGATCAGTTGGTTACATGCCTTATGTTGTAATATACTCCAAATAAATAAATGTGAACTTTGTAAATTTTGTGTTGTGTAAAATTTAGAAAAAAATATCAACATTGACTAAAAATACGTGTCATGCAATTAATTTCTTTTCATTATTTAATGGAACGTCTCTATTCAATGCAGATTTGGTTAGTGTGAGACGTTTCTAAAAAGACTATTACAACGGTACATTAAAAACTTCAGTTTTCTTGGTCAAACATTGGGCTTAACGGCCCTCGATTCTTGACCAAAAGGAATCACTGCAAAAAGCTTTTAGTTCGCGTTTGTTTGAATATTAAAATCAAGCAATAACCACAGCCGTAGTCAATTAGCATTCACTGTAATTTAATTATTGTTAACCAACAGCTTTTTTTGTGTATGACGAAAGTGTATAATCTGCATATTAAACATTTCAAAACATTAAAATTTAATTTACACCCATTGGACTTTAAATCGGTTTCGAATTGAGTATCAAGTATTTACATGTTGTTATATGCAACGAATATAAAAATTACTTTCGCCTGTGTATTAACGAAAAAAGTCGGTGCGCGACTGCTATTTTCAGTATTTATAACGTTGAAAAAACAAACCGCATGTGGATACTGTTGTGTATCTACGACTATTTCATGTGACTACCTTTTGAAAAAGCCATTAAAATTCCTCAATGGATTTCATTACATAAAAACATTCATATTTAATCATGTAACAAAAAACCTTGCGAATGCAACAAAATATTAACGTTAATTTTATTAACTTTGTTGGATTCGGTACGATATTAGGCATGCAGGAAATAATATCAAATTAATAAAAGGTGACAATATTTTCTTGATGTACATCGTTATTGTTAATTTGTTGAAATGGTTACTTAAAGGGTGACTACGTCATTCGACGTTCATTTCACTTCAAGTTTTGCTTGTAACATTGCTTGTAACCGCAATCAAGTTACTACAGCACGTAAAACATTTCCCCGTAATAAGATAAATTATGGAAATATTAATTTCGTTTCCTGCACCTCCGAAGTTATAAGTAAAAGGCTTGTAAGGTAAGTAGTTGCTATTTATAATTAGTCAAGGTCACATAAAATGGTATTCCGTCTAATATTGGTGCGTCCACGCTGCACATCACAGTCTTCCAGTTATTTTTAAGTACTTTCACACTAAACATTAGGGTAGTTTTATTAAAAGTCATTCTTGAAGTTTGAACAAAAATTGAACTCATCCATTTTATATCAGTTTTCAAATTTTCGCGCTTTTTCACGAAGCCTGACACGAAATGGGACAAGGATTTGCCGTTGTCGTATTGGGAGTGTCCAAGGAGCGACCACTCTACAGGCAGGCTGAATCTGCAACGTGAACAACTTAAGAATAATCTGCTGCTTGGAATACGACTCACCCAAGTTAAACTGTGTATTGCCTTGTACAGCGGGGAAACGCGAAGCGATAGGGTTCAGCTGAGGCATGTGGAACTCTTAGAAGCGTATGAGGGAGACGCTTTCTCCCGAAGCCTTACACGAATCGTATTAGTTTCGCCCACTTGTGAGCGTTCACTCGAGATCTACTTCGGCATGTGAACAAGTTATGGATATCTGAAACTTCCTAATGCTCTTGCGGCAAATAATATGTGGTTGCCCTAAGTTTTTTCAGTAAGAAATGCAAGATTACGTTAGATTACATCATTGTGGGACCATCCGAAGTGGTTCAACTAGGGTATGTTGTCTTCAACAGGTTCCTGGTGACAACGGGAAGGAAGGAAACAAGCCAAAGGGTTCAAGGATTTCTGCTTGAAAATCACTGATGACTGTACAAAAACTGATGTAAAACTGACTAAACTGAACAAAATCTAAAAAAACGACCGAGATCAATACTTTTCCGTTCGAACTATACACTGATCCCCTCTACTATTTTCACAAAAAATATAAAAAAAGAGTCTAAATTTCATTCCATATTTTCCATGGAAAATTACCGCACTGAAAGAAAAATTACCGCACTGAAACAGAAATTACCGCACTGAAACAGAAATTACCGCACTGACACAGAAGTTACCGCTCTGAAATATAAATTACCGCACGCTTTCATATTAGTAACGTAATATTTGAGTTTATATACTCCAAAATGCACAGGTAATACGACCTCTTACATACGTGAATTGAAAAAAATTTCTTCTATAACTTGTTGGGCTTTCATAGACCTACCGATTAATATTAGATTATCCACCTCTTGCCAAATTGGTATTGCATTGTGTGGGTATTGCGGCTCGAGCCGAAGGCGATATCGAGATATATGAAACTGTTCTATAGTGATAAATGCGAAATTATCATTCTGGGCAGATAAAAAAAGGTTAATGAAAATCGGAACAGATTTGCTCGAATTGCATACAAAAAACTCGTAGAGAGTAGAGATAAAGACCCATCTCGATAGACTTCCAGAATTCCGGACATTCGTATATCCGGACATACTGACACAAGGACACCGGATATCCAGACATCCGTACATCTAGACATCTGGACATCCGGACAAAATTCGAACTCAATTCTGCCGCAAGACCCTGACTTAAGTCAAGGACATAAATTTTTGGTTCGCGAAAGCTACGCTTTTAGTACGGTGTCAGCTTATGTCAAAATATACAAAATATCATGACGAAATTCATATTATATACAAATCATAAGAAATTTCGTATAGGTTGACATAAGCCGACGTCGCTCTAAATACGTGGAGTCAATGTCGTTTATTTCAAAAGTTTACGCAAGTAAGAAAATAGATCAAAGAGTAAAATTTTTTCTTTAAATTTCACAATATGCATTTAAATAAGTAAGCGTAAATATTAAAAACAATGGACATTCAGGAAACAACTAGCTTTTAACATAATAGAATATTAGATGGAGCTGCGACCGAATTTAAAATTTGAATCACTTCTCTCTCATTGAAAATTAATATATTTCTTGGCATTTTCGGATGTAAAAATGTTTGTATTTTTTGTATCAGCTTTTCAAGCTACCCTACTATGCATTTACTCAATGAACATTTTTATTCTAAATATTATTAGATTTTCTAAAGAAAAAAAGCCGCTTTCTAGTTAAAAATACTCAATTTTACAAAACAAAACCTTCACAGAGTTGAAGTCAGAGGCGCCGACTTTGATTTTCTAACGGGGGCTAGCAAATCTCAAAGACTTCTCAAAGAAAAACCTCGAGGAAAATTAAAACAAATTTTGCGTGTTCTATTTTTAACAATATAACTATATTATATATATTCATTGTATTCACGACCTAGATGGATCTTTGTTCAATAATTTTAGATAAAATCTGTTCATACGCACATTTTCGACTCAAATCATTACTTGCGCTTTTGCCAAAGCTATAGTTACAAAATCAATGGCTAAAAATTATACGTCGTCTTATTTGTTAAGAGAAATAATGATCACAATTTCACGTCCATGTGAGCTAGATCATGGGACTTGACGCTTTTGTCGTAGCGGGGGAATCTTTAATTATGAATCAAATTCGGGGAGTTTATTCATTAATTTCATTTAATAAATGTATATCGTCGTTTCCATTCGTAAAGGATGTAAGTACAACTGTCAACTTTTGACAGCTGTCAGATTTGAATTTCCGCACCAAGTTTTTCAATAATTATTTGAGTCCCTAAAATTCTGTGTATTTATGTGACTGCAGTGTGAGGAATCGCTTTTAAAACTTTGAGCCAAAATTCAAATCTGACAGCTGTCAAAAGTTGACGGTTGTACTCACATCCTTTACGAATGGAAACGACGATATGTGATTATAAATTACATATTTGGTTTCCAAAGTACAAAAATGACTCGAAATCTAAGGGGGCGTTCCCCTTCGTCCCCGTGAAGTCGGTGCCTCTAGTTGAAGTAAAGCCATTTTACACATATGACTGAATTCGAATCGAGTAGATCTAACTTAAATCTAATCTTTAATGGAAGTGAGTGGATAAATGGAGCAAATACAGGCCTGTTATCACTTCTTTCGAATAATAGAGCATTTATGATAAATTTGTTGAGCTTGTCCGATTGTAGTGTGGTCTGAATTTTTAAATTACGTTATCGCAAAGTCTGGGTCCATGACCGGAAAACAATTAGAAAAAACATGTCACTGATAAATAGTGACTAACATGTCACAAAATCGGAATTTTCCATTCCCAAGGTCACTGACAAGTCTCGAAGTTTAGGTCACTGCTTTACGATGAGACTTTTTTTATCGTATGATAAGACTTTTCAAAAATCCTATCCCGAGTAGAAATTTTGTCCGAAAGTCTCACAATAAGTTGACCGCTTAGAGTGGCGCAAGTTCTGCAACCATCAGAAAATGTAGTCTGTGTATGTAAACTAGACAAATGGTCTTGTCGGTGGTCGGTCTACAGGTCTATCATTACTTCGGACACAATTTTGAGAACTCACAAAGTAGCTAGTGTTACATGTTACATTGAGCAATACACTTTGACAAAGTTACTTTGAGGAGTGTAGAGCTTGCATCTCCGAGCTCTACACTAGAAGGGTCCAAAAAATAAAAGTGTCGGCAAAGTTGGGGGACCTAGCTGAAAACAGACCTTTATGGTGCCCTGAGAAAAAGTCAATATGGGAGCGATGAGTTCCGAGTGGATCTAGGGGTTGCTAATTGACGAAATGTGTGAAAAAAGACGAAAATCGGAAAATGTAGACTTTAGAAAAATTGTTCATAACTAACAGATGATAAATATTTTTGTTAAGGTAAAATTGTTGATTCCTCTTCAGAATACTCCAAATAAAAGGATTCAGAGGTTTATTGGTGCGTCTGAACGTTTGGAGTGCGCTGAGAGTCAGTCAATGTGGCAAATTGATGGGACCAGTCTAGGAGTCTTACCATCACTTTTTCATGTTTTAAATCCTAAACCCAAACGCTTTTTACGTCAATTTCGACTCAGAAGCTATGTTTTAGACTTTTACCAGCAGTCATAGAAGACGTAAAACCATTTTCGTTACTTGATAATGTTATGAATTATTTTGTCATTGACATGACGCTCAGACATTAACACATCTAGAACAGTTGCGTTATGGAGATTATTAGAAGAGATCAACATTTCGGCATATCGTGCCAATCATCAGGTAAGTCATTCAACTTACTATGTTGATGGACGTGTAGGACGATTTGTGAATGACTTACCTGATGATTGGCACGATATGTCGAAATGTTGATCTCTTCTAATAATCTCCATAACGCAACTGTTCTAGATGTGTTAATGTCTGAGCGTCATGTCAATAACAAAATAATTCATAGCATTATCAAGTAACGAAAATGGTTTTACGCTTTGAGATGAGAAGCGGACTCTATTCTCCGCAAGTTTAATTCCTATGTAGTAGTTTCAATAAGTAAATAATTCTTCGATTTAGTCATAGAAGATCTGAATGGGAAAAAATTGGGAAAATGTCTTAAAACGACTTTTCTCCATACATTTTCTCAAAAATGATTTTAAAAATATGTTGCGTTTTAACGTTTTCTTATTTTTTATCGATAAATTTCATAATTCTAAGCAAAAAATTGTTCTGCGGTACATCTCTAAAACTTCTAGTTTTTTTTTTATACGGCTAATCGTGCATCAAATCACCTAATTAGCCGTATAAAAAAACTGGAAGTTTTAGGGATATACAGCAGAACAATTTTTTGCTTAGAATTATGTAATTTATCGATAAAAAATAAGAAAACGTTAATACTCAACATATTTTTAGACCCGTACGAAGAACGAAGTTCTTCGAAAAGGGGTCTTATGCGTTTACCACGACGTTTGTAACCACCCCAATTTCGACCCGGGAGTAGAGGAGAAGCACCGATCATGGTCCTTAGATGACGAATCAGCAATAAAAAAATGTCCGTCCGTCCGTCTGTCAACACGATAACTCGAGTAAAACTCAACCGATTTTCGAAAACTTTTTTTCCCTGAAAGATAATCAAAAAATCTTTTATGGAATTGAATCTGGGCGTTTTCGGCCCAAGGGCTACCAAGCTAGGGCCGTTTAAGTGATTTTTGGTCTTTTGTGCATAACTCGAGTAAATCTTTTCTGATTTTCAAAGTTTTTTTTATTTTTGAAAGACCTGGGCATAGCCGACAATTTATGGAAGAAACTTTTTTTGAATTTGAGTCCTGGGACTTAGCTAGGGCACTAAAATCGAGTCTCTGCTAGGGCTCTCTGTTTTTTTGTCCATAACTCGGGCAAATCTTTTCCGATTTTCATATTTTTTTTTTGAAAGACGTGAGCATAGCCGACAATTTATTGAAGAAACTTTTTTTGGATTTGAGTCCTGGGACTTAGCTAGGGCACTAAAATCGAGTCTCTGCTAGGGCTCTCTGTGTTTTTTGCCCATAACTCGGGAATATCTTTTCCGATTTTCATAAATTTTTTTGTTTGAAAGACTTGAGCATAGTCGACAACTTATGGAAGAAACTTTTTTGTATTTGGACTAAGTTAGGGCACTAAAAACGAGTCTGTGCTAGGGCTCTATGTGTTTATTGTATATAACTCGAGTAAATTTTTTCCGATTTTCAAAATTCTTTTTTTGTTTGAAAGATCTAGGCATGACCGACAGTTTATAAAAGAAACTTTTGCCTGTGCTTAGGGCTCAAGTGGGCTATGTCGGTCCTAAGTTCGGCCCTAACCAAAAAAAAAAAATCCTCAAAAATTTGCCAAATTGACTGACTCTCAGCGCACTCCAAACATTCAGATGCACCAATAAACCTCTGAATCCTTTTATTTGAAGTGTTCTGAAGGGGAATCAACGATTTTACCTTAATCATCTGTTAGTTATGATCAACTTTTCTAAAGTCTACATTTTCACCGATTTTCATGTTTTTTCACACATTTCGTCAATTAGCAACCGCTAGATCCACTCGGATCTCATCGCTCCCATATTGAATTTTTCTCAGGGCACCATAAAGGTCTGTTTTCAGCTAGAACCCCCAACTTTGTCGACGAGTTTTTTCCCCATACGATTTTGGACCCCACTACTCTACACTCCTCAAAATAACGTTTTCAAAGCTTGTTGCTCAAAAAAAAAAAAACACTAGTAAGTTTAGCTCCTATGACAAAATTGTGTCCTCATGTAATGAATTCTTTCGCAGAGTCCACTGTAACATACTATTTTCAGCCGACCGGCGGCGGCGCCAAATACGTATTACTTTCTTGGTCAACCTTCATGTGCAGTTCTCAGAATAACAAGTGTACAAGTTGATCAAGAGTAACTATGAAAGATATGAGACCTAATTATTGAAGCAGAAAATGTTTCGTTACGTAAATAAAATTGACATCTTTATTAACAACTCATTAGAGAAAAGAATTTATTTCCACAACAAATTTTCAGTTTGTCCATTTGATTTACATGATTATTAAAGTCACAAGTTATATTTAGCGTAGATTTAAAGAAAGAGAAAAAAAACAGCAACCTTGAATATCAGTGAACATTACCAATAAATCGAGAATTGATTTCATATGCAAAGTAAGACATTTTTCAAAACCGAAAATAATTAACAGTCGACTTGCATAATGATATTTTGTGTAGTAATTGATAACAAAACGTTTTGCATTTATAGATTTATTTTCTCATTTTCATGAAATAATTCACAGAGGAAGACATTAAATTGATTTTTTATCAGCATTTTCAATCGAATCACGTCCGCACAAAAGAATAACAGATTCGTCTGGTCCAATCGACTAGAAAAGTGCTTTTTTTGTAGAATATGTCGCTTATTATGCAATAGTTTGTATTGTGTGTCTTATTTGGTGTGTGGTATGTGAAACAAGCCATAGAACATGAATATCGTTTTCAGAATTCATTTCATTTCTAAATCATACAGCGGATAAGAGTAAACTACGTTAATAGAGAAACAAAAAACAAATAAATTTCCAAACGTGTAAAACATGTAAATTAATTCAACAGTTGTTGTATGTCGTTAAGTCTACGATATAATGTCTGCGTACTTTTTGAATGAATTCCTTGTCTTTTTATTTACAAGTCGTAATACAGCAACAAATTAATATTATTGAAGCAACAAGGGTCGAAATACACGTGAAATTAGAGATGCATAGCTAAATCGGAGACTTATGTAAAAATCGTTGCTTATCGAAGCATGCACACACATCCGTATGTTGCAATGAATGGATTGAATACATCAAATGTTTTATACTTATGCTCACGAGGATTTGATTTTCTTTAATGGGGTCGGATTCAGTACTAATGTAAGGTACGTAAGTAGGAGATATGCTTGAACAACATTCCGTCTTTTAAGACTAACGTTCTTCGGAAAGCAATTGTTCCCAAGTAACAATATTTACCTCACGAAATGTATATTTATTGTGCTTTTTCACAATATTCACATTATCCCGTTATCAGGAATTCTTATTTACAAATCCTAAAGGTGTAGAGCTTTATAAATGTACATTAAGCAGGTGACCCGGTAACTCGGCCGGTAAGTGGGAAATTTATGCTTTGTGACTGGAAAGAAAACATTGTTTACATGCATACGTGCGCTTTCGTACTTTCTGCATAAACAAACGCAATGAGTATCGACAAAAAAGAACTTAGACAGTTTGCATAAAAAGTTTTTGAGTCACCCGTTTCATTATTTATGGAGTAGTTTTGCATTTCATACTATTTAAAGCTGGTACATTGATTTTACTTTCATTTTCACAATTTACATCGAATAAAATTAATAAAAACTTGGCATTTTAGTTTTTAGTAATTTAAAATTGTAATTATTTTGATGGCATTGCATTGTAGCGAGAAATGTTGTCCATTCACCGATCGACAATTCATTCTCATTGTGAAGAGGTTTTCGACAAAAAATAATGAAAAAACATAACCAAAGACCCGTACGTATCAGAATAGATGTGGCAAAGAGAATAGATGTTGCAAAAAGACTCGAACGTATCTTAATATAGTAATAAGCAATCAATCCAACGTTTTTTGTTCTTTTATAACTATAAGAATTTCAAAGATCCATAGAAATTGCTCAAGGTAATGTCAAAGGCCCTACCGAAATAGGTCTCAGACCATTCAAATCTAGAAATGGTTATATCCAAGGATTGGGCCATTTTCCCATAAAACCCTGAGACACGTGTTCTCTAAAACTTTATTCTCTACAACTTTGCCTTTGGAAGCAACTTTCTACCTCTTATAGTTCTAGAGATATGGATCATCCCTACCAATTCTAGAAATAGTCATATCCCAGGATTGTGGCATTTTTACCCAAAACCCTGAGACACGTGTTCTCTAAAATTTTATTCTCTATAACTTTAACTTTGGAAGCAACATTCTAACTCTTATAGTTCTAGAGATATGGATTATCCCTCCTAATTCTAGAAGTGGTCATATTCCAGGATTTGGGCATTTTTACCCAATACCCTTAGACACGTGTTCTCTAAAATTTTATTCTTTACAACTTTGCTTTTGGAAACAACTTTCTACCTCTTATAGTTCTAGAGATATGGATCATCCCTCCCAATTCTAAAAGTGGTCATATCCCAGGATTGTGGCATTTTTACCCAAAATCCTGAGACACGTGTTCTCTAAAATTTTATTTCCTACAACTTTACCTTTGGAAGCAACTTTCTTCCTCTTATAGTTCTAGAGATATGGATTATCCCTCCTAATTCTAGAAGTGGTCATATTCCAGGATTTGGGCATTTTTACCCAATACCCTTAGACACGTGTTCTCTAAAATTTTATTCTTTACAACTTTGCTTTTGGAAACAACTTTCTACCTCTTATAGTTCTAGAGATATGGATCATCCCTCCCAATTCTAAAAGTGGTCATATCCCAGGATTGTGGCATTTTTACCCAAAATCCTGAGACACGTGTTCTCTAAAATTTTATTTCCTACAACTTTACCTTTGGAAGCAACTTTCTTCCTCTTATAGTTCTAGAGATATGGATTATCCCTCCTAATTCTAGAAGTGGTCATATTCCAGGATTTGGGCATTTTTACCCAATACCCTTAGACACGTGTTCTCTAAAATTTTATTCTTTACAACTTTGCTTTTGGAAACAACTTTCTACCTCTTACAGTTCTAGAGATATGGATTATCTCTTCCAATTCAAGAAGTGGTCATATCCCAGGATTGAGGCATTTTACCCAAAACCTTGAAAGACGTGTACCCTAAAATTCTTTACAACTTTGCCTTTGACAGTAAATCTCCATATTCCATAGTTAAGGAAATAAACACGAAAAACTGTTTTCGTATTTAGCCAAGAAACTCGATTTCGCCCCGACTCCTGATCCGATTTCCACAAAAATTATTTCCCAATTTTCTGACATCAAATCCTTTCATTTGACACCAACATGAGCAATTTCCGTGCTATACTTGCAGAGATATTTGCGAAAAAGCTTCACCGACCCTCGAAAACCATGTTTTCGGTCACTTCTTAGACCATATCTCCGGAACTGCTTGGCTGATTTTGCTCGTCTTCGAACTTAAATCATGGGATGCATGTACCTTTCAGGGAAAAAAAAGTTTACTGTGATCGGTCGAGCCGTTTGGAAGAAAAAGTGGAGACGGACGGACGGACTTTTTTTTTATTGTTGATTCGTCATATTTAGACGATAATAGATACCTCCCCCCTTATCTCACCTCGATCTACTCCATTTTACATTAAAATTGTTTGTAGTAAACGTGTAATGTAAGGAAACGATGAGGCAAAATCATACTCTCAACTGTTAGAAACTGTTCGGTAAAAAATCTACTCACAAATTTTTCGAACAGTTTTTATAACACTTCAGGGCTCACGAATAACGACTTTTGCATCCTTTCTATCATTTTTTATGTCCGCGTGACATAATTTATGAACGATCCCTCAGAAGGTATTTCTGTCTAGCAATTTCCAAGCGTCCCCATGTTTCGTACTTGGCAAAATTTGTCTTTAGAACATCAATCAGTTACTACGGCGCAAAACCGAGTAATTTTTCGTCACATTTTTAAAAATTTGGATCTGGATGTAGGAGCTCTTTTTGTATTTATGTTCTTTGAATGTTGAATCCAGTGACAAAAAGCTACCAGCTAAATGTATAAATTCTTTAAATGCCTTTTGCTAGTCACTACTTTATAATTTACTGGAGGGATATTCTCCCCAATACGCATTTGCCAGTAATTCTACAAGAATGAAATACTTTATTTAGGATATGTTGCCCGTTTAACGTTTGTATTTATTGCGTCGTATTTATACCCATTTCTAAGGTATCTCGATGTGTTTCAATTCAATTCCCTTTCATTGCTTTCATTTCATAGAGTGCAACCACTCTTCGTTTTGGGATTTAACATTGCCTATCAAAACTGAAGACTGTCTGCTGGAAATAGTTCTTTTCCACCCAATTACAAGGCTTTAAACCACTTCACACTATATCCTATTTCGACTAATAAGCCTTTAGTAACATTCTAAAGAACATGCTGAAACGAAGCGAACTTGCTTGTCAATGGAAACTTTTTACGATGATTAGAGTTCATGTAACGGGCATGAATTTGACTATCACTTAATGGTCAACATTGTTTATGTTCGTTATCGCTGCTACTTGTTTTTTTCGGAGAGGTGATAGTGTTCCAAAGGAAGATTTAAATATTGGTCGCAAATGTTACGCGTTCGTCATTCAGATGCTGGGGAATTTACAGTGAATGTCGAGAATGCTTATCAGAAACAATTCGAACTTAACGAACATGCACAACAAGAAAAGTATCAAATTAATTCAAATTAAACTAAACAGCAAAATAATAGAAAATTATTCATAAAAAACATTGTTCTCCGTACAGGAAATTAAAAATCGTGGGATTATTTTTAGATTATTGGTAAGCAGCAACAATATATCGTTTTTAATGTTTCAAAGACTAATAAGACTCAGGTGAATTAATTATTTTTTTAACTACTCAATGGTACTGTTTTTCCTGTTGTATTCCACATGTATTTGCTAAATGTGTACGATAATTAGTCAAGATAAAACCGTTAAGTAAACTCTTCTCTGAGAAAAGATTCGCACCTTGTGACTTAATATTTTTTATAAAATAAACTTGTAGACCTTCAAATGTTCTCAAGGAAATTAATGCCGAAACCTTTCTATCCTTATACATCATGTGAAGAAATTGTGACCTTGATTCTAAAGCAGGAAGCCATAGCTTCCAGTAAATCAAGCAAATTTCATCATGTAATAAGTAAATCCACGCGCTTCGTGCGACGTCGGCTTATGTCAAAGTATTTGAAATTCATGATGAAGTACACAAGTCGACAAGCATATCAATTTTTGCCGTTTGACACATGATGAATTTCACCATGAAATATTGTATACTTTGACATAAGCTATCGGCGCAATAAAGGAGTGAATTATTAAGGAATTTATATTCTGCAAGTGCGGAATGTGCTCGTTTCATCATGAAATACGCTATGCTTTGACAGAAACCAATGTCGCAATAAAAGCGACCAAGTGCTTTTAGTGCGGTGCGACGTCGGCTTATCTCAAAGTATACGCAATTTCATAATTTGTTAATCGACGAAAAAAGGTGTAGGGTAAATGCACCAGTTACCGGTCATATAGTAGTCCGGCCAGCAACAGTAACCAGCCATATTTCAATGCGAAATGTGGCCGGTCGCTCGTAAAACTATGGTTTGGCTGGAGACCACTATATGGCCGATAACTGGTGCATTTACCCTAAGTACTTATCAGGTTATTTATTTCATCATGAAACGTTGTATACTTGACTTGACCTAAGCCAACGCCGCACTAATCGTGTTTATTATATAACGTATTATATACACTTTTTAGGTAATGAGACTTTATGACCTTTGAAAAAAATCGTTCTATTCACCGAAATAGTTCTACTACATGTCCTTCAAGGGGTCAAAATGTTGCGGCTTTTCTTCCGTGTACCATAAACAATTAAGAAAAAATAAGTTACGGGGTCAACAACATGTTTCGATCACGCGTACGAATTCTCTCCTTTTTAAACACTTTTCCAAATTGTGAAAAAAACGACAACGAAATTTGATTTGAGTTTTTATTAGCAGTTGGTAGTCGACCTCTTTCCTTTTAATCACTTTATATTTAAATCTAAAATTATATCGACTCACATCTTTTCAGTGCTGATGATTCGTTGAATACAAAATTGCAATAATCGTTATTTAAATGGTTTTCTCATTACAAAAAAAAACTTTCAAAATCAATACTTTGTAGCAATTAAAATGAAAACAGACGTTTTTGCATTCTAATTCCGTTTTTTTTTTCTAATAATCATAGGAAACCGAAATTAGACAATTTTTAGCCGTTATTTTCGAGTCGAATTCTGAGATAAACAAAGAAAGCAAAGAAAAATATTTATTAATAAAAAAAATGCCAAGCAAATCACATAACCGGTCTTTTTGTTGTTTAGTTAGAAGGTTTGCCATTGCCATTTACATTCTTATTTGAACGTATGGTCATGTGTAGCACACATACGTCTTGTATGAAACAATACAAAAAAGATTTGAAGACAAATATTGAAATAAATGAGTCAACGATTTTCGCAGGGTTATTCAGGTGTGGTGAAACGACCCACGCATAAGCTTTACGGTTAATGACTTTTAAAAAAGTGGTTTGTATCAGACAACTGACCTCATGGACCTCGAATGTTGACTGTAGAGTCTGCACTGTTCAATTCTTTTCATTACACATAACCACAATAGCAGAAATACGATGCAAACATTTAATTGAAATATAACATTAGATTGACATTTAACAGTAGAGTCCTCCCCATTTACGTGTTAAATGTTCTGGAGATCGGCTTAAGTCAAAGTATATGACATTTGATACAGCATTTCTTATCGCTTGACTTATAATGAATTTTGACATGAAATTTAGTATTTTTTGACATAAGCCGACGACGACGCGACGCCCCCCTTATAGAGTTAATTCTTTGCGTTTCCTTGTAACTTCCAAGTTTTACAGACTTTTGGTTTTATTTTATGTTTTCATTCATAATTCTGGGACGAAAATTATTGAACTTCTTTCTGTTGGAATTTTTTTGCAATTTTGTTCCGCTGCGTATTAACGTTTCTCTCTCAGCCCGTCCAGCTAATATACGCAAATGAGGTCGACCACCTCAGAGAATTTTGTATCTCTATTCGTAGCGTTTCGCGCTACCTTGTGGTATGTAAAACAGATCAGAATGGTACGGGGGCAGCGCCCCCTTAAGTTTCATTGGAAAACATGAATTTTAGAAATGATTCAAACAAACATCTAAAACGTACGTTTGTTCGTTTGGGAAGAAAATTATTAGGTGAGTTCCTTTCAGAGTTTATCGATGCTGATAAATTTAACTCATCGATAAACTTGACGTCTAGCTAAATTGACAGCAAAATTAAATTTAATTTTCTTATTTGACGGGAGAAAAACCGAATTAACTTCAGTATATTCAAACTTACACAAAAGCAAAACGTGAAATTTTAGTCATAAAATCAATTTTATTTACAAATAAACCATCAAATTATCATATCACATACTTCCTAAAATCACACTGAGAAGCAAATTTCAAACTTCGTGCGTTGTTTATCTCGATAAACTTACCAAAAAACTAGCTCCGAGGCTACAATAAATTTATCAGCATTTATCCGGTTAAATTTAATTCTGAGTACGTTTGATGCGATTTAGCAGTTTATCGAAAAATTAAATTTAACCAACTCGTTAAACTCTGAAGGGAACTCACCTATTGAAATTGGGAATTTCTCACCAGAATTACAAAAGCCCTGTTTGAAATTCCCGGACACTTTTCATATTATCATCTAAACTGTGTACTTTCTGTTTATTCCTCTGAAGAATTTATAAGAAAACTGACAACATTGAGACCATTACTACTCATTTTTTGTAGCACTTTCCTTTGCATTAATTTGATACTCTTACAAGAAAAATGATAAGAGTTTGAAAAGTGAGAGCGAAGCTACGGGTCTGATGTACAACAATCGAAATTGTCCACGAAATTATATAAGAAATGGAGTGCAGTGGCACCAATCATGCACGTTGAAATAAACTGAAAAATATTGAACGCTTCTGCGATAGTGTCCGATGTATGTACAACTTACAATGCCTTAGAAAATTGAACAATCAAATTGTACTATGCTCATGCTCATGCACATGCCGATCTTGTAGCTGTTACTTGTGGAGCGTATGTATATCGTAATATCAGTTGTTCATTGTGCATTTCACTTCTTGATTACGTTAACAAAAATGTTGTGGCTTAAATCGTCGGTTTTGCTAGACGTACATTGAACAATTCAATGCACATTTCCCATTTATCACGTGTGTATGTGCATTATCATGCTCGCAGCGGTAGCGGCGGGCGTGACGCAGTCCCCACACCCCAAAAAAGATGTCCACAAACTCAAAAAATTTTGAGGGTTTTTCACGTACTAGAGTTTTCGAATTTTAGCTCCGAAGTGACAATAGCTAGAGAGTTTGGTAAGGAGAATTTTTTGGGATCTTAAGAAAATGGCTGACAGCAGTCATAGCAGCGCCATCTTGAATTTTCATTTATGTTTTTTCGGTTTTCGAATCTTAGCTCCGGAATGACACTACTTAGAGATATGGTTTCTTCTAGGAAGTTATGCAGTTTCATCGAAAGAATTTTTTGGTATCATAAGAAAATGGCTGCTAGCTGTCAAACCGGCGCCATCTTGTATTTTGTGAATTCTAAAAAATGCTATCTTCTGAATTAGAATGTATAGACAGTTGGTTTCTTCGGGAAAGTTGTAGAGATTGGTGAGTAGAACTTTTTTATGACCCTAAGAAAAATTGCGGCCAGCTGTCAAAGTCACTTGGACAGCTGTCAAACGCCATCTTGGATTTTTTGCTATCTTTTGAATTAGAACAGTTGGTTTCTTCAGGAAAGTAATAGCGATTGGTGCGAAAAAATTTTTTCAGAAAAAATTTTTATTCGGAAAAAAATTTTTTTCTGAGAAAATTTTTTTCTGAAAAATTTGT
>CM055405.1:44533156-44545748 GCA_029228625.1 Pseudolycoriella hygida | reverse complement strand
CGAGAAAATTTTTTTTCGTAGAAAACTTTTTTCTGGAGAAAAATTTTATCGTAGGAAAAATTTTACGCAATTTTTTTAACACAACGTAATTTTGTTTTAAAAAAAGCCGTGTAATTTTTGCAGAAAATTAAAACCTAGAACACAAGATTGTTTTCAAACAAAGTTTTGCGTATTATCAGCGATAGCGTCACCTCAAGCGATATTATTAATTATGGAAGCGGACCTACGGACTGCGTCACATTCTCCCTTTTAAGAGGTTTTTTGTAAGCGATTCCGATTGGCTGAATCAATTTGACGATTCCCAGCCAACAACTAAGTTTGTCGTAGGTTTTTCAAACTATTGTATGGAAATTGCCTTCAAATCACCAGTTAATTTGACTCGTTTTCTACATGTAAGCTCGTCAATACATTAAACTAGGTTATAGAAATAAAAAATGTACAATTGTCCCTTACATTTTTGCTACGTAGAACAAATGTATTGGAAAAAGTGAACAGATAATATTTCATCTAAAGACAATGTTTTTTCGCTCACTTTTTAGACCCGTACGAAGAACGAAGTTTTTCGAATTGAGGTCTATTGCGCTTACCACGACGCGACGTTTGTAACCAGTCGAATTTCGACCCGAGAGTAGATGGGAGCATCGATGGTGAATCAGCAATGAAAAAAATGTCCGTCCGTCAACACGATAACTCGAGTAAAACTCAACCGATTTTCAAAAACTTTTTTTTTTGAAAGGTAATCGAAAAATCTTTTATGGGATTGAATCTGGGCACTGTCGGTCCAAGGGGCGCCGAGCTAGGGAAGTTTTAGTGGTTTGTGGTCTCCGAGCAAATCTTTTCCGATTTTTTTTTGTTTAAAAGATCTGGGCGTGAGCGACAATTTATGGAAGAAACTTTTTGGATTTGAGTCCTTGGACTTAGCTAGGGCACTAAAAACGAGTCTCTGCTATGGCCATACGTATTTTTTGTGCATAACTCGAGTAAAACTTTTCCGATTTTCATAATTGTTTTTTTAATCGACCCAACAGTTTGCAGAACAAACTTTCTTGAGATTGGGTCCTTGGATGTAGCTAGGGCATCAAAAACGAGTCTCTGCTAGGGCCATACATGTTTTTCGTACCTAACTTCCGATTTTCAATTTTTTTTTAATCGAAACTTCTAAGACCGTCTCCCGATTTATGGAAGAACATTTTTGATTAGAAACCCTTGGACTCAGTCGGGACCCTAAAACTGAGTTTCTACTAGGGCCCAATGTGTTTGTTTAGCATAAACCGGGTAAATCTAAACAAATTTTGTTGATTCTTTTCTATTTGAACGGTGTTCTGCACCGTCTTTGTCATTCTATTGTTACCACAATGAAAACACTCAGTTACTGCAGAACACCGCTCATTTGAGAGTTAACGGAGTACTGAATTATAATCAAAAACAAATTTGGGCGCGTTGCCTGTGCTTAGGGCTGAAGTTGGCCTCAGGTTGATCCTAAGGTCAGCCCTAACCAAAATTTTTTTTGCTATGTTGCAGAGCCAATTGAGGGAAATATTTTTGTCTACGGAAATTTGTGTCCTAGTCATTTCCTTGTGGCCCCAGGTCGGTCCCAAGACCGGCCCTAGACAAAAAAATTGTTTTTTGCTATGTTGTAGAGAAAATTGAGATGAACATTTTTTACACCGTTTATTCGGAGGGGTTTTTCAATATTGCCCTCTCGGGTTTTCCCAATACAATTTACTGTGGACGTAAGGCAATATTTACTTAAATACGTTCGAGTCTTTTTGTAAAATTAACTCTGTTTGCCACATCTATTCTGATGCGTACGGGTCCCTTGCATATGTTTTTTGTGAAAAATACAATAAGTTCCGATGTAGAATACGGCTGTAAAACGATGTCTATGGTTGTTTCTCTTAAATATATTGATTTTATTGTATGTCTGAGTGTGCTGGAGACAGTCTATGCATTTGAAAAGTTTCCTCTATGCGCCTAAAGAGATTTAAAACGAAGTTGTATTTTACAACTCAAAATTTTGCTGCAACAATACAGCAGTGAAAATAATTCAAACGGCAATACGTTTGCAAATCCGGTTTTTTGTTAGCTAACAATGGCACAGAAATTAAATTTCGATAAGATAAAAATTTTTGAACAAAAAACAAATGTTAACCTTGAAATTTCGTTGCACAAAACTTTAAGGTTGAACGATTGAAACGTTAAAAATATATCATTTTTTTGGTTGTTTGATAATAACGAAAGAGCTAGACAACGAACCTTTATGATCACACACCAGTGTATCCACGAATCGTTTGTATTTACTAACTCGATTGACACACTTATTTTAATTTAAATATTTTGAATGTTAATTAATTAGATTTTTCTCTCAATTTCTGATTCGTTTTAAGTGTTTGTTAATATAGTTATTTATGTGAATTCTAACATAAAATTGTTTTATTAAATTGATAAATCAAAAACTTACCTTGATTGGATATTTATTCTTATTGCCAGCTACAGCCTTTCAAATCCATTTATCCATTTATTCACTCTTAAAGGTAACTTTTTTCTTTTCAAAAATGTCAGTTGCAGGTATTTATATTAACAAAAAAATTATTTTTATTGTTTTTTTTCGTTCAAATCCTTCACTGTACTTCGTATCTAAACATAAAATTCAATAAACTCCTATGACTGTGAATGATATAATTTCACAGACAAATTAGTTTATAAAAACAACTAATTATGAGTTATGTTGTTCGGTTCAATGTGTGCACGAAAAGTGGAAATTTCTGTTGTAGATGGTTACGTAGAAATGCAATGAATTATAAAATTTTTTCAAATTATGAATCACATACGAGATCACACAGCCATCACTTGTTTAATGAATTTGTGGAATTTATGGAATTTATTTAATTTAATAATTTATCGTGTGGACAGAGTATCGAAACCACATTTAAAGTAGGTTTTTAATGAAATAATTACGTGGCTTATGCCACATTGATTGAAAATATATATCTACGTTATTTCTTCGATATATTTTTCTTGTGTAAAAATGTTGTAATTCATAAATTGTGTGGCTAGTGGATATATTCCGACTGTTGGAAATACTCACTCCAATAAATAATAATTTCAAGTCATTTTGTTTGTAAAGACCAAGGTAAAACCAACTTTGTTGGTATCGTAAAGTGGGTAAGTATCGACTGGGATAAGTGCATTTCTAAGTATTGAAAACTCTTATCTCAATTTTTTCCCACGTATTCTCCAAGGTTACATATTTCGAGAAATTTCAAGCAGCGCAGACAATAGGAAAAATTGTGCATTTGTTATTTCCCTACGCTTTTGACGAGATTGTTTCTAGCCTCTGAATGCTTTTTACTAAGGCTGTGGTGGTTACAATAGGCCTCTGTTTGTTGCAATTTTACTCCATGAAAATGTACTACGGAACTTTGAAATAAGGAGTTCACGCAGTAGACTGGTCCTATGTCTAGTGCATGAACTTCTTATGTCAGCGTCGTGTAGAACATTTTCATGGAGAAAAATTGCAACAAATTTTCTATGGCAATGTTGGAGTGGGCAACGAGTACATTACTATGTACAATGCCCCAACTCGGCACCAGGCTGCCTACTTTGGAATTTTAAGTAGCCATAAAGAACGCAGCCTCGTGCCGAAAATTTGTGAATGTCATCGTAACGGCAGTAACAAATACTATACGTCATATAAACTTCAACACGGCACCAGGCTACCTACTTAAGATATTCTACTGTGAATGTAGAGGGCAGCAGCAGTCTGGTGCCGAGTTGAAATTTATATGAAGCATAGTATTCGGTACTGTCGTTACCATGAGTTTCGGCACCAGGCTGCCTTCTTAAAGGCTACTCATACTTTTCAAGTACGCAGCCTGGTGCCCAGTCGGAACCTAGTGCACATTAATGTACTCGTTTCGCCATCCAACATTACCATAGGAACTTTTTTGGCACCAAGCTGCCTTCTGAAATCGACCAGTGCAACCCCACTTATGTGTCTGGCTGTCAATTTATCATACTCGTGTGACAGTCTCGTTGGAGTCGTCATTCCGACTAGAGGTGTGCGGGCACGAACGATTTCTCGGCCCGTTCACAAGTCCGCCCGCTCTATATATGGCATGGGCATCATTATTAAGGGCTGCCTGTTTTCAAAATCGAACGGGCTGGGGCAGGGGAAAAGTGATGCCTACAGACCTCTAATAACTAGAAATGAAGTAGAAGTGTGCAGGCACGCATGATTTTTCGGCCCGTTCACAGGCCTGCCCGCCCAATACGGGCATCTTTATTTCGAAAACGGGCGGGCACAGGCTAGCCGTTTTCAAAATCGAACGGGCGGGCACAGGCTGGCCGTTTTCAAAATCGAACGGGCACGGGCAAGCGAAAAGTGATGATCGCACACCTCTAATTTCGGCATTAGAAAATGGAAATGAGAAAATTAATGGTAGTTTTCCTAATGAGTGCGAGGTTGATAGCACGACCACAGGTAAGTTCTGGAATGACGTGAGCTAAAAAGTTACGTTCGCATAACTTGAAAACATCACTGTGGAATCGGAAATATGCGACGAAGTGGATCTGTATATTTTTCGTAACTTAGTGTATATGAAACAGTGCGAGAAAGGATTTCCATATAACTTTCTTGCACTCGAGAAAGGATTTCCATATAACCTCCTCGCACTAGTGCAAGAAAGTAAATGACAAAATCGCCTCGTTACGAAAAAACTCGTTTGGATACACGTGTCGTATAATATGGTATTTTATCGGACTCGATGTCTGTCGACCTTGGCCTGTCCTCGGGTCGACATCTGACATCTCTTGCGATAAAATACATTCATAGGACACTTGTATCGAAAATTACTATTTTGCGATTCACCGACAAAAAATTCGCTTTTTCGTGCGTCATTTCGGTGTTGCATGACGGGTTTTTTACGCACTAATGCGATGACGGGTTTTTAACGTACACTTACGGAAATATATTTTTGTATCAAATAGAATTTTGTACTTCTGCGCAGGTTTTTGCAGTGTTAAAAAGCTGCGCAGAAGTACAAAATTCTATTAATGCAAAAATGTATTTCCTTGAGTGTACTAGTGCGAAGAAGGTTTTTTTACGTACTACTTGAATTGAATTTTTATGTTAACAGAAAATGTTTTTTTTGTCGGTGAATTGCAAAAAACGTTGTTTGATACACGTTACGTATGCTGGTAGTTTAACGCACATCTCACATCTAGTGCGTTAAACTACATTCACAAGTAACTTGTATCAAAAATTACTATTTTCACACTAGTGAGGAATATTTTCAAACCATCCCGCCAGGCGATAAGATCTCTCAGAAAATTTTGACTAATTTTGAAGAAAAAAATATTAATTTATGCAACTAGTTACGAAAAGCGATACTTTTCGTCACTAGATGTGAAGCTATCAAACGAAAGAGTTCGATAATCGCGAATTGTGACAAAACCAATCGGTTTCGCAAATGTGTTGCATACAACGACTTACGAATAGTCATTTACATCACAAGGTCTACTCGTTTTCGCGTGATGTATTGAGATTTTCCTGCTTTTCAAATCTGTGTGTATCCTCGTAGATAAGGAACCGATTCGATTGCGTTATTTTCTATGAGATCTTCAACAAAACGAAAACAAACAGATAGTGAAGAAACGAAAGATTCGACGCACATATCTCTAAATGTAAATATGTCAAAACTGGAAATATTGCTTGTTGCATAATAAGCATACAAAGAAAAACGTATTAAAAGTCCTTGAGCCGCAAACACCCAAACATGTTACAATCATTGCACAAAATTCAAATTTTATATGAATATCCTTTCACTTTTCGTTCGTCACACACTAAAACAAACCACATACTCGTTTTCGATTGAAAACCCGTAATGGAAGAAATATGTATTTTGCTTAACAAAAATCGTTAATAAATTCCTGGTTTGGTTAATTCAATTACAAACCTACGCACTGATCAAATATCAAAATCTAACCGAAATTTGATCGAAAAACCAACACTGAAACGCGCAAAATTTTCCAACAATATTATACAACCGCGAGATCGCGTTGTGTTAATTGAACGTTATAACTAACCGAACGAAGTCTTTCACTCGACTAATGGGAATGCCATAACGTGGTTCATTCGAAGCCTATACTGCGGTTTATGATCACGGGGAGAAGGTTTTTTTTTGGTTGGAAATACGTTTTACCTATCTTCGGTTATAACAAGATTTTGTTCTAAGTATGCACCTTAGTGTTGTGTTGGTATGGACAGGTTACATTTGTAGACTCATACAACCAGACGAGACGTATGCGTTTACTCTTTCGATTGTAATGGATGATCTCGCCTACCCGTACGTTCGTTTAATGTAAAAATGTAGATATAATGTGTCATATTTGATTTGGCCATTTTAGACAATTTTGAAGTTGAGAAAACACTGAAGTTCGTTTGTGTCTTTGAGTGTGTGTTTGGAGCTTAAAGCTTAGGCTAAACTTTTTACATTTTTATTGATTCCTTTTGTCTTAAGAAATTGAAACAAAGACTATCATTTGCTGTGAAGTTAGAGAAAAGATTCAAATGGTTTTGAAAACCAAATTGCAAAATCTAAATCTCTTAGAAGTTAAAAATTTTTTCGAAATTCTATCAAAAATTATAGGCAGGTTTTCGGAGGCGAATAGCCAAAGTATTATTCTAGAGAATATTGGTGCTTCGGCTCTGAAGGTAATCTCAGACAGAAAAATTTTCCCTCAAAAACTTGCTTGAATGAATCCATCCGAGTCAAAGTGACAATCTCCGAGTCACTACGTACTTTATGTCACTCATGACGGCGCCTGATCGCTGCAGTCAAAAAAGTCTCAAACGTTTTTTCTCGTTTTTACCGGGTCTATTCTCTACATTGACGGATGCGTTCAACAAGTTCAGGTTTTTTCCATGACGCGAACGCAATAG
Source organism: Pseudolycoriella hygida (assembly GCA_029228625.1). Taxonomy (NCBI): domain Eukaryota; kingdom Metazoa; phylum Arthropoda; class Insecta; order Diptera; family Sciaridae; genus Pseudolycoriella; species Pseudolycoriella hygida. The sequence continues at coordinate 44,538,805 of CM055405.1, read as the reverse complement.
CGAAAGCATAAGACCCTAATACTTCGTGCGGGTCTAAAAATGTAAAAGAGACATTTCTATTTTTATGACCCAAACCTTCGTAGAACATTCGGATATCTGAAGATTTTTAGCAAATGGAAACGTAATTTCGAGGGATGAAGCATGTAGCAATGTGTCATGTCCAGGGTTGTATTCGCTAACCCATTTTTTTTAGCGATGCTAACGCTAACGCTGACTGAAAAAAAAAATATTTGCGTCGCTAACGTAATTCGCTAATCAAAAAAAATTTAGTGCGCTAACTTCGAAGGTTAAAATATAAGTTAAGATTTTTAACCGGACGGAAGTATCGAAGCTCTTTTGATGTGTTGCGAGGTTTTTCGACTGATATCACTCGGTTTAGCAGTAACGCCACCCCAAGGAAGTAAAGCCTATGTGTGCTAAGAAAGTTAGAACGTTGACAAACTTTTCAGGAATTATCAGACCATGCAGGCACTAAATTGAGTCTTTCTCTAATGGCTGATACTCTGGCAAAATATTACTTCAGATCACAAGCGCGGATTCAATTTTGTTAGATTGGGAAAGGTGGGGGAAGGTCACCAGATGAAATACAAGAAGAATTAGGCCGCAGAAAGCTTTCACGAAGCTCCCAGTCGTCGAACAAAAATATTTTGTGGGACGTACCTAGTTAAAGGGGAGGGAGTGGGGGAATGAAAGGAGACCTCTCCCAGATCACAAATATGCAATCAGTTGGTGGCGCTCATGCTTCGTTTGGGAGTTATAACAGTTTAAAGTTCGAAATTTTGTATGTTCCGAAGCTTCATCAAATGACAAGAAAGGTGGAGACTATTCGCATAATGTGCGTATAGCCGCAGTATAATATAGCGGCTATTCGCACAAACGACAGATTTTCGTAAAAGGAAATGCTCTCTAGCTTTGCTTACCACGTGGTTTTTGTGACACTTCGTAATAAAAGTTACTAAAAGTTCACTAGTATTACTAGCTTCGTTAGTCACCTCGTTTTCGTGACATTTCGCAAAAGGGAAAGTTCCTAGTTCCACCAAGTTTCTAAGGCGTTTCATCAAAGTGCATATTCCCTAGTTCTATTAGTCACCTACTATTGTGTTAATAGCGACACCTGCCGAATACATATTAAAGTGGATACTAAGGTTTCCATGCACTCTTTTTTTACCCCTCCCAGACTATTTTCTTGTCATCTGGATAAGTGCACACTTAGCGAATGTTTACATAGGTAAAACGCCTAATTCACTTTTATTGCGTTACTAGTGCCACCTGCAGGATAATATATTAGTCTAGACTCTAGACTATGGTTTCCATACATCGCTTTTCTCTAACTAACCCTCTTACACTGTCTTCTTGTCATTTTATGAAGCTTCGGAACATATGAAATTTTGAACTTTGAACAACTATAACTCGCAAACGGAGCCCGATCGCCACCTGTACCGATTGCACATTTGTGATCTGGGAGAGATCTCCTTTCATTCCAACCACTCCCCCTTAAGTAAGCAGGTACATACCATAAACTGAAATTTTTCCAAAAATATTTTTGTTCGACGACTGGGAACTTAGTCAAGGCCTTCCGCGGCCTAATTCTTGTTGAATTTTCATCCTTCCCCCACCTTTCCCAACTTTAAAAAATTGAATCCAAGTTTGTTGCGTAAAATAAAATTTAGCCAGCGAAGCTATTGATTAGAGTAGCTAACGATTAGCGTCGCTAACGATTAGCGTCGCTAACGATTGGCGTCGCTAACGATTAGCGTCGCTAACGATTAGCGACGCTAACGATTAGCGACGCTAACGATTAGCGACGCTAATACAACCCTGGTCATATCATAACAAATATTTTAAATTCGTAAACGTCGTAATTCTTTTAAAGTTTACAACGTCCGGCTAGTCTGTATGATGTTAGAAGAAAAATTTATTTTAATGAAATTTTTCTCTAGTGAAGACTACAACAAGCGTCACCTAACTTTTTTGTTAAATTTGATTATACACCGCTCTCTTTTGTTGTCAATTTTAACTAGCAACTTGTTTGTTACGAATTCCAAGACAGGTGTCTCGAAAACAATTTTAAAAGGGGAGAGCATATTCCTTGCTTCTTATGCGTGTGTTAACCGTTGTTTCTATATATGTTAAAAACAAAATACTTTAGTTTATTAGAGTTCTATCTCGAAAGCGAAGCAATTAAATTTAGCCATTTTAGAGACATGATGATGGTAGGAAACATAGCCGTTAATTTTAAGAATAACAATCTGCTCCCTTATTCGTACCAACCTGAGTGGACCAAAGTGGACCAGATGTATTTCGGGGCTTATCAGGAACTGTTGTGCGGAATTTTTTTAAGTTTTTATTTCATTGTCATCATCAACAAGCGAAGTCTAACAATTGTGAACGATGTAAATTAACTTCTTCTTCGATAAATGAAATTTTACTACAAAAGCTTTACTTTCATGAGGTGTTCCCTCGTTCATTTCGGATTTTTTTACGATTTCGTGTCAATTTTCATATTTCCAAGTAATGTTTGTCATTGAAGTTGAGAAGGTTATAGGCAGGGAATCGCCATTCACTTGTTGGATTGCATGTATAAAATTAACATTTCGGTTAGATGTAGTAGAAATAGAAGACACGAACAACCACTTCAACAGGTAATTTTCTTTTCAGAATCTTCAAATCTTCAAACGTATTGGCTCATAGTGTTGTTCATAGTCAATTCAACTCTTGCATCTCACGTTCTTAGGGGGCATTCATAAAATACGCACGCTAAAAATGACGAATTTTAGACCACCAAATATTCTTCCCTCGCACGTAAAATGCATGTTAACCGCTTTTTAAAATGTATGGAGTGTACGCTTTCATAAAACCTCCCTTCTTTCACTTAAAAGCGTGCGTACTCTGTGAATGGCCTCATATGAACTGATCTGTGAAATGAATTCGTCATTTTTTTCTGCTGATGTGGTTTCTTGTTCTTTACAATTTGTTAATTGTATTAGAACATCTATGCATTATAATAAGTTTTGTCATACAATGTTTGTATGGGGCCATTCACAAAATACGCAAGCTACCAAGGGGGACGGGGGTTTGAAAAAAGCGTGCTGCCATACATGCTAATGTATGAAAATATGCGTGCGAGGTGGAGGAGGAGGGGTCAACAAAATGTTTTTTAGCTCATGTATTTTGTGAATGGCCCCGATAAACCTCGCAAAGGTACTGGACGAGCTGCAGGCGAATTAAGTAAGACATCACAAGGAACCAACCACAAAGGTGTGTCAGTTAACGTTCCTCGAAATAAAGACACACAACACGAGCAATATTTTGAGCTGCTTTTTACCGAACTAGTGCGATAGATATCCATGATACAACTCAATGGGTAAAAATGTCAGCGTGTAGCAAAGCAATGTTTGCGACAGTGAAAAGGCATTTTTTGCAATTGACGCTTTTAGTGCAGTTTGAATTTGAATTTGTCAAGCGATATATGCGTAAATTACGTACGTTCCCACGCGATCAGAGCGTAAAATGCGTAAACAAACAATAGGTTTTTACTTCAAACAGTTGAACTTTATGAAAAATTTCAAATTTTGCGAGGGCTAAAAGCGTCAATTGTGTGACGTCAAACAAACATTACTCGCATGTTTGGGATGTCGTATGAGGTAGTTTTTTTCTATCGCTGTAGGGTACACTTGATGTGTTGCCAAACTCGCTACCTTCCCGAGTGAAAATGGCAGTCTCAGTGAGTACTAAAATTGAGTGTACTCACAGCCTCAAATCAGTCTCAATTTCTGAAAAAAAAACTCAGAAGTAAAATATTTTTCACATTTGAGCATGCTCAACAGTCTCAAAAGCCTCAGTAAAATTGTGAAAAATATTTTTGTCGAAAATGAGTACACCCAACAGTCTCATTGGCTAAAAAATGTTTTTTTCACATTTGAACATGCTCAACAGTCTCAAAAGCCTCAATAAAATTGTGAAAAATATTTTTGTCGAAAATGAGTACACTCAACAGTCTCATATCCTTTCGTAACAATGGTTCAAAATAAGACCACAAGTACGCATGTGCAATTTAGCAACATGAGTTACGTCGTTGGCGGTCCACATGCAAAGTTAAGCATCATTCGACGCGGTTAGTACTTAGATGGGTGACCAGAAAAAGTAAGTAAAAATAAAAAAAAACAACTTTCTAATATAATTTCAGATTAATCGCGAATTGTGAAGAAAATAGTACTCAAACTGCAATTCAAAATTAGCATACTCAAGAATCTCAAATAGTATCAAAATGAACATACTAAACAGTCTCAAATAGTCTCAAAATGAGTATACTCAAAAGTCTTAAATAGTCTCAAAATGAGTATACTCAACAGTCTCAAAATGAGCATACTCAACAGTCTTCTGGCCAATGCTGCGGTGGCTTTCATTGCCTTTTCGCACGTGTAGTCCACATGGCTATTAAAATTTCTGCGGTCGTCCAGCACAACTCCAAGGTATTTTAATTGGCGAGTGGATGTGATTTCTTCCCCGTCAATGTTCAAAATGATTCGTTCTGTTTTTCTGCAGTTACTTACTAGCATGATCTCAGTTTTTTGGTGGGCCAGCCTCAGCCCCGCCGTTGTCATCCAGTTTTCGACAGTTTCTAGCGTCTCCATCGTAACCACCTCTACCTCCATCTTCGACGTTCCGGATACCGTGAGGATCAAGTCGTCGGCCAAAGCAATCGTCTTAGCACATCTTGGCAGTTTCAGCCTCAGCGCTGTGTCATACATAACATTCCACAGCGTTGGTCCTAATATGGATCCCTGTGGTACTCCAGCTGTGATGTCGACTGTCTTTTTCCCTTCATTAGTATCGTACGTTAGTACTCGTCGCTCGAAATAGCTTTTCAGTATCCTACAGAGGTAATCGGGGACTCTCATGACATGTAGCGCCTTGGCTATCTCTATCCAGCTTGCGCTATTAACGGCATTTCTAACGTCTATCGTCGTTATAGCACAGAAGCGGTTACCCCGTATTTTTTGCTTCCGCGCCTTGTCGGTGGTCTCTATGACTTTTTTAATGGCCTCAATCGCCGATCTCCCTTTTCGAAATCCGAATTGTTCGTCCGACAGTCCGTGCTCGCCCTCCGTGTGTTTTCTTAGTCTATTCAGGATCGCGGTTTCCAGCATTTTTCCCAACCCATCCAACACGCATATAGGTCTATATGATGATGGCTTGTCTGGCGGTTTCCCTGGTTTTGGTATTAAGACCAGCTTCTGTTTCTTCCATATTTGAGGAAAATATCCGTCGTCGAGGCACTTCTGCATTGTCAATCTGAGCATGTTAGGCTTTGCGCTTGCTGCTGTCTTCAGAGCTATATTGGGGATTCCATCTGGTCCTGGCGCTTTGTTATTTTTTGGCTTTTGTGCAGCCATCTGGATCTCTTCTACAGTGATCGACCGTTCAAGTCTGTCTTCCGCTTCATCGTCATAAGGAGTTTGCGGCCATGTGATCTGTTCGTGTTGTGGGAAGAGCTCTCTCACTATGACACCTAGCCTCTCCGAACACTTTGCCCCACGGGTTCGTGTCTGCCTCTTGGCACAGTTTCTTCCAACAATCCCTCTTACTCGCCCGGATTGCTCGCTTCAGTGCTAGTTTTGCATTACGATGTTCTTCGGACCTCTCTAT
>CM055405.1:44501350-44532656 GCA_029228625.1 Pseudolycoriella hygida | reverse complement strand
CGGTACGTATCTATACGTCCCGGTACGTATCTATACGTCCCGGTACGTATCTATACGTCCCGGTACGTATCTATACGTCCCGGTACGTATCTATACGTCCCGGTACGTATCTATACGTCCCGGTACGTATCTATACGTCCCGGTACGTATCTATACGTCCCGGTACGTATCTATACGTCCCGGTACGTATCCATACGTCCCGGTACGTATCCATACGTCCCGGTACGTATCTATACGTCCCGGTACGTATCTATACGTCCCGGTACGTATCTATACGTCCCGGTACGTATCTATACGTCCCGGTACGTATCTATACGTCCCGGTACGTATCTATACGTCCCGGTACGTATCTATACGTTCCGGTACGTATCTATACGTCCCGGTACGTATCTATACGTCCCGGTACGTATCTATCTATCAAATCAAAATTTGCCCAATTTGAATCAAATTTGACCAAAGTAAAATCATATGTGGCCAAAGCGAAATCCAATTTGCCGAAGTTGAATCGAATTTTGCTGAAGTTAAATCAAATTATGACAAAATCAAATCAAATTTGTCCAAAGTATATTCGAATTTGGCCAAAGTTAAATCAAAGTGCACTGCGTATATTTTATTCACTGTAGTAGATGCCGATGGATACATATCGATGCAGATCAAAGCACATCGATGCAGATCGATACAGATCGATGCACATCGATACAGATGGATGCACATCGATGCACATCGATGTAGATCGAAGCACATCGATGTAGATCGACGCACATCGATGTAGATCGACGCAGATCGACGTAGATTGAAGCACATGTATCTATACGTTCCAGTACGTATCTATACGCTCCGGTACATATCTATACGCTCCGGTACGTATCTATACGTTCCGGTACGTATCTATACGTTCCGGTACGTATCTATACGTTCCGGTACGTATCTATACGTTCCGGTACGTATCTATACGTTCCGGTACGTATCTATACGTTCCGGTACGTATCTATACGTTCCGGTACGTATCTATACGTTCCGGTACGTATCTATACGTTCCGGTACGTATCTATACGTTCCGGTACGTATCTATACGTTCCGGTACGTATCTATACGTTCCGGTACGTATCTATACGTTCCGGTACGTATCTATACGTTCCGGTACGTATCTATCCGTTCCGGTACGTATCTATACGTTCCGGTACGTATCTCTACGTTCTACTCTCTTAGATCAACTGCCAGTCTTCTTTGATCGTCTCTCCATGCAATTTGCAGCTTCGTCATTATTTTCGCAACTGCATTATCCGCCACTATCCACTTACATCTGGCCTACTCACAGTCAACAGCTCTCCTCGATCTTGTTCGAAGCAGGGGCAGACGAATAACACGTGCTCCAAAGTCCCTTATCGTGCAGAAAGGTGACTCGTCGAGGCACTTCTGCATTGTCAATCTGAGCATGTTAGGCTTTGCGCATGCTGCTGTCTTCAGAGCTATATTGGGGATTCCATCTTGTCCTGGCGCTTTGTTATTTTTTGGCTTTTGTGCAGCCATCTGGATCTCTTCTACAGTGATCGACCGTTCAAGTCTGTCTTCCGCTTCATCGTCATAAGGAGTTTGCGGCCATGTGATCTGTTCGTGCTGTGGGAAGAGCTCTCTCACTATGACACCTAGCCTATCCGGGCACTTTTCTTTTGGCCCCAATGTACCTTTCATCATCGTCCTTACTGTTCTGAACACTTTGCCCCACGGGTTCGTGTCTGCCTCTTGGCACAGTTTCTTCCAACAATCCCTCTTACTCGCCCGGATTGCTCGCTTCAGTGCTAGTTTTGCATTACGATGTTCTTCGGACCTCTCTATTCTAACATTCTCGTTTCTGGCCCTTTGCATCCTCCTTCTTGTCTTAAAACAAGTTGTTCGCAAAAGTCCTATTTCGTCGTTCCACCAAAATGCCGGTTTTCGCCCATTCCTCGGTTCCATCCTTCTTGGCATCGCCGCGTCACATGCATTCACCATTTCTTTCGTCAATTCTTCTGCAGATTTCTCTTCGTGATCGTCTTTTGATTGGAGATATTCCTTAAAAACTTCTTGATCGAAATTTCCGGTTCTCCATCTTCGCTCTCTTCTATGAGTCTCAAATAGTGTAAAAAACAGTATACTAAACAGTCTCAAAATTAGTATACTCAACAGTCTCAAATAGTCTCAAAATGAGCATACTCAACAGTCTCAAACACCAGAAAAATGTCTATTAATTGAGGCAAAAATGAGCATACTCATCATTTTTAATGATGATGACGGTCTCAAAACAGTCTAAAACAGTCTATTCGCTTGCATTTTGTTTATGTAAAACTCGCTGTTTTAGTGGAAATAGTTAAAATAGAAAGTTGCACATTCTTATGATTCTCTCACTGTAATTAGGCAATATTAGTCAACATAATTTTTCAGCAATTCCTTACATATCTTGGGCACTAATACAGCAATTATTTAACGTACAGGATCGTACTAATGACCCGAAGGGCCATCGGGCTAAATTTTGATAAGGTCCACGAAGTGAGTTTTATGAGGCCCGAATCGAGGCATGGTTTTTGATCAGACCACATTTGAAAGTAATGAAGTCTTGTCGTGAAAGAAAAATCGAAAGAACTCATTATATATTCTGCTTTGTTATCCTCAGATATTTGCGACTTCTAAATCCTTCACAAAAATTACTGTTTTATCGACTTTGGAAAGTTCTAGTGCGATCCACTCATAATAATTGTGCAAAATTCTACTCTCAAACAAAACATAGAAAACCTGGGCCTGGGCAATATTTTTTTGTTATACTTCATATTTGTATCGTGCTGAGTGAGCGAAACTTTTTTACGTCGTGTATACAAATTTCGTATTTTTAAAGCGTTTTTTGAAGTTTGGTTGATATTGCACATTCTAAGAAAACACTTGAGACCAAAGTTGGAAAAATCGGAAACGTGATGTATGTGAGATTCATACCAATCATTCGAAGATTTCATGGAATCACTCGTTAAGGCCCATAACTTGTATGCTAAAATATAGTCTACCTTTAGGCGCTCAAATATTATATTTTCGCTGATATCAGTGGTAATGCTGACTTACTTTTTTGAGACTGCATCTTTGTCCACGAATATCAGCGAAAATATGATATTTGAGCGCATAAATGTAGAATATATTTTAGCACACAAGTTATGGGCCTTAAGCTTTTTGTTTGCATTCAAGAAATATTACAAGAATTAAAAAAGGACCATCTCCCCAAACGAAATTTTGGCTGCTCGAAAAAAGCAAAAATCCCAATAGATCAGTTGGGCACTGATTAGTTGGGAGCAGCACTGTTAATTGTCTGGTTCGGCTGCCGGGGGTGTTACGCTGAGTAGCTACCAGCTAGTGAGAATTAACCACGCATGGAACTACATGCTTAACGTGTATTCGGAACCACGCCTTCGATTGAAGTACTATTTCTTTTACGATTTTGTCGCGCGATAGTACATCTGGCAACACCTAAGCGAGCATCGAACAGAATCGAATCACAACCTTAACGGTATGGAATTTGTCATTATTTTTTTTACGTTTACACACACCTTAAGGTGGCAGCTGGATAAGAACCTGCTTGTTTCGTACACACTGAATCGAATATGGGTGGCGTCATATTCGTTGCATACAAATCGTTGCAATATTGCTACCCCAACTACCCATTTATGAAGCTTGGGTGAGCTTAGGAACGTTACTTTCATGATAAGCGTTGAAGAAAAATCCTATACAGAATTTGTCCACAACGGGTTTTGAACCCGGGTATTCTTGATGGAAAGTTAGTACGTAACCACTGAGCTAACCCGTTCCCACCCATGGAGTGAAACCAGTGAAACTAGAACCCCCTTTATGAGTAATGCATTGAATTTATTATGAGCCACTAGCAGACAAATTTTTTAACAATAAATCTCCCTACTACAAAACGTTTTAAATGTTTTTGTTGGAAACAAACTCCATAAAATTTCATTGGTGAAGTCTAAAGTTAGGCGTATAAAAAAAGAAATATTATTTTTGATCTTTTTGATGTACACATTGAGTATGGAGTGGCACCGACATTGACACGTTTAACAGAAAAAATATATCGAATTGTTGTATTTAATTTCAAAAATTTTCTACGCCCCTAATTCTATTATTCTAGGAAGGAAATAAATGATTTTAAGTCGAAACACGACATTATCAAAAGAAAGTCTGAAGGTCAGTAGAAAAACATTAAATTGAATATTTGTAATCGTTGGTGTTGTCCACGTTAAGTGAAAAGTTTAATAATCTTTGACCTTTGACGATATTTTGAAATGTTTGTTGTTATTTCGCATTATATTACCGATAAGAAATACGCATTTTCTGATTCATTTGTAAAGCTTAAGGTGGTAAAAACGTGTCCTTCCGAATTTCATTTCAGAAACGAGAAATTCAAAAGTATAGTTCACGTGACAAGCTTCTTTGAGCTGTCGCAAAGGTTATCACAGTAAATATTGTTGAGCAGTTTGTGCATTGATATGCAAATCTTGCAAAAATTTTCCGTAAAAATCTGGTCAGTTTTAACAAACGAAGTGACTAATCAGTGCTCATGCTGTGTTTCTGTTGCTACACTGCACGCGGGTGCCATTAATCAAATTCTGTATTGAATATTTGTTTTTCTTTGCAAAGTGGTTGAGTGTGGTGATATTTTCACTGTGTGTGAATAACCACACCTTGGTCAACATTCACATCTGAACTTCAATAAAATTTCAAACAAAGGACAATTTACACACAAAAAAATACATCTCTATGCATGTCAGAAAAAAACTATTGCTCCGTATATCATAATTTTGTCTCTTTATCGCCCAAGGTGAAAATAGTAATAGAAAAATAGCAGTTAATGAGTCCAATGACATAATACATATAGACTGGGCTTACGTAAATATAAGCAGTTGCAAAAATGGAAATACGTACTTTGTGCATAGTAAGCACATTGCACACCAACACACACACAGTTCACGCTTAATTGTTCTGCTGAAAATACGTAATCCACATAAATGTTACGTAATCCACCTAAGTTTTACGTAATTTACAAACACTATTAAACAATTCGCATTTTATTTTTGCTTCAACTTGTGTTTTTGTTAAGGACTGCCAGTGTACACAGTCCTCCCACCCCAAAAAAGAAATCCACAAACCCAAAACACCCATACAAAACCTTTGGAAGACCAGGAGCTATATATAGGCGAACTTTTGAAATTTTCCTCCCTACCCTCTCCCCCCTAAAATTACTTAATTAATTACGTCGCAGCAGCTTTCAAACAATCTCAGACTCGTCAAAATTTCAAAGTTCACGAATTTCCATACAAAAGGTACCAAAACAAGTTTTTCCAAAATTTAAAGCTCCTTCAACTTACTCTGCATGTGATTATAATCATGATCTATTCACGGATCACGATCTCGAGGACGAGTCAGCCGATCTTCCTAAAATTTTGACTGAACGTCAGTCTCGGCCTCAAATGAAAAATTTCATAGGCCGATTTTCCGGGAAAATTCTGGAAAAGTGGTCAACGTAGTGCTCGGAGTTTTCGAATTTTAGCTCTGGAATGACAGCATGGTTTCTTCGGAAAAGTTTTAGAGTTTAGGTTTTCTTTTATTCGAATTTTAGCTTTGGAATGACAATACTTAGAGAGTTGGTGTCTTCTACAAAGTTATAGAGTTTGATCAGGAGAATTTTTTTGGAATTTCAGAAATCTGTGACGCCATCTTGGATTTTTTGCTATCTTATGAATTAGATTACCTACAAAGTTGGTTTATTCGGCAGAGTTATTGAGTTTGATCAGGAGAATTCGTGACACGAAGTGTTCCGAAGGTAGGAGAAGGTGACACGAAGTGTTCCGAATGTAGCCGAAGGTGACACGAAGTGTTCCGAAGGTGGCCGAAGATGATACGAAGTGTTCCAAAGGTAGCCGAAGGTGACAGGAAGTGTTCCGAAGGTAGCCGAAAGTGCCACAAAGTGGTCCGCAGGCAGTCGAAGGTGACACGAAGTGTTCCAAAGGTAGCCGAAAGTGCCACAAAGTGGTCCGCAGGCAGTCGAAGGTGACACGAAGTGTTCCGAAGTTAGCTGTAGGTAACACAAAGTGTTCCGAAGGCAGCCAAAGTACTCCGATGGTAGCCGAAGGTGACACGCAGTGTTACGAAAGTAGCCGAAAGTGACACGAAGTGTTTCGAAGGCAGCCGAAGGTGACACGAAGTGTTCCGAAGGAAGTCGAAGGTGTTACAAAGTGTTACGAAAGTAGCCGAAGGTTACACGGAGTGTTCCGAAAGTAGCCGAAGGTGACACGAAGTGTTTCGAAGGTTCACAAAGTGTTCCGAAAGTAGCCGAAGGTGACGCGAAATATTCCGAAGGTAACATGAAGGTAACACGAAGTGTTCCAAAGACAGCCGGAGGTGTCACGAAGTGTTCCGTAGGTCACACGAAGTGTTCCGAAGATTGAAGAAATTTTTTTGGCGCAATAAATAAAAACTTTTTTTTGTAAGAAAAATTTTTTAAATAAAGTTTTTTCGAATAAAAATTTTTTTCGGGATTTTTTTTTTTTTCAAAGAACAGAAAATTTGAATTTTAGTTATAAGAGCTGCAAACTTCTAAAACGACTGATATCGCAAACAAAAACTTCTTAAAAGGTAAAGAGTGACGCAGTCCATAAGTTCGCTTCCAAAATTCCAATTTTGTTTTATAAAAAGCGCTGGAATTTTTTCAGAAAATTAGCGTCACCTCAAGCGATATCATTAATTTTGGAAGCGAACTTATGGACTGCGTCACTCTTTATCTTTTAAGAAGTTTTTGTTTTCGATTTTATTTTCCGACTACTCAAGTTTCGGTTACTTTGTGACCATTATCAAGTCGTGTATATTATTAGTGTCATTGGTTTCATCATATCGAAACACAACGTATACAATGCATTAGCATATATTCGAGTTGTTGTTGAAGAATTAAGATCTAGTAAGGTGATGAAAGGCGAATGAGGAACGAGTACATACTCCTATTTGTCCTTCTCGTGGTAGAAAATGACCAAGAGCCTGGATTGTCTGTAACATCAGACACTGTAGGCTCAACACATAGCAAGAAGGATCCTCGCGAAGGCCTAGATTCGACAAAATAGGGAAATCACTTCAAAGTTCAGTAAATCGTTAAAATTTATTGAAGATGACATTGGGTTAAAATTTATTGTGATTTACTAAGATGTACTGTGATTTACTGAAGTGACTATCTAATATTCAGAATTTATAGGCTACGACGTTGCATTCCGCTGCATGTTACATTGATGATCTTTTTCCAGGTTTTCAGTTTACAGCTTTGCAAAACCGTAATTGAACTATAGGATACTTACATCCTTATTGTATTACGTCGATAAGAAAAATTATTTCAATTAAATTTAATCTCAAAGAATATTTGTATTTAATTTTAATGCCAATGAACAACATATGACCTAATGTTGATTGGCTGTATTAATAACTTGTAATAAAAGCAAAAGTGTGATTGTTAAAGTGTGAAGTATTAAACATAAACATAAGCGTACAGAAGCTTTGTCGAATTCTTTATTATCTCATCGTATCTGGAGCTTTTCACTTTCCAATTCAAAGGAATTAGTTTATTTTGTCTAATTTTTGCGCTGATTGTAAAATTCGAATTCATTTGACTGTTTGTTAAACAACAACTTTTGCATCTGAGGTTCTTTAAAGATAGGCAAATCTTTTAAAAATTTATTCTCTGCTGTTTGTTTATTTACAGAAACTAAAAATAGTTCTCGTTATCGTTCCCATTGAAATCCTTATGGCGACAATATGAGACTAAATTACTGGGTCAATAAAATAAATTTTGTAAAGTAGTCCGTTCTCGTATCGAAATAGAAAAGTTTTACTTTTAAACGCTTCCTTTACAGATAACAAGTTTATAATTTGAGTAGACGAATCTGTCAAGATTTACATGTGCGACTTGCATTTAACACAACAGAATAAAGTTACACCCATGTTCACACATGCATGGAAATAAATAATGAAAAGAATATTCCAGAAACAAATAATTAAAATACAACAATTGATTATCCATTCCCATAGTAAATGTTACAATGAAACGTGCGCTTTGTGTATATGAGAAATTCCATTCGACGTCCGTTTTTTTACGCCGGCCGATCGTCGCGGAATGGTCCCTATGCAAAAATTAGATTACCGATTCATGTGCATTGTGACAAGGTGTGTGTTGTGTTCATAAATGTTAAAGGCTAATACACGGATCGTGTCAAGTGCTTGCACAATTTTTATGCATTCCATATTTGTGAAAAAAGCAAAAGTTTAATTTTATCTTACTCTCATTGTATCGAGCCTCGAGCGTTTACATGTTTCATTTCAGTATGAGTGTCGATTTGCATAGAGAAGTATACTGGAGTGTGTGTGCTTGAACGTATGAAATAGTATATTGTATGCCGTATTGCACAAAGAGGACTTTTGTAGCATCAGTCAGCGAATAAGGAAAATTAGGATGTGTGCTACAAAATCCACTTGTGCAACAAGGTGTACACAGGGTCGAACTGGCCTAATGGTGCCTCGGTTTGGGTCACCAAATAGTAATTTTCCTACTAGGTGTTTTGTAACTGAGGTTTTTTCAGCATTAGTCTTAAATAGTGTTCGCACGAGCCAGAGGCGAGTGTGGACACTATTTAGGACGTGTGCTGACAAAATCTAGTTACAAAACGAAGTAGGAACAACGTTTTCTGCAATTCAATGCCGAAATAGACAAAAGCAAACAATAAAATTTCTATTTCGATCACAATTTCCTTTTCATTGCATTTTTAATGTCAATTAAAATTGAGTGTTGAAAAACTTTTTCGCACTCAAATTTGAATGCTGAAAAACTTTTCCGCACTCAAATTTGAGTGCTGAAAAACTTTTCCGCACTCAAATTTGAGTGCTCAAAAACTTTTCATTTTCCGCACTCAAATTTGAATGCTGAAAAACTTTTCCACACTCAAATTTGAGTGCTGAAAAACTTTTCCATACTCACTCAAATCTGAGTGCGGAAAAGTTGACCTTTTCAGCACTCAAAGCAGTATTGAAAATTGTCGTATTTCCACATTGAATTGCAGAAAATATAAAATGAAATTCCATTGTATGTTTAGACCAACAAAATCCACATTTCAATGCTTTCTGCGATTAAGGAATCTGTCGTATTTCGATACATCGTTGAAAAATAGTAGTTTTTGATACAAGTTACGTATGAAGGTAGCTTTACGCACTAAAAGTGAGATTGGCGACACGAACCAAGACGAGTTCGACAACACATCGTGTGCGTTAGACTACCAGCATACGTAACGTGTATGAAAGAACGTTTTTTTTGCAATTTGAAAGCAAAACAATTTGTTAAAGAAACTTTTTTGAGATTAGACCCTTGGACTTAGCTAGAGCACTAAAAACGAGTTCTGCTACGGCCTGCTATGGCTGTTTTTCGTACATAAGTCGAGTAAATCGCTGCCGATTTTCAAAAACAATTTTTTCATTGAAAGGTCTAGGAATGTCTTATATTTTCTGGAAAAAGTTTTTTGGTTAGAAGCCCTATGGTTCAACGTGTTTGTTTACATAAATCGGGTAAATCCTAACCGATTTTGTTGATTCATTTTCTATTTGAGAGGTAATCGAGTACCGAATTATATTCAAAAACAAATTTGGACCCGGTGCCTTTTCTTAGGACTGAAGTGGGCCTCAGGTTTGTCCTAAGGTCGGCCCTAGCCAAAAAAAATTTTTTTTTTGCTATGGTGCAGAGCAAATTGAGGGAAATATTTTTGTTTATGGAAGTATGTGTCTGAGACATTTTCTTATGGCTCTAGGTCGGTCCTAAGGTCTGCCCTAGACTTAAAATGGTTTTTCACTATGTTGCAGAGAAAATGGAGGGACATTTTTTTGTCTATATAAGTATTTGTCCGAGGCCTCTCCTGAGGACCCAAGGTCGGTCCTAATATCGGCCCTAGACGAAAAAATGGTTTTTGAGATGAACATTTTTGTCTATTTGGGGGTCAATTTTGTACTTTTGGAAGGCTATTTTTGCACCGTTTCTTCGGACGGGTTTTTCAATATTGCCCTTTAGGCAATTTCCAATACAATTTAATGTGGACGTAATATTGCCGTTCGAGTCTTTTAGTAACATCAATTCTGTTTGCGATATCTATTCTGATACGTACGGGTCCCTTGCATATTGTTTTTCGTGAATATTTCTGTAACGATGAGATTTCTTGTGCAGTGTTGTAGACAAAAAGGAGGCAAACGTTTTTGTCCATTCAAGTATGGATCTGAGGCCTCTCCTTATGGCCATAGGCATCACCTCGATAAAAAATTTTCTATGTTGTGGAGTTCTTCGAAAAAGGGTCTTATGCGTTTACCACGACGTTTGTAACCAGTCGAATTTCAACTCGGGAGTAGGGGGAGCGTCGATCATGGTCCTTAGATGACGAATCAGCAATAAAAAAAATGTCCGTCCGTCCGTCCGTCTGTCAACACGATAACTCGAGTAAAACTCAACCGATTTGAAAAATCTTTTATGGGATTGCATCTGGGTACTGTCCAAGGGCCACCAAGCTAGGGCCGTTTAAGTGAATGTTGGTCTTTTGTACATAGCTCGAGTAAATGTTTTCTCATTTTCAATTTTTTTTTTTGTTTGAAAGACCTGGGCGTAGCCGACAATTTATGGAAGAAACTTTTTTGAATTTGAGTCTTTGGAATTAGCTAGGGCACTAAAATCGAGTCTCTGCTAGGGCTCTATTTGTTTTTCGTCCATAACTCGGGCAAATCTTTTCCGATTTTCATAAAAAATTTTTTGTTTGAAAGACCTGAGCATAGCCGACAATTTATGGAATAAATTTTTTTGAATTTGAGTCCTTGGACTTAGCTAGGGCACTAAAATCGAGTCTCCGCTTCTCTGCTATGGCTCTATGTGTTTTTTGTCCATAACTCGGGCAAATCTTTTCCGTTTTTCATAACTTTTTTTTTTGTTAGAAAGATCTAGGCATGACCGACAGTTTATATAAGAAACTTTTTCCTGTGCTTAGCGCTCAAGTGGGCCATGTCGGTCTTAACCAAGAAATAATTTTTTTTTTTGTTTTGTTGCAGAGGAAATTTAGGGAAACATTTTTGGCTATGGAATTGTGTGTCCGAGGCCTCTACCTAGGACCCTAGGCCGGTACTAAGGTCGACCCTAGCCAAAAAAATGGTTTTTTCTATGTTGTAGAGAAAATTGAATAGAACATTTTTCTATATTTGGGGGTCAGTTTTGTGCTTTCGGAAAGGTTTTTTTACACCGTTTCTTCGGACGAGTTTTTCAATATTGCCCTATCGGCAATTTCCACTACAACCACTACAACTTAATGTGGACGCAATTTCATACACTTAATAGTTAAGGCAACATTTTCTTAAATACGTTCGAGTCTTTTCGTAACATCAACTCTGTTTGCTGTATCTATTCTGATAGGTACGGGTCCCTCCAAATGTTTTTGATATTTTTTTCAATTTTGGGTTTTTTTATATTTGGAGAGGTTTTCACACCGTTTCTTCGGACGGGTTTTTCAATATTGCCCTTTCGGCAATTTCCGATCCGATTCAATGTAATGGACGTAACAACATACACTTAAGAGTTATGCAATATTTACTTATATGCGATCGAGTCCTTTTGCAACATCTATTCTGATACGTACGGGTCCCTTGAATATGTTTTGTTTGGCATTTTGACTATCATTGCATGAGGCTTCCACGAAAAATTGTCGATTCCATCCCATTCAACAATGTTGTGGAACATAAAAACTTTCTGTAGTTTATGAGATAACGATGAAATGTCCCCTTATACTCATACAAGCCTTCCATGGTTAAACCATTGTTGACCACGCTACCCTTTCGATCTTGCATCATTTTCACTCGCACACAACAATCATAATGCAATGAGACAAAAACTATTGTTGTCCACGCTTCAATACAGTCAACAGGTAAAATGCATGTGTGTAAATGATACAACAATATGCAATAAATGTAGAAAATTCTCTCATAGGGGCTCTTTAGATCAGGTAGAATGATATTCCCTCTCCAATTTGTTACGAATTCCAAAGATAATAATTATAGTTTCGTCATTTTGTCTTTTGTTTAGTTGTTTGGGATTTGGTTATTTTAACCCGAACCCTTTCATTCATCTTGAATGTGACAGAAAAAAATGTTACTTCTGAACTTTGATCAAAATGTCAAGCTGAAAAATAGATGAACCTATCTAGAGCAATCTCATCTGTGCGGTCAATAGGGAGTTGTGTATTATGCTGTGTAACAGAAACAAATCTGTGTATGAGAAACAAATATTTGAACAGGGTGATTGGTTGATGTGTTACTGCAGATGAGTTTTCGATTTTTCATTCAATTTCTACTCGAAAATGCAAAAGCAAATTTTGTTTCAATTCATACGAAAATAATTTCATGCTCCATGTCTAATGATACGAACAGTTGATAAGGAATTTTGAACAAACACAATTTTATGACGCATCCTATCTACAACCACCAATAATCACTCAGCTTATTGTCAATTTGGAAAAATTATTCCGAATACTTCAATGGCGTTCTGTCGTAGAACAATTCAGTTTGATTACGGGACTTAGGGTGTCTACATCATTTTACGAATTTAACACGAATGTCGATATCAAATCAAAAAGTTTGAACGTTTTTTTTAATATTTTATTTTGTGAACACAGTGCTTTTTCCTGCGAATGTTTTGTTTTCGGATATTGTTTTGTATCCGAATTTTGTAAAGATTGTTTCAAAATGTGTTACTCACGATGAACAACCGTCAATTTTTCTACGAAATGTATTTAATATTGAACTATTTATCAAATTTTTCAACTTAAACATTTGTCTCTCCAACAAAAAAAGAAAATCAAAAGGAAACTAGAAAAGAAATAATTTTTAATCTAAAAATGCATATCGTTCAGTGAAAGAAAAACAATTTTTAAGGAATCTGGAAACAATTAAAAATCACCGAACAACATTTCAGCAACGGCTTAAACACGAGCTTAAAACTTAAAACATTTTTTTTAATTAAATTTGATCTGTGATTTCAATTGTACTGTAAAATGCCAAGGTTAAACTTTACCAAAAGACAATGGTTAACACTACTTGTGATTGGATTAGCCGATTTTTGTAATGCAGTTTGTGTTAGCTTGCAAGCTCCTTTCTTTCCACAAGAGGTAAGTCTTTATATGAACTGAAAGCATTGAGCGCGGGAACATTAGAACTAATACTATAATTAAAGTTGAAGAAGAACTTTCTCGTATTTATCCACAATGTTCTGTACAGTACATTGTATGTGAAGTCGAGTTTAGTTTTCATTCGGAATTGCTGCTCACAAGCGCACGTATTAAACATGAATGACAACAACGAAGAGAATGTGTCCAACTTGAAATACAGCTAAGAGAAAATGTAAAACTACACTTTGACGTTTTCGTTCGTTTCGTGTGGAACCCATATTTTCAATGTAAAAAATCATACAAAAAAATACTCCACACGAAACCCACAAAATACAGGAGAGTGTAGTGGTTTATATTCTCTCAGCTGTAAAAGGAACGATAAAAAGTTCTTATTTTATTTCCAGTCATGGAATACGAACACGATTTTTTCGACAAATAATTAAATTTCCCCTGAACCAAAATTTTCGACAAAATATTCATCGGGAACCTCGGAAAATTTAAATAACTTCATTGAGAATGGGCAAGATTGATAAAAAATGAAACAGCCACCAGGGAATAACCGAGTTCAGTTAAGTGAAGCGTCAACCTCTTAGTATGGGAGGAACATTCATTGTCGGAGATTGCATCCTGAAATATTTGAAACTTGACTGAAAGACTCAGACGTTCAAATTTATGGACTCAAACAGGTAAATTGGTCGAGGAATTAGGTTAGGCCCAAGGCCAGGAATTGGACGGTTGGCTGGTTTTTTGGGAAACATAATTCAGTTGTGCAAAAAAAAAAAAAAAATCATTTAAATTAAGCGCATATTTACGTTTGTGCTGCCTTTTTCTTCTCAAATAGCTTTAGAGACCTTCTTCGGGTTCTATTCTATTCTTGTGGCTATCAGACCCGGCCTATCCCTATGGGCATTTGCCCGAAAGGCCCTTTGGTTGACTCGGGCATCACACCCGACTGGGCCCTCCAATACTTTCACTGTTAAAACGATAACTATAAACATAAGCTTCGCGGACCCGTACGAACCCCTGTTGCAAAGATTCCCGAGGGCCTCCCTCCTCCCCCCTTTCATGCTAGCGTAACGCAAGGTCTCTCAATGACGAGAGTATTGTGTAGGGCGTTGTGCACAAACCAGCCCACTTTCAGATAGTACAAACTAGAAACATTTAATATTCCAAGACAGTGATTCGTGAACAAGTCAACCGTCGAGTGATCCTTCCGACGCCTACATATATGTTTAAGACAACGCTTCTGCAAAGTTTGAAGTCTGTTTTGTTTGCACCACCCCAAGCACCCCTATCACGTAATTCAAGTGGGAGTGACCCTATGCGTGATAAATTTTCATCAGAATTGACTTCGGTAGCTGATGTTTCACTTTGCATAAAATGCCACTGATGAGATGCCAGTTTACTACATAAATTAGAGATGTGAGGTCTCCATTTTAGCGTTTTAAATTTTAGCGTAAAGTCACCCCCAGGTACATATATGAGGAAACAACTCCAATTTCTCGTCCCTTTAACATCACCTGAACGATGTACACTTTAGCTTGGTTAACAAGAAGAATGTGCATTACTTTTGTCTTGTCGATATAGAGAGTAGGTCCATTTACCTCCAAGAAGTCATTAATTAGGGATAAATCAAGATTCAGATCATGTACATTTTTACGGTAAGTCAAATTCGAGCAGAAAACCCCTGTATCATCTGCAAACAAATTTACCATTCCTTTCGTAGGCAATCGGTGGATGTCATTAATGTAGATTAGGAATATTAGGGAGCCCAACACTGCCTTGTGGTACTCCGATATCTCTAAAACTATTCTTGTCATGGTCGATTTGAACACATTGTTGGCGGTGTCGGAAATAGCTCTTAATAAGTTCGAAACGGGTACCTCTTATGCTCAATACCTCAAGTTCTTAATAGTTTTTGACGGACAACGCAATCGAACGCCTTCGTTAAGTCAAGAAATAATTCACTCACCCGCTTGCCTTCATCTATGTCAGATATCAATTTGTCTAACATCTCATAAATTGCAATGTGAGTTTCAGACCTTTTCAGAAACCGATACAGCTTTTCCTACAAGAATCCATTTTTATCAAGAAATAATCCAGCAAGTCGGTTTTTTAATCATCCCCATCTTGTTGAAGTCAAACTATTAAGACCCGTTAAGATTCCAACTAACCTTCTCAATTCCCTACTGTTGAGGCTCAACAGAAGCTTCGTATCTTCGACATTGCATCCGGTCAAAAATCCTTTCGATTTCCAGCAAGTTGAGAGCGTATCCCATCTATCCTGGTGGCACCAATTCATTTTCCCCATTGCTAATGACTTAAGCAAACTTGCATATCTACTGGGTACTGCTGGGTGTTCGCTACTATCTAAACTTTTACTCTTTGACAGTCTCAGAAAAAGCCAAGAGATCAATCCAGCTGCTGAGAAAGTCTTATGGACCTTCATTATTCCATTCAAAAAGCCATTAAAAATTCTTCCATAATACTTCTAAACTGTTGAACAAATCTGAAGAGAACAAATCAGTACACCTTGTCTTAAGACTATGTGTGTATCAAAACAACTGGTCGAAGAATGCTACCCAGACTAGTTCGCTTTATATATCATCCGAATCGATCGAATGCGGATAATTCTGATAAGAGAGTATTAGAGTACGTTAGCAAAAAAACCGTTCAGTGAAACGGAGCTGAAAAGTACATTAAAGATGTACGTAGTAACTCTACGTCTACATAGTCCAAAGTGTACATCAGTTTTAGTCTAGTGTGTCTAGGGACTCCAGAGCCAAAATATATCTCATATCATCTGAGATGTATTCTCTGGCTCTCATAAGGGATACAACATCTGAGATTTACTTGTCAACTCATCTTTCGGTTTGCTGAGGTTCTCTATTGACTCCGACAGGCTAACTATACCTTCTGTGTAATTAAGGCACTCTACTTGCAATCAATGGTCAAAATGTCAGAAAATTTTCGTTTTGATACTATTGCACCCATTTTCTACGATCGCTTTTCTATATGTAGAGTAAAGTCTAGATCTCTAATCAACATTCGAAATTGGACCTTCATACGAGGGGCAGATAAACGAAAAAAATCCTTTTGCACTCAAAAGAAAATCAATTGTTTAGAAAATCCTCAAAAAATCGTTCTAAATCCTTAAAAATCAAAGAAAATCCTTGAAAATCAAAAGAAAATCCCCAAAAAATCGTGACTAGAAAATTCTCAGAAATTGACAAAGAAAATCCTTGAAAATCAATCAAAACGATAGAAAATCGTTGGAGATTAAAAAAAAATCCAAAAAGCACTCAAAGCACTCGATTATCTGCCCCTCGACTTCACATCACAGCCACAGCTTCTTGAGTGATTGCAAAAGTAAAGTAAAAATTGTAACAAAAAGAAGAAAAATTCGTGTTTACACTAAATGTTTTGACGGTAATTACGACTGTTGGCTGGAAACTTAATAGCAGACGTAATAGCAAATGGCTTATTCAAAAATTTCAATAGAAACTAAAAGAACCTGTCCATCCAATCCTCGTTCCAATACTTTGACATAAGCCTACGCCGCACGAAAAGCGTGTATACAATCCACTCGTCTAGTGCGTCATTGGCTTACGTCAAAGTATGCTGAGTTTCATAAACTTCCAAGGATATCGCTTTGTCGCTTTAGATTTATTATGCATAATAATAATAATAATAATCTGCCTTACAACCCATGAAGGGTTAGAGGCTAGATCATTATTTACTAGTTTCGCTGTTTGTGGTTCTATTTTTTGAGATCCTTTCATTACCGGAAAGTTTTTACTGTGCCAGTGGTAAGCTGTGCGACAAACCCAGTGCCATCTATGAGATGTAACGAGGAGCGAAACTAGTAGGAGTAGAATACCGGTTCTCCCAACAATGCCTTTTCCGGTAAGCCGTACGATGGCACTACTCTCAACTTCACTTGACTTGAACGATTCAATCAGCTTTGTTTTGTTTACAAATCTAACAATCGGTACAAATCCGTCTGCGGTTGAGTTTCGAACCAACGCACTGGCAACTCAATCTCGTAGTAGCAAGCAGACGTGTTAACCACTACGCTATCGAGTTGTTGATTTATTATGCATGTGGTCATGAAATTTGACATAAGCCAAAGCCACACCGAAACGCGTGGATTTCACCAATTTTCTTTTTGTTTTTAGGCGGAAAAGAAAGGTGCCACCGCAACAGAATATGGACTAGTATTCGGAGTATTCGAATTAGTTGTATTTCTTATATCACCACTTTATGGACAATACCTTAATCGTATAGGACCGAAAGTATTATTTAATGGAGGAATATTTACCACAGCCTCGTCAGCAATTTGTTTTGGACTACTGGATAAAGTAGAAGTATGTCTGAACTATGCTAAAAGGAATTCCATTTAAATTTTCCAATTGTCACATTTCTAGGATCATACTTCATTTGTCGCATTAGCATTTACGATACGAATTATTGAAGCACTGGGAAATGCGGCATTCTTGACAGCTTCGTTTGCCATCATTGCCAAAGAATTTCCGGACAACGTTGGAACGACTTTTGTAATTTTTTTTTGTCATTCTGTCGTTTATCGTCATTTGATGGAAATGTTTGTTGCAGGCGTCTTTGGAAACATTTTTCGGATTGGGCTTAATCGTCGGTCCCATGGTAGGAGGAACTTTGTATTCACTTGGAGGATACTTCTTGCCGTTTGTAGTTCTTGGATCAGCATTGTTTGTGACTGCATTGTTAACAGCGTGTGTGTTGCCGAAACATCCTCCGGAATATGATTCGGGACAGGCCGGACGTATGTATCATAGCGAAAGCTTGCGAACATTCAAATTTACATTTCAATTTACAATTTTCAGCAAACATCACAACGGTTCTGAAAATACCGGGAGTGGTGGTATGTGCGGTTGGAATTTGTGCCACAAGCGCATCGATTGGATTTTTAAGCGCAACTTTAGAACCGCACTTGCGTCAGTTCGTCTTAGGGCCTATATACTTAGGAATGATTTTTGTAATAAACGGTGCAGTTTATGCTTTGTCTGCTCCCTTCTGTGGCATATTGGTGGATAAATTTATAAATCCGAAATATTCGTCTTGTTTCGGGAGTTTATCAATAGCAGTTGGCTTCTGTTTAATAGGGCCTGCCTCATTTTTGCCAATAGAAACGTATGAAAAGCATTTGAATTGAAAGAAGAGGAATGTTACAAAAATATAATGGAACTTTCAGGAAAATGAGTACAATAATTGCTGGGCTGGTGCTGCATGGCTTGGGCATAGCGTGTCAACTGGTGGCTAGTTTTTCCGATGCGCTTTGTACATCCATAAAGAAAGGCCTTCCCGATAACATCGAAACTTATGGTTTAATATCGGGTCTTTGGACGTCCACATTCGCCCTTGGAGCCTTCATTGGACCGTCAGTGAGCGGCGCTTTGTATGATTCGATTGGGTTCAGAGAAGCAACTATTTTTGTTATCGGTAAGACATTTGTCGAATTCTTGCATATTTTCTGATGTTGTATGACGCCGGGTAGGGAAACATTCGCTGAGTACCTTAGGTGAAGCGTTTTCGAAAACCAACAATTAAAAAAAATTATATTTTTCAGGTCTGCATTCGTTAGTTGCGGTAATAATTGTCATATTTTTAATAATTGAAAAACGACAGATAAACCCGTACAAGGAACTAAGCTCAACACAATCTCTTCTTGAGAGTCGTGACAGTCTATTTTGCAGCGATTCTAGTTTGGATAAAAGGTAATACTTTGTTTTCGTATCGTTTTGTTCAAGAGAGAAGCAATAACAAAAGCAAATCCCATTAAATCTCTGAGTGCAGGACCCCTCGCTCAAAGCCTGTCGTTAAAATTAAGGTTTGAAGATTAAACGTCAAACTGTCTATTGACTGTTTAATCTGACCAGTTTTAGGGAAAGGAAACCGGTAATACCGGTTAACCGTTTACCGGTTATAAGTTTTCCATTACCGGTTTTTACCGAATTTTAATGAAGCTCGAAAAAGCGCATTCTGAAACTTATTTTATATTTTTAATATTCTCTAGCCATAAGTAGTTGTAATTTCTGCGAGTCTGACACCAATTTCTCCTTATACAGAAAATTAAATACATGTGTGAGTCCCGTAATTGCTGGTATAAATTAGAGATGAGCGGGTTGCCCGAAACTTCGAAAAACCCGACCCGAACCCGACCCAAACCCGAACCCGAATTGTTTTTTTCGGTTTCATGCGTTTCGGCTTTCGAGAATTTTAATCGGGTCGGGTTCGGTTTGGGCCGGGTTTGGAAACAGTTCGGGTTTCGGGTTTCGAAAAATTTTATCGGGTCGGGTTCGGTCCGGGTCGGGTTTCGAAACAATTCGGATTTCGGGTTTCGAAAAATTTTATCGGGTCGGGTTCGGTCCGGGTTGGGTTTCCGACTTAGAAAATATTATTCCTGTTCCCAAGATACCTCTATTACTAAGGAATTGTCTGTACATTACGCAGAAACAGTTCAAATCAACAAGACCAACTTGAAATCATCAAATAAGAATTGACATCTCGTCATATGAATATTAAGTTTGGAAATGTTTATTCTCTCACTCTCATTTTTTTTGTCGATGGTTTACGAATATTTGCTTGTCGTCAAACACAGTAATGTGGAATACGACCCAGCCTTTTCGACGAACGGTTACTTTGCTAATTGAATACGTTCGGCACAGTACTCTTGATAGGCTTCGTTGTCTTCGGTCATATTTCCATATAAAAATATTGTAACATTGATCAACATGCCATTGATCAATTTCCAGCGTAGGTCACGTACACGCTACACATATTTTTGTAACTCGGTAAAATATAAGAGTTAGAGCTTCGGTGTATTCTAAAAAATTATCAGAAATGTTAAGGATAGAACTTTTGTAGAAAATAAAATAATTATTAGAATCGTATTTTGTGAGTTACACTAAAAAATGTCGCAAAATATGTGTAATGTCCTTAAATTTCAAGGATTTCATTAGTTTGAAATCTTTCGGTAATATTACCGATATTTCCGAAAGCACCTTTTCCGGTAAGAACCGATAGGCGATAACCGGTAATGTGAAAACCTTCCGGTAATCACTTTCCAAACCAGTTAACGTGCAAAAGACCAATTCAGTTAAAACCTTGACATTATCGACGACAAAATTACTCTACTGCCACCAGGAGCACCGACCTGTCCTAGTCTTCACAAGTGACTTGATTAGACCTGCGTATCAACTGACAGCAGGTTCTGGTCCGGTGAACGCAGAACTACTGCCCTCTCTGGCCAACTGGTCAGCTCTATCGTTTCCTTGTACCCCTGTGTGCCCTGGTACCCATGTCAATATGACTTCGTTGTCTCTTGACAGAGTTTCCAGCGCTTCGAAGCACAGATGAACCAACTTCGACGAAATCTTGACTGATGACAGTGCCTCGATAGACGATTCACTGTCAGAACAATCACGCCTGCACCAGTTCCTTCATCTGTCTTCGATCCGTCCGTGTAGATCACGACATCTGCTTCTATTGGAGGCGTCCCGAGTTCTTATTCAAATCTCGCTGGCCGGCACGTTTCAAAACTCCTTTCGAAGCATAAATGTGCTCGCATAGAGTCTTCTGGCATATCTACCTCGCTAAACTCTTTTCTGAGTCGTGCGAGAACACTCGCGTGACCGAAATTTCGATCCTCCGCAATCCAATTTCCTCCTTTGTACAGCCTGTACACTATCATTTTAGCTTCCTGTATTAAAAACAGGTCTAGCGTCTAGCGGTAGCAATGAGAGTAGTATGCCGCTGTCAGCGTCGATGATGTCATCACTCCAGTTATGCTCAGACACGCTAGTCGCTGGATAGTATCGACTTTCTTTCGCGTAGCGCCTAGTTCTGCCCGTGTTGCCCATACCATAAGTCATTACCTTAAGTCAGTATAGGCCTCCCTATGGCTCACAAGTCGAGGAAAGTGTCTATAAAATGCTTTGTAGTGTTCATCAAACATTGCAATTGTAAAAGAGCTTGTAGTAGAGCTTGTAGGTTCTGCCCTGCGGCGAGCATTTATTACGCCATGTAGGCGGCCACACCCTTACGGATGGAATATATTGAACGAGGCTCTGCCTGAAACCCCACTAGGGGCTCTAAGATTATTGTGGATTTCTCTAGCACTCCTCAACTATTTTTCGGTTATTTTCGGCATGAGTGAGGTCATCCAATAAAGGCTTCCTAGGGTTTTTTGATGAAGGTGGCTTTCTCCAGCCATTTTCAACTTCAAAAAATTTTTGTAGATTTTATATGTCTGTATAGAGAGATAAACTTCCAAAAGTACTGACATCCGCACAAAAAAACCTCTTACAGAGGAGATGCGACGCAAATCTTTATGTCTGCTTACAAAAGTTGTGAAATCTGAAAAGGATGACGCATTAAGCGTCTAAGGCTAAGATCCCCCAGTATAAAAGAATAAAAAAATTATCTCGTTGTAGGGTCTTACGTTCGAAACTGAGTGCTGCACCTTTCTCCGATTTTTTCAGAACTTTTGTAACTGGAAGGAAATCGTTTTACATTAGACGCTAGAGCGTGTCAGATATTTTGACAGTTCTATATTTTGCGATGTTTTTTCATTGCATTTTTCTAAGGCAGTGATCATCAATTTTAAATTCCGAAACATCTACTGTTTGCATAACACATCACTTTATAGATCCTCTGAATCAGAATATATAATTATTGAGTCTAAGTGTCAAAATTTGATCTGAAAAAACATCGCAAAGTATTCGGCTATGCGATGTTTTTTCAGATCAAATTTTGACACTTAGACTCAATAATTATATATTCTGATTCATAGAATCTATAAAGGGGTGTGTTATACAAACAGTAGATGTTTTGGAATTTAAAATTGATGATCACTGCCTTAGAAATATGCAATGAAAAAACATCGCAAAATATAGAACTGTCAAAATATCTGACACGCTCTTAATGCGTCAAACTTTTCTGATTTCAGAACTTTCGTAAGTAGACAAAAAGACTTGCGTCACATCTCCTCTAAGACGTTTTTTGTGCGGATCGATAATACGCCAAGAAAAATCGTCAAATTGTGAAGAATCGCCAAATACAAAAAAAAAATACATTTTGGCGTTTTCCTCTTTTTTGTCGATTTTTTGGCGTTTCTTCGCAGTTTAGCGATTTTTAGTCTCGATTTTTTTTATTTTGGCGATTATTTCACTTTGGCGTTTCTTCACGAGAATCTTTTTCAAATGACGAAATTAATTGTGTCGAGTGCAACGACAAAATCAGTTTTATTGGCTGGGACTCGTCCGCATAACACTGAATCCCGATAAACACTCAAGTCGTAGCCGATTGAACAATTTGTGTGAGAAAAAGATTCCATGGGTTCCTCCTCCTCCTACTAGCTAATTTTTCCTAATATTCGCTTCTCTAGCCATCAGCTTCACTAAAATGGCTTTTCCATAAATTCAATTTTTCCCTAAACTTCTCAAGTGGGGTGTCGTTGGAAAGGTAATGATAGTGATTTTCTAGGAAAAATTCCTTTCAGACAGTTAACTTGAAGAGTTCAAAAACCATCAAGTGGATGAAAAGTAGCAAGCTGTAAACGACGCCAAAAATCCAATTCCATATTAAATGTCTCGTGTAGAGCTTCGTGGAAAGGAATTTTGTGAGACTTAGGGACCATTCAAATATTCCGCACTCTTTTTTGGGAGAGGGGGGAGTGTCAGAAAATCCTCCAAAATGGGCAAAAAAGCACAGCCTTCGACTGAACGATCTCTAGATCACTTTTTCTAATATTAAAAACTTTTCAGAGGTGAAAACTTGAAGAAATCGAAAATCTCGTATAGATCTATATCTATATGTAGGGGAGGATCTGACTGGAGCCAAATTTGACCTGTTTTGAACTGTAAAGGGGTCCCTTCTTCCAAAACAAATAAAAAAATCTAGGGTGCCTTTTCATGAATCCAAAAAATCTTTTCTTCTGAACTGAGTCCGGAATGTTTAATGCCAAAGAATGAAAAAAGCGACGCTTGGACCCTGAACAAAATATCCTTACACAAAATAACTCCAATTTTTAACTGAAAAAATGCTACTGCTTTCGGTCACGTCGTAAGATATTTTACAGGGGAGACCACGCACAGAAACTGCAATTCTTGATCCCGCTCTACACTCATCGATCGGCTGCGTCTTGTTATAGAAATGTTAACGGTTACATGAATCCTTTAGCTTTAGAAAATACTATAAAAAGATGAAAATTTACTAATTTCTTACTCTAGTTTGAAGAGTCGTCGCGATTCCATCACAATTGATCAAACTGGTCCCGGAGCACTGAGCAACTTGATGATGTGTAACAGTTACAGCAATAAACAATGTCAATGGTCAAGGTAAGGTGATAACAAATCAATATTTTCACAATTTCAAAAAAGAAATATTCATCGACTTCATTTATCATTTTGCTTGCAACGAACGTATATTTTGTCTTTCTTAATACGGTTGATGTTATCCTATCTGTTGGTTCGTAAACTTTGTACAAATACAAATTTCGTTCTCGTAAGCTCTGATAACTTGGCTCTGCATTCAATGAAGAAAAGATAAGCAAATTTGCGCATTACGTACAATTCATGTATCTGCAGTTGCATTGAGACAAAAACATTTCACTTTCACGTGCTATGTGATAAGAATAGTGGAGCTAAGGTTCGTCAAGTTTAAAGTTCAATGTAAAGAAGTCACACATTTCTGGGTTAGCGAAATTATTTTCATTAACTAAAAATTGTTGGCTTTGTAAAGAAAAAAATTTTATTCTTCGAATAAGAACAACTTTAGTGCTCAAATAACAATAATTGTTCGAAAAAAGACGCCCTATTGGGATGCTAAATGCAATTCGAACTACCTGAATGTATTTTCAGATATAATGGCATCCATCTAGCTCTTGACTTTGACATCAATGTTTTTACAAACATTGTTCGCTATTTTTCGGCACTGAATCTACACGCTTTTAGTGCGTTTATGTTATATGTTTACGTTAAAAGCTACAAGTTTACGTTATAAGTTATAAGCTTACGTTACGTTATGAGTTTTATTTTTTAAATCACACGTTTATAGCCCAGATCAGTACTGATCAGTTTTAAAACTAAACCGAATCAGTACTGATCAGTTTTAAAACTAACCTGAAGCAGTACGGATCAGTTTTAAAACTGTTCCGAATATGTACTGATGAGTTTCGAAACCTATCCGGATAAGTACTGATCAGTATTATAACTGATCCGATTCAGTAATCAGTCTGAAAACTGATATAAATCAATACTAATCAGTTTTAAAACTGATCCGGATAAGAGATGATCAGTTTTAAAACTGATACGAATCAGTACTGGTCAGTTTCAAAACTACTAATCCAAATTAGTTTTAAAACTGCTCAGTTCTGATGCGGATCAGTGTTCAAACTGATCAGTACTGGTCTGAATCAGTTACAATACTGATCTGGGCTATAAACTTATAACGTAAACTTGTAACTTATAACGTAATATATATAACTCAAAACAAACAGCTATATGTATATGTTATAAATTTGGCTATAGGTGGCTTTGCCCAAACTCGGCTCCCAAGACGGCAAGAACCGAAGACATGATATGACTAAATACACTAAATAGACTAAATATAGACTAAAAATATGAACAAATGTCGCCATCATTTGACAGTTCGTCACCGTATAAAATGCAAAGAAAAATGTCTCCATATAACAATTTGTTCCATATATAGTCTATGTTATGAACCCAGCCGCTATATCGTGTCCCTGGTACCAACTCTGCGATCTTGTAAGAGAATTTTAAGCCTGAATTGTACGTACTTTCACCCTTCTAGGACGTTTGTGGGGGCGGGGGTGAAGGGGGAACTGACGAAGAACACCTACGTCATTCCTATACTATCTGAACACATCTTTCAATGCATGTAGGTCAATGTAGTAGGTACATGTTTCTATCACGAGATGTGGTTCACTTATCTCACATTTTTAATTGAACAAAAAGTGTGCTACTTTTGCAAAATGAAATCGGAACTAGCACACCACCACTAGTGAAATATTTGCAAATTGTTAAAGTGAAAAATTTTCAAGAAATCGGCTGCGGTACATTTTATGTATGTACTGCTTTGAGGGTCACATCAAAAAGTATCATCACATCAAGAGTATACGTTATTCACTCGGATTGATAAATTCAAATTTCTGGTTCGATCCCAGTCTAAAAAAATTAAAATTGTACGAATTGTTTGGAAACTATGTATTGACAAGGGACGTAACCATGGGCGTGACAGTCTTTTATTTTGATCTTTGCAAGTAATACTTAGTTTGAAGTTAGCTGCAGTTGCGACCGTAGCTAACTTCAGTACAAAAAATTCAACTGATTTCATTTATAAGTTTACCAAGATCAGCTGACTTCATTAAAAACTTCAAAAATTATCTGATATCAAAACAAAAGACTATCACGCCCCTGACTGAAACCAAGGACTGTCACTCCCCTGGCCCTGTACTGTCACTGTACTGCACTGACTGTATAGTCGAATCTATGAGATCGAGTCCCAGCCAATAAAACTGACAGAAGTTTGAAGGTTATTAACATTTTCTTTTTTTTTCTGCAGAAGTGATCGACATGATGGATTGAATTTGGGTATTACTCAATATTATGGAAGTGTTGACATGCGGATTGGACACCACGACACCAATTCATAGAATATCATTGAGAAAACCGCAGATTACTTCATTTTATTTTGTATGTAGTGTAAAACGTAACACACCGAATAAGACTATGCCAACTTAAATCTCATTATTGTAAGATGGAATACATTTTCGTTATTTTCATTTGCCCAATTTATTGCGGAAAATTGAGAGGTTATTTTATTGTTCTGTTTTAAATAATTTAATTATTGTTTTGTAAAATAAGAGTGTGTGGAAGTACGAATATTTTTGCTTAATTTAAAAAGTGTTTGTATTGATAGTTTACACAATAAAATTGCACATAGACAAAAAAATTCATATTGCGTATATGATTTAAATGGAAGTGTCTTAAGTCTGTTCTTGAGGATACTTTGAAAAAGCGTGACCGTGACCAAAGACATAATAATATATAGACTGGGCTTACGTAACCACCAGCTGAAGCAAAAACGAAAAAACGTAATCTGCACATCGCACACCAACATATACACAATTCACGCTGAGTTGTTCTGCTGAAAATACGTAATCCACATAAATTTTACGTTATCCACCTAAATGTCACGTAATTGCCAACAGTTTTGCTTCAATTTGTGTTAATTTTTTGACCTAGCGTTACAGGGGGGAGGGGATTCGGCTTTATGAAAAAGTAAGGAACCCATACAGCAACTTTTCAACTATTGAACAAAATGATGTTGGACATAGAAAGGGGTAAGGTGGTTAGTGCTATTTTTCTGGACTTTATGAAAGCATTTGACTGTGTTGATCACAGAATACTCTTGAGGAAACTAGAAATAGCAGGAATACTGGGAATTGCTTTTGATTTGCTCAAAAGCTATCTAAGCCACCGTGAACAATGTGTCACAGTATGTAATCAGAACAGCTCCCTACTCAGCATAGGAATTGGTATTCCACAGGGAAGCGTGCTTGGGCCGCTTCTCTTTCCATCATGCATAAATGATGTCTTTAGGCTTCCACTTAAAACGAGATTCTCCTATTTGCGGACGATACGTGTGACTTCTGCTCCAACATCTCTTTTGATCGGAATGCATCAGTTATTAATCATGATCTGGCTCTGCTGTGTGAATTCGTTAGGATCAACAAGCTGTCACTCAATGTGAAGAAGACGAATATAATGCATTTTCGTAGGAAGGCTAAAAGCTTGCCCATGATCCAAGCAGTTATAATGGATAGACAGTAGATAGATGCAGTGACTACATACAAATATCTAGGCCTCCTAATAGACCGTGGTCCTTTTTCAGTTATTATTTTAAATGAAAGTTCACTATGAAAAAATTAGATTTGCTTAAGAAATTACCGAAAAGTCGTCTTAAACTTATTTATATCGTCAATTTAAGAAATTTGTTCTCAATACCGAGCCAATCCCCAATGACAGTTCATCCTTTGTATTTCTATGAAATTTCATTTTATTAAGTTGGCAATTGTTAAAATTAGTACATTTTCTGGTACATTTCTTCGAGCGCGAAAGTTTTCAAAAATTTTTCGGTCGTTTCATTTGAAGTTTTAAAATATTAAAAAAAGAATTTCTAAACGCTTTTCTTCGTGTACACTATTTTTTCAACGCTATCTGTCCACCAAAAATAAATGAGGTAAAACGACCATGGTCTATTGATGAAGATCTGAAATGGGGGGCTCACATTACAAAGCTTTGTAAGAAGCTAGCATCAGTAAGTGGTATACTTAACAAGCTAAGGCGCTTCTTGCCGAAACATATCTTAATGAAAATACACTATACCCTAGCACATTCGCACCTAGTATATATAACTGGAATATGGGGTAAGGCTAGTAAGAGGTGTATTAATCAACTGCAAACCTTGCAAAAACGATGTTTGAAACACGCTTGTAAATTGAGGCAGAGACACTCCACGTTGGACTTGTTTAAAGTGCAGTGTCCAGGAGTCTTGAAAGTGAACAGCCTCTTCGAGCACAGTATTTGTACTTACATACACAATGCGATCTCTGGGAATATACAAAATGCGATTGAATTTAAAAAGACAACTCATAGATATGAAACGAGAAAACGCAACCCACTATACCAGGCTGCCACTCGTACAAAGATGGGAGAAAGAGCTCTGAGTATTATGGGTAGTGTCTTGTACAATTCCTTACCGGTTGAGATCACTGCTTCACGAACGTCCTCTTTTAGGAGTAAGCTGAAAGAATGGCTGTCCAAGAGACATAAAATTGATGTGAATGTGACTAGAGTAAGTAAATTAGGCTATAGGAAAAATTTATTGTTATTATTAGCAAAAAAATCTCTTCCAGAGGAGGTGTGACACAAGTCTTTATGTCTGCTTACAAAAGCTGTGAAATCAGAAAAGTGTGACGCATTAATCATCTAAGGTAAAACTATTTTCTTCCAGTTACAAAAGTTCTGAAATCAGAGGGGGGTGACGCATTAAGCTTCGATTCGCAAAGAAAATTTTTAAACAAAATTACGTTGAGTTCAAAAAATTGCGTCACAAATGCCAGACCCACCAGTGGAATAAAAATAATTTTTCAGAACTTTCAGTATTTACACGCAAAAATTTTAATTTACCCTAAACGATGTGATAAGAAATAAAAGTCAAATTTTTGCAGCGTAAAAACTGAAAGTACAGAAAAATTGTTGAAGTCAAAAAGTTCCTGTATATGTTCCTTAGTCTAAGAAAAAATTTCTTGTGAATTTTTTGGCGTGTAAGACTTGCGTCACGGCCCCTTACTACCGTGGGGCCATGATATTGTGTATTTTCTATGCATAAATCGTGTTCACGCACAATGATAATTGGATAAGTCACAGCCTTTGCATCAGTAGTCAATAAATGAAATAAAAAAGTTTCACCGACCTTCAAAAACCGACGCTTTTGACCAATTAGAACAAATTGTTTAAGTTGCGCCCTCGGTTGCGCCGACATAAAACCGATTGTCAGCCGAATGCCGCCGAATGTTCGATTTTAAGTCGGCGCAACTCAAAAAATTCCTTCCAGTGACATTTACGAACAAAATTGTCTGAGCCGATTAGATGTACAACTCTCCCCTTAATTTTTGTTGAACATTGGACAAGTGTAGGATGTAATCGTAAGGCTCGGGCCACAGCCGACGAAACGCCGGCGCACGGCTCTAGTTCTCGTAGTATTTAGTTGTCCTTGAAACCGCCTTAGTCAGCTGTTGCATAAATGAGTTGAGAGTTGGGACGTTCGTCTCAGCATGTACATTTTCTGTTGAAATGTACCGGTTTCTCACCGGTGAAATTCTTTTGGAGATTGCTAATCTCAGACATATGTTTTCCACTGTGTTCAGCTTTCCATTCAGCGTGTTATTGTGGTTCAGCCAGATAGGTACCGTGTGCCGGTCTGATGATAGCCGTGTACAAACGAGATTTCACTGATGCGGGCAGTCCACTATTCGGTTTCAGCAACGGGTAGAGTTTCTTCAATCCGGCATATCCTTTTCCGATAACACGTTTGATGTGGGCATTCGGTTTCATCTGTTAATCGGTTAACTGTTCATCGGTTAACTGTCTTTGTAAGCGACTTTATGTCCATTGATGATTATTAAGAGTGGTGACTGTCGCACTCGGTATTTCTTTTTGTAGTATCGGAACACAATGGCTTCAGTCTTTCCGGCATTAATCTTGATTTTCCACTTTGTCAGGAATTTTACGATTTTCTTCACGTGTTTTTGAACGACTTGGCCGGCGATTCTTGGAATCGCCGATGTGCTTGATGTTGATGTGTCGTCTGCGAACATTGATAAAGTTTTTGTGAGTTGATAAAGTTGAGATGATGTTGAGACAAATAAAAGATAAATCAGAATTCAACATGAAAGAGCACGGAGGTCTAAAGTTGCTCTGAGAGAACGTCGCATACTAATTCGAAATGCGATGTTTTTTCAGAGCAACTTTAGACCTTCTAACTCAACAATTCGTCATGTTTTTTCATCAATGTCTCTGACAAACATCGCAAATTTAACAGTTCACATATTTGAGACGATGGGTCAATATACTTCGACGTGCAAACGAATTCCACGATAAGCAAAATGGTTCAACAATTTCCAAAGACATGGGCAAATGTGGGAATTAGAATGAGTTTGGTTATTTCTTGAAACTTAGACCACAATCTGATTACTATTAGTCGATTAGGAAATAAATAATGCATTCCAGCAACAATGCGTCAAGGTTACACACGAAAAATCAATAAAAATCACGTAATTACATAAACAGACGCGCTAATTGGTAAATGCATCGAATAACCAAATATCCAACCCATGTAGCATGTACCAATCAAATTAATTTAGTTTTATATGCGGAATACTAAGTAATTTTGGATTTGTAAACAAACATAGTGCTATCATGTTCGTTCATGCCTATATGACGTTGCGTCTACAGATACACGCATTCGAATGTAACAAAAAGCTTTGTGGCATAAGATGTCAAGGAAAAGAAAGTTTATGTAAAGCTTTTTCGGCTTGATAAATTTTAACTAATCAACGGAAGGTCAAGTTAAGAAAGATTTTTGTTTAGTTTCGACTTTTTTTTGGTTTTATGATCGCTCTTGATATGATCTTGATCCGAATAAAACAACCAGAGAGATTTTTTTTGAGAATTCAATGTATACCTCGAAAGAGCTGCGAGACAGCGAACAACAACAAAGTTGTTTCCTTTGCAGATTTATGTAATTTTCAATGTTTGTAATGTTTATATCTTAAAAAAAGCAGCGAAGTTTACTGACTTGGTTGGTCTTTCTGATCTGATGAAATAAAAACTTAGCGTTAACTACCTCTAACGCATGAGAATTGAATTTCTCAGCGACTGTACAGATTCCAACACGAGCCGGATGAGTTTGTATACATTAAGAATACAAATTTTTTCGTAACTGGCTTTACTAATAGTGACTTCGGAATATTTCGGCGCTAGTTGGGAAATAGCTATTTTCGACACTCGTCGAGCTCAAGGCTCACGTGTACAAAAAACACCCATTTCGATACGTATATGACGCGGTCCCCAAACCCCAAAAAAAACGTCTACAAACTCAAAAAACACCATACAAAACCCTTTGGGGCGAGACACGATGTATAGGCGAACTTTGGAGTGGAAATCGGGTGGGGATTCATTGCCAGGAGTCAGTCAAAGTGGTCCGAAATGAGCTAAGCTGCCGTAGAGCGACTATGAGAATTTTTTTTTTGAAATGACCGAAAATGATGTGTAATGATTTGGAAAGTGCGTAGGATGATGAGGGAAGTGTGTGGGATGATGTGTGAAGTGGGAAGTCTGTGGAATGAAGCGGAAAATGTGTAGAATGAAGTAGGAAGTGTGTCTGATTATGTGGGAAGTGTGTGGGATGATGTGGGAAGTATATGGAATGATGTGGGAAGTGTGTGG
>CM055405.1:44450290-44500850 GCA_029228625.1 Pseudolycoriella hygida | reverse complement strand
TTTTCGGAGAAAATGTTTTAAAGGAAAAATTTGTTAGGAGAAAAATTTTTATCGAAGAAAAATATTTTTGATGAAAAAATTTTTTTTTTGAGAAAATGTTTTTTGGAGATTGTGCAGCTTATCATTTTACCAGCTGTTTTACAAATACATTGAAAACGACCATAATGTCGTGAAATCAATTTTTAGTTTTGGCGTTGCTTTTCAAAAAGAATGAATAACAGTTGTTGTAAAACATAGCACTAATCAATTATTTTGTACGTAAAACTTGCAGCGCAGAAACCCTTTTCTTTGCAAAATTAATAATTTTCTTGTTGAAGGAAAGAAAAGACTGGCATTGTAGACCAGTTGGTGAAATGAAAAGTTGCACAATCTAAGAATTCGGTCACTGTAGTACAAAGGTGAGAAAAATTTTTGAAGTCGTTGCGAACATAGCTAAAGAAGTGTCCGAAAACGTAGTTTGTTTGAGGGTTCATTCACTCGGTTTTCATATTTCCTTAAGCTGGACATAGAGAATCTTTCGCTATGGTAAAGTTGTGAGGTACGTTAAAGCGAACATTCTTTCTTTTGGAACCATAGGTCCCAGTGCTCAGCTCAGGTTTCAAGGTAGGTCGTAACATTGACCGAAGACCTAAAAAATCATTTATTATACTTGAGAGGATGTTGTAAAAGAATTTTTTTTACTAATGAAAGCCATGACCATAAAACTATAGACACTATAGGTCAATAGGCCGAAGACATAAAAATTAATTTTTGATATTTTGTTGAGGAAGTATAAACGAACATGGAAACATTGTTCCGAGAGAACAGGAAATTGTCTTAGGTCAGTTTCTGAAATCCGAACTTCGGGAGGGTGTTCGAATTTACCATTGGTAACTTCTTTGGGTATGTACGGGTGTTTGTTTACTAATGTTTATGTTAATATTTTTTGACAGTGTCGTTTCAAAAAAATAGCGATGACCAAATTTACAGTCGAAGCACGTATACCAGATGCTCTAAAACTTGTTATGTTCGTGGTACTTCCTGCTAGTTATAGTTTCATGATAGCCTCGCAGTTAGCGGAAAAATCACGACAAA
This sequence comes from Pseudolycoriella hygida, assembly GCA_029228625.1. NCBI lineage: Eukaryota > Metazoa > Arthropoda > Insecta > Diptera > Sciaridae > Pseudolycoriella > Pseudolycoriella hygida. The sequence goes on along the minus strand of CM055405.1, from coordinate 44,499,776 downwards.
ACTCAGTCAATCTCATTCGAGCTGAAAAACCATCTCAATTGATTATTTGATAATTGTACCCTTCTGTGATTTACAGTTCCCGCAGTTCGTACGATTCTTTTTTGTAGAAAAAAACGTTACAATTAAAATTTGGAACTAACTAACGATAATAATTACTCGTACATAAGAACAAAAATACAAATTTCAAGGAAATCAAGTCAGTAAAAAATGTACTTTGTCTTTTTTAAGTTTAATGATTTTATTATGGAAATAGCGATACCTTGACAGTGATCATCCTGTAAAGGTATTTTTAAACCAAAATAAACAAATTAATTTACTAACAAAGAAACCAATGAAATGAAAATTGTTCATCAATACAAAATACTGATCCTCAGCAGCCTCGAATGAAGTTCAACGTACTAAACGTTATTAAAAGGCGTCTAAATTTTGACTTTATGACACTGAGTTGCATAAAATCTTTTTTGCAATTCACCGACAAAAAACTCGCCTTTTCGTGCATCAGTTCGGTATGGCATGAGGTCACTTTTCGCACTAGTGTGATAAAATTTTATCACACTAGTGCGTAAATAGTACATTTCATCACAAGGAGCTAAAACGGTGCACTTAGACCCAGGTAGTGATCAAATTCGAGGGTGGAGCGCAGCGGAGCCCGAGGGGGACCTTTTCACCACCGTCCGTGGTCTAAATTTGCGCCGTCTTAGCTCCGTGTGTTGTATACTATTTTTCGCGCAAACGGACAAAAAATCAGATTTCGAGTAAAACACTCAACAAACTTAAGTTCAAATTTCATATTATGATCATGGTAAGTATGCGATTCAATTGTGTCACTACACTTTTTTCATTCGATTCGTTGTTTTCTTCTGTTGAAATCGTTTTTATTGAATTTTTTTTATTTCGTGTGTGATTCTTAGAATTAAGTGCTTAATAATATCGACAATAGGTGTGTGCCCGCGCGTATACCAATAAAAGTGCAATTAAAATGAACTTTTATTTTATAATTAGCTTTAATAAAATCCTATTTTGTTTATGTTGCAGGTGGGTAAAAACTGACATACTGGACTGGGATAAAAATCACAAGTGTGTAAAAAACAACATTTCAAGCAGGGCAATAAATGACATCCAAATGTGACCCGAAAGAGGTTACTTTGGGATCTAAATTCGGTGAGAAAATCTGACGTTTCTTGTCCGTCTGCGCGAAAAGTTGTTTTATGCAACGCCGTTGTGAAAAGTGAAAATTTTCATGCATCGTTTCGGTGGCGTTAGAGATGTCGTTTTATAACTGATTTTACTTTTTATCACTCATTTTAGTGATAAAATAGTATATTTTGCAACGAGTGACGAAAAGTTGAATTTTTTGGGGCAAGTCGTAAGCTTGTCCTGACGAGCCGATGCCGAGTTGGATAAGTTTACGAACGTGTCCCAAAAAATTCCACTTTCATCACGAGTTACAAACAACGTTTTTTGCTCCGTCACCAGGCGAGTTCGGCAACACATCGTGTACGTTAAACTATCAGCATACGTTATTGTATCAAACAACGTTTTTTGCAATTGACCGACAAAAACAACTTGCGAAAATTTGTCAAAATTTCAAATATTTTTCCGCACTAGTGCGTAAAAACAGCTTTGTCGCACTAGAAACATGATTCATGCTACACAGAAATAACGCACGAAAAAGCGAGTTTTTGGTCGTTGAATGGCAAAATATAATTGAAATTTTGACAAATTTTCGCAAGTGAAAACACTCAGGGAAAACCTCGTTTTTTATCGGTGAATCGCAAAAAACGTTGTCGTGTCTCACATCTATTTCGTTAAACTAGCTTCATACGTAGCTTGTCTCAAAAACTACTATTGTACAACTCAGTGACATAAAACAGAACTTTATACGCCTTAGATGCATAATAGTAATTTATGCACGAAGTTGCGAAAAGAAGGTGTTTTTGCATTGAGTTGCGCAAAAAACTATTCAGAACCCCAACCAACTAAACTACTGCCATGCGCATTTAAATATACACACCAAAATGTAACACAAAAGAAAATCAATTGTTATTGTTACATTTGACAGTGTCTTACAGTAACTGATTTAAAACCAGCTAGTCAGACAGATACAATGGTCACCACAATCATTAGATAACTAAATGTTAATTAGTTTTCAATATTTTTTTATATAAAAAATAATTAAATTTAGGCATCTAAGAAACTTGAGCTTGACCGTCGCGAAACCGAAAAAAATTGGTCATTTATACAAATTTCTCTTTTATGGCTAAGATTATTTATTTAAGTTCAAAATATTCATCGATTATGAAATAAACTTATCTGTTGAAAAATTGGTAAGTCAGAGATAGAATTGTTAAATGTGTGGCATGTTATCTAATTCACGTTTTGGATTTTTTCGTGATATTTATTATGTTTAGTTGCATGTTCATAGTGTGAGATCGGAAGCTTTTGTGACTTTGTCCTAATATTCATTTTAAATACTTGAAATGCCATTAAGACGACAAAAATGTTGTGTAAACGATGGATCAAGCGCCTATTTCACATATTGGCCACAAAACAGCTGAGGGTGCCCCGAGTTTCAACTGTTCCGTCGGTGACAAAACAATAAATTTGTATGGAAGAAATTCGTTTTTTGTGAATCATTCATTTAGTGTTTTGTGTAAAGCGGACCAAGTGAGTTATTTTAAAGTAACATTAAATGAACTTCCATCGACATTCATTTGGTCCGCTTAATTAAATACACAAAATGATTGATTCGGAAAAAACGATGTTTCCCCATACAAATTTAATGTTTTGTCCCCGACCCCCGACTAGATTGCCTGATCAGACGTGAGGCAAGACTTGATCTATTATTTTTCTGTATACGTGAGAGTGTACTGGTTGTGACGGAAAATATTTTCCCATCTCTTGGGACGAAAAGTTGCTGTTCGCGTTATGTGCGCCAACACACTCTCACTATTACAGAAAAATTTCTTTCAAAATACCCCAATACACACTCGATGTGTACTTTTCGCTTGGGCTTCGCCCGAATCATCTAATCAAACTCTACCATCTCGTGAGTTTCGTAAAGAAGTTCAGTCTGGACCCGTGTTACGTCACACGAAATTTTTGAAAATGTTTGACTGAAATTTACATTTTACTTTATATTTCATTGATTTTAAAATAACTCTAACCTCTAAGTATTTACAAAGGAACGATATTCTGTAATTCTTAAAAAAGGTCTCTGGACCTTTGGCGCCCGACCATCAATGCTTGTCAACGACGTCATATTTTACGCTGATTTCAAAAGTTTTCAATTCACGTAGTCACTTGTCATGTTGTATACTCAAAGTTTCGGCACCAGGGTGCCATCTTTTTTATGGCTCAAAGAGACAAAGTACTCAGCCTGACGTCAAGTTGATAAATCTTTTGCCATGAGATTACTCGCTACAGCTACTACTTTCACTTAAATTACTTTTTGGTAGCAGGCTGTGTTTCGGACTTGACTGTAGTGACACCACTAATGCGCGATTCTCACAAATTAATAAGAAAACTTGACCTATATGGGCCTATATGATAGTGGATTCCACTGTGTCGGTTCGCTCCCTTTGCGTGCCGAAATTGATTTTATTGCATTTCCTGATAGAATGGACCCTCGTGATAATCTTTTCATATGTTTTCAAGTTCAAAGCCGCCGCCGCGGCGCCAATTCAAGCAAGCGGCTAAAACTAAAAATCCATTTTTCAACCGATTTCATCGAGTATGTGCTCAAATTAATCCTTGATCTTTTCTCTAACGTCTAAAAATACTAACTCATAAGAAAATCTATAGATGGCACTCATAGTCAGTATAATGTCCGACCCCGTCATTTTACTTATTTCTCCCCCATTTTTCAACCGATTTTGATGTGTAGGAATTAGGAAGGATGCTGCTATAAGTTAGTACATGTTTCCCATAAAAAAACAAAATGGCGTCCATTTTTTACTGTGAACGAAAAAGGACGCCTCACTCTAACTTTACGTGCGGAAATTGATTTTATTGCATTTTACGATAGAATGGACCGTATAGACAAGTTTTTTTGTTATATTCAAGCTCTCAAGCCGCCGCTGCGGCGCCAATCCAAGATGGCAGCTAAAACTACAAATCGCTCTCAAAAATCCATTTTTCAGCCGATTTTATCGAGTAAGGGCTCAAATTATTCCTTGATCTTTTCTCTAACGACTAAAAATAATAACTCAAAGGAAAATATAGATGGCGCTCGTATACAGTCATTTTACCCATTTCTCCCCATTTTTCAACCGATTTTTATGTGTGGATGCTTTCTAGCGTAACGTTAGAGAAAAGATAAAGGAATAATTTTAGGCCTTACTCGATGAAATCGGTTGAAAAATGGATTTTCGGGAGCGATTTATATTTTTAGCCGCCATCTTGAATTGGCGCGTCGGCGGCGGCTTATGAACTTGAAAACATCGGAAGAGCATATCTCGAGGGTCCATTCTATCAGAAAATGTAATAAAATCAATTTCGGCACGCAAAGCGAGGGAGACATCTTTTTTGCGACACAGTGAAATCCACCTAATTCTATTCACTTGCAATTACGAATTTAATTTCGTTTGTTTGAGTGCTTCAGCTGGCTTAGAATTTTATGTCGGAAACATGAACTTTGCGATTGCAGATTCAGTTTGTGACCAAACAGGAAAAATCTTCGGTCAATATTTATATAGTTCAGGTAAACTATAGCATATTCAAAATAATGATTAAACTTGGTAATTTATTCAACATTCTATTGATACGAACCGTTCGAGTCTGACATCAGCCCCGTGTTTCCACGAATCTTATTTGACAGTTGCTATCATGTCACACTTCAAGTGATGATCACTACAAAATGTATATAATATTATTTATCAGCACTTAAATAACAAAAATATTGCACGATTATATAATATATACATTTCATAAAAAAAAAATTTAAATCCATGGCCAGTTTGTATTTACGTTGACAGCACAGAAAACTTCTTTTGTCTTTCTATTGTCTATTGTTGGCTTGAATATAATTTATGCATTTTGTTTTCCATTGTGGTGCTGGTAGCTTGCTATTTAAGAAATGCTCTTTTCTCGCTATGTCTTGATGATGACGACGTATCAAAGCACCCGTGACGCAAGTCCACCGCACGACCAAAAAATTCAGAAAATCTTTTCCATAGACTGCAGAACAATACAGCAATTTTTTTTACTTTTTCTAATTGCGTACTACCCCCTGATATTAGGACTTTCGGATTCTTTCGGAAAATACTGATTAAAGTCGATCTGTTGGTAAAAAAGTCGGCCCAAAGAATCCGGAGTTATAACCTTTAGAAAATGTAACTGCCATAGAAGCCAAAATTTATGAAAATATCCCAAGTTACTTATTTGTTTAGTTAGTCAGTTTGTAAGTATGAAAAACGTCATTCCTTGATTTTTCTCTGCTGGGCATTCTACGAAATATGATTCCCAAAAAAGTAGCACAATGAAAATGTGTTATGAAAGAGTTAAAATGTTTACAACAATGATGAAAGTATTGTAATTGGATCGACGAATACAGGAAAATCTTCCATTAATTATTTTACGTAGGGATGTCGACTTCTCAACATGTAACATGAAATTTTGATGAAATAAAAGGTATTTTATGATCCTCACGATCAAGGAAGAATTCATATGGTTGTTCAAATTGATATCAGTCGTTTTGGAAGGAAGAAGAAGGACTTGTGTCACATTTAAGAGGGTTTTTATTGTGATGAATTTTATAGAGGCATCAGAAACGGAATTAAAACTTAACAGTCGTATAAACATGGTTCCATTTTTTAAACCATTTTTATTCCTATGTGTCGATGGTCATTACCGTTTTTCACAATGGTTTTTTTTTATTTCGAATAACCAATTTTTTGTGTGCTTTATGGTAATTTTACACCGGAGTTGTTCTTTTACATACATAAAAATTTCTAAAGCAACACCTAAGGAAATCGGTCTAAAAAGTTTCAACCAAGTCTGCTGTAATTTGCATAGGAAACTTAGTGACGTCATTTTGAGAGAGAAAATATATAAAATTCTCTCTCAAAAGGTCATCACTTCAGGCAGAAGATAGTAATGCAACTCGTACTACATATGGTTTAAGAAAAGTCCTAGTGCAGCAACTCGTGGACTTTTCTCCAACCAAGCACTATAATGTAGTACAAGATTGATTTATAATTATTTATCGCCCGCGAAACAGTATGACATACATTAAACCTCGTTATTCGGCACACAAAATAACATTTTACCGTCGCACTAACACATGTAAATGTATTTACTTACTGACCGATAAAATATTTACTTTGTACGAAGTAAATACTTTATCGGTCAGGACAGTAAAGTATGTACTTTACTTATGTAAAAGCAGTAGTGAAGCTAACACATTTATTTATTTTGATTTTGTTTCAACTGAAAGTTTTACTTCTTTAACGAAAAAGAAATTCATGCTGCCTCAAAATGAATGGCACTCCATTCAACATATCGCATCACTAATTTTTTTTCGCAATAATCAAACAAAAATAATGTTCTAAGTGTCAATAGAAACTTCTGGAATTACATGCATAGCCCGTGCATCTACATAACAATTTCTCATATTGCAATTGTAGTGAATGTGACGTATAGTAAACAAAACATGAACATGTGATGATTTACTTTAGTTTTGTTTTGCAAATTTAAAATGGTTGAAACTTGTTTTACATAGTTACTTGGCGTAATTGGTTGTGTGTGACACCTACACAATCAATGACACGTTACACACGAAGATACGGGTTTTTGGATATTGCTCTTTCGGGAATTTCCAATACAAATAAAATTGTGATGTGTTGGTTGTGTTGTTAAGATTGTTCGTGAAAAGGTTCAATATATGTTCAAGGAACTCAGTTCAATGTATGTCATACTATTTCTTGGGCGATAAAGCAGTATATGTATAGGCGACAGAAAATTATATGTAATCTCGTTATATATTACACATACTCGTTAAAACTCGTACGTGTAATATATACTCGATTAACATATAATTTTCTGTCACCTATCCATAATCTACTATTATCATTCTCGACTAAATATGGTGAAACAAAACAATTAAGGTAAAAAAAAAGTTCAAAAAATCACTCATCAAATGATTCATTGATCCGAACTCAGGCACACCACTGACTGAATGTCTGAATGTTTTTCATTCCTAGGACGGAAAACTGCTGTTTTCCGCCCTATTTTCAAACAGAAAAGTAGTTTTCTCAACCATAGGAATGAAAATAGGTGGCACGTCTAGGAGCCGACGACAAAAAAAATTTCTTTGGAATCTCGTCTCGGCTCCTAGACGTGCCACTACTTTTCTGACCAGTGACTAAGAATCAGCAAGCGAAGAGTATGCCAAAAGAGTACCCCATTCTCCTACACAAACTAAGATAAAACTGTGAAGTAGTGTTATGTCACATCCTTGCTTTTCACTTTCTTGAGAGTTTATTTAACTTGAGGTAGAGCTTTAATGAAACTGAACGTATTCAGAGCGACATCGGCTTTTGTATAGTGATTCTCATGACGAACTGTTATGGTTATATTGATAGCTTATGCATGGTGCAGAGTCTATTTTCGTGAAGAGTGAGAGCGTGTTGGTGCACATACCGCGGAAAGCAACTTTTCGTCCCAAGTGCTGAGAAAATATTTTCCGTCACAACCAATACACTCTCACGTATACAGAATAGTTATTTGGATCACAAGGGACGAAAGTGAAAAATTTCAACCGTGTGCGAAATTTGCAGCCCGCGCCGAAGGCAAGGGCGGCAATCGCACAGGTTGAAATTTTTTACGTCGTCACATGTGATTCACACAACTTTTCATTACAACGAATACGAATCTTGCAATTTTCGAATCCCAAATAGACGCGAAAATTAAAAAATGCAACTCGAAACGAAGGCTTACTCATTAATCAATTCAACTAAGGTCAATAATTTATTCATTGGAATTGTTATGATTTAAACATCACTGCAGTAATAGCAGCATCAGCATGTAGAAATTAAAAATATGATGTTTTTCATGCCGGGCGCCTAAATTACAAGAAAAAATCTGTAATTTATGCCCAATTCATGAAAAGTTGTATGTGCATTGTGCACCTGCTTAGTTCGCGAAATTGCCTAAAATTAATCGCCCATAGCATGTACACAAATAACCATTGTGATTCTCATGCGAAATGATCCACATCCAAAACTCATGATACACATTCAAAACTAAGTGATTCACATAACAAGAACTACGAGAATATTGCAGTTTTTCCTTACAAAACTAGAAAGACAAAACTAATTTTAAAAGAAATAACATTTCCTTCTTCAACAATATCATGTTTAATTCCACATAAAAAATCTTGGTAGCACCGGCGCACAGATTTGTTACACTTTGATCGAAGTAAACTCAATGAAGTGTCGAAGTTTTTTTGTTGTGTCAGTTATTTTCGCACCTCTGTTTAGAGGGCCGAAAATACTTTCGGTTCCCATAGCATTCTAAGGACTACTGAGAGTTGCATTTTTTAATTTTCGCGTCTCATTTGGGAAGAGAAATATACAAGTTTCGTATTCGATGTAATGAAAAGTATTTAATTACAATAGATGAATGGATCTGGCAAAAATACTCGAGGTATCTACATAAAAATGACCAAAGAATTTCAATGTTTTATGTTTGTTTAGAACTATAAGAATTTAAAAGATCCACCGAAATTACTCCATGTAATTTTAAAGGCCCTACCGAAGTACGTCTTATGACATCTGAAACCATTGATTTCGTTGGACGAAATGTTTTCCCTTGCACCATATCACAAATAGAACCAACGTACTTTCTCTAAAGTGTAATTCCCACCAACTTTGCCTTTATAAGCCACTTTCTAACTGCCATAGTTCTAGAGATATGAGTCATCCCTCCCGATTCTAGAAGTGGCCGAACAACCAAGGATAGCTAAACTTTTCGGAAAATCCTGAAGCACTTGTTCTCTAAAATTTTATTCTCAACTTTAGCTTCGTAAGAAACTTTCTAACTGCCTCAGTTTTAGAGATATGAGTCATCCCTACCAATTCTAGAAATGTTCATATCCCAGGATTGTGCCATTTTTTTCAATAAGACAAAGGGTTCTCATACTCATTTCTTAATCCACATAAGCTGACAATCACACAATTTATTTATCGTTCCTTGACATTTTATGAATTTCGTCGTAATTTTGCATGCTTTGACTTAAGCGCAAAGTAGTCATGAAAGAAATAAAAGAAAGTAATCATGAAAACTTTGTCGGAAGGCGAAAATATTGCTTCATAGTTCCAAGACAATGCCAAGTAGGTAATTTCTTCACTAGATTCGGAAAACATGGTGACATCAGTCGGAATTTTTCTAACACTTTTCTTGTCGGTTCGATCAATTATTCATCCGACAAATGTTGGGTAATTGTTTTGTATTTGTTGTGTAAGTGTTGAGTAAGCGCTGTGTGGGCGTTGAAGCGCGGTATGGGCGTTGAAGCGCTGTGTGGACGTTGAAGCGCTGAGTGGGCGTTGAGTAAGTGTTTGTTATTCGTTGTGTACGGTTAAGTAAGTGTTGTGTGTGCTGTGTTCAACTGTTTTCTTAATAATAAAATGCAAAGATCTTAATTTCACAACTCACACAACACCAATAGAACACGCACACAACAGTAAGTAAGTTTATTCTTATAAAGTTTCAATAAATTCACATAAATTTATGAAGTCAACTACAAACTCATTCGACTGAAGTGTATAAAAAACAATGTTTGCGCTAGTCATGAACTTGACACCAGCCTGCCTCCTTAGTTGCTGACTCAAAGAATATTTTTTCTCTATTGGAGCTATAGTAAGGCAGGCTTGTGCTAAAATTCTGATTGGGACCAATACGAAAAGTACGTTACGAGATAACTACAGTCCTAAACGACGAGCGAACGTTAAATATCGTTATAGTTATTTTTATGACCCAATTCTTGGGGCAGAAAGACGTAGTCGGGCATACTTCTTCGATACCACCCTTAAAAAAGTTACCTTTCTCGATGGGAAATCAAAACATTAAATGTTAAGTATGGAGTGAAGGGTAACATTGCACTTTAGTGCTTTTGACAAGAGGGGGGAAGGAGGGGTGGGGAATTGTGGTCCTTTTCAGGACCAATGGGATACACGTAAACAGCCTCCTCGTGGCGTATCCTGGGTAAGTATATACTTAGCGAATGTTTACACAAGTAAATTTCCAGTATTACCGCTTTACATATCACAAAATCACTACTTTCACAATACATAACACACCAGCGCCACCTGTTGTCTGGCATTCATCCCCTACAATTTCCATTCAACAATTCCCATCACTCTACCCTCCTTTTTGGTGTAACGTTAAATACAATTCTCCATATAAAAACTTTGAACTACTCCCCCCTCCCCAACTGATCCGACCGCCACCTATTCATTGCATATTTGTGATGTGAGTATGGTCCCCCACAATTCCTCCCCCCCCCCCTCTTGTCAAAAGCACTAAAATGCAATTTTACCGCAAAATTTTTCCACAAATGTACAACATTTACGTGTTGGGTAATTGTTGAAACGTTCAGTGTTCAGTATTCGGTTAATGTTGTATAAGATATATGAGAGATATACTCTCACAACACCCATACAACACCCAAAAACAACGTAAAAACAACTCAAACAACCCAAACACAACAATTCAACAATTATACATCAATTTTGTCATATTGTGAGTCACCCTCACCATATATTCGAAATTCATCGTCGAAAAATCGAATCCTAATCGGTGTTGCACCATTCGTGGGAAAGACCAACTACGCGCAAATTTTATTGATCAAAATAAATAATAACGTTCGTTTAAGTCCGTAAGAGCTGTAATATCGAAAAAGTAGAAACGATAAGCATAATATCAAAAGCAAACAACTGGGTGTTCTTGGGTCTTCTGCAAAAATTAAGTTAAGAAGGTCGTCTCACAGTTATTAACTTTTGCGATAATAAAAAGATTTCCTTGAATGATTCCCGGTGTATGTTACTATCGCTGAATGGGATTTGAAAACTAAAAAGTCTATTTTATTCCGACTTAACTTCGTCAACGAATTCACTGAAACGCGACCCCACCGTATATCGTTGCGGTAATATTTCGAATGAAACTATAAAAGTTAACGAAAACAGTTGAACGTGTTTACTCGAAAAGGTGCTTTATTCCATTACATTATACACACACAAAAAAAAGACGATGCTGTTGATAAATTTTTGATTTATTTTGCGGTAATTAATTTAATTAGAAAACAAAAAATTGCACAGAATTTGAACAGAGTTGGTGAGAGTGAAAAAGAACGAGCAACGAACCTCTATTACGTTATGCGAAAATTACTTTCGTTGCATAAATTGTTTTTTTATATCGCATGAAGTATCAAGTGATCATTCATATTGTTTATTATATGAAACTTATGGAACAAACTATCAGCAAGTATAGTTTACTAGGTTAAACATCTGAAACGGAGACAGGCCATTATACCAAGTTATACGTCACTTCTTTTTTATAAGATTTGAGCTAAGTTTTTACCATCACGAGGAGTGACCAACAAAACAACATATTTGTTGATTGTGTAATGTTCAATGTAACGAAATTAAAATTGCTTATTGTTATACAATAAAAAACAAACAAACTGTGAACTGTGCGATTCGATGTTACATGAAAAAAACACAAAATTAGTTAAAAAAACAAATAAATTTTATTAAAAAAGCCAACGAAAAATTTCATTGAAAAATTAATTACAATTTATTGTCAAAATTAATTTGCTCTGATAGAAAAAGTGAGAACGGCTATAAAGCGTGACGCTTTTCGGGATATTGTTTTGGTGTGCGATTCGCGTTTGGACCATTATTGACCTCAACATTTGGTTTTTCGATTCAGTACGAATTTCAAATGTGTATCGACTACAAGTAGATAAGACGACGGTCTGCTAAATAAAATTATCGAGTATTTTTTTTGAACGTTAAACGTACGCATTCTTTGAAATATATTTAATAATTTGTACAAGGAAAATGAATTACATCGTGAGTTGGATATTTGTAACTGCTCTGATTACTTCAATAGTTGCATTCGAAAAACGTAAGTGTGCATTTTTACTTTTTTTTATTTTTCATAAGGCTACGTCTACTTACTTACCTTAAATATTGAGATTTTCTTGTATGGTTTACATTGACTGAGTAGGTTGAAAAAAGTTATCATTTTATTCGAAAACCGCAACAATTATTTTTGTACAAAACATTAACTTAGTCACTTGTCGTTATTTTAATTAATTTACGATAGTAAACTAGGTATTATAAAATTAAAAAAAAACGCATCTTGAGTAATTTCATGAATTCAGTGAGATAATTATTTTTTCAACAAAAGATAATTATTTATTGAAATTGACGTTGTTTGTTTATATTAGCAGTTCCGAGAATCGGTTCTAGGTTGTATGTATATCGGCTTGTTATTAAAGTGCATAAAATGTTGCAATTTACTGTTTAAGAGAACAGCACCGATTTGGCGTTTCCTATAGTTTTGCACAGGCAGTTCTTCCGCGCCTCTTGAAATTGTTTGATTCTGAAAAAATTACAAGCTGTGAAGCGCATCTTTCTTTCGGTGAACGAACACGGAAATAAGTAAGGGATGTAACATGCATACATTTCTCGGTGATTCGTTTGAGAAAAATTCGATTTCCAGGAAACAAAACATTTTCTGGGAACCTCAACAAAACTACTTGTTTGAAGATAGTCGAATCCAAAATTTTTAGCCCGCCTCCTGTCGGAGGAGGTACCCGCCCCTTTTTAAAATAGGTTAAGTCTATTAACGTTAAAAGTTGGTACTTCTTTCAAATAAGTAATGCCTCAATAGTAATTAAGAGCGTGTCTTAGGTTATTATACGTTATACGTTGCTTATTATTTCTGGACTGTCCAATTTCTTTACCGAGTCTTATTTGTGGACTGTCCAAGTTTTTTCACGAGTCTTACTTCTGGACCGTCCAACTTTTTCCACGAGTCTTTTTTCTGGACTGTCCAACTTATTGCACGAGTCTAAGTTCTGGACTGTCCAACTTTTTGCACGGGTCTTTTTCTGGACTATCCAACTTATTGCACGAGTCTAAGTTCTGGACTGTCCAACTTATTTCGCGATTCTTTTTCTGAGCTGTCCAACTTTTTTCACTAGGCTTAGTTCTGGACTGTCCAACTTTTTACGCGAGTCTTATGCAAAGAAAGTGCTTCCATCTCTTGAAATAATTTTTGTCCAATTACATTTCAAACGGCACACAGTGGTCAATCTAATGTCACGCCGGACAAAATTATTTTTGAAAACAAAAGAATTCTTTTTGTCCGGCGTGACATTAGATTGACCACTTTGCGGCACCTCTCCCGTTAAATTTGAACAACAAATGAATTTTAAGAACGATTTTTGTAATGAGTTTCCTCAAGAATTTTTTTTTTTAAAGTTAATTTCTTCCAGGACATGCGTGTATAGAAATCATTCTATCGTTTGTTGATCAAATTAAACAGGAGAGGTACCGTTTGATAGGTAATAAAATATGCCTCCCATAAAATGTGTTTTTCTTAAATTACATGCGATCCGCTGGCGTTGCGAGCGTTTCAAATTTGAAAAATAAAACAAAAACAAATACTTTTGGAGACAATTTTTTGTGATTTTTTTGTTGATTGTCCTAGGGGAGTTCCCCACTCTAATGATTCAATGGATTTCGGATTTCATTACGTGCTTTTTGTTTTCAACTAACTTCTGACAGATCTACAAATCTATTTGAACTTATTTGACAAGAAAACTTGGAAAAAAATGATTTCATTGGTGATTGGCTAGTTTCTTTTACAGTGTGCGTTTAGGGCGTGACAAATTAATATTAACCCACTGCACTTGTTGCACTAGTGCTTTGAGTTATGTTAAACTTCATAGCGCAATTTTGACCTTTTCATCTTCTTTCATGTAACACTTTTTTACCACTAAATTAAGTTTATTTACAATGAGTCCACAGTGACCTCAGTGCGTCCCCGGAATAGAGCTACTATTGTTAGATTTCGTACGATGATCATCACTCGAGGTGGCGCTGGAGCAGTAATTTACTTTCTCATCTTCACTTCACGTTACTGTCGTAATAAGTAACAAATACATATGCAGGGGACCTGTACGTACACACGCCAAACAGAATAGATGTTGCAAAAAAATTCCGACGTATCTAAGTAAATGTCGCCTAAACTCTTAAGTGTATGAAATTGCGTCGACATCAAATTGGATTGAAAATGAAAATGTTTGAAAAAAAAAATTGCACCAGACCCGATCTTAGAACCGACCTAGACCACTTAGGAGAGGCCTCTGATCCATACTTCCACGAATAAAAAAATTCGTCTCTTTTTTCTCTGCAACACTGTACAAAAAGCCTCTTCATTAAAGAAGTATTCACAAAAATTCAAAAAATATCGTGTAGGATCGCGTAGCGTGAGTTCAGCCCACACTGAGGTCTCTACAGCCCGAACCACTAAACAGATTTTGACTAATTTAACTTTCGTGATTTTCTGATGTCCATATCTTTTATTTTAAATCTTCAAGAGTGATTTCCGTTCTAATTTCTCAGAGATATAAGTGAAAAAGTTCCGCCAACCTTCAAAAAACCACGTTTTTACCACTTTTTCGACCATAACTACGAAAGTTTTCGACCGATTCCGCTCAAATTCATTCTTGTTATCAATTTTCTATTTATCTTTCAGGAAAAAAAGTTTTTGAAAATCGGATAAGATTTACCCGATTTATGTGGAAAAAACACGGGGGGTCCTTGTAGAGATTCAGTTTTAGGGCCCTGGCTGAGTCCGAAAGCCCAAAATTGAAAAAGTTTCTTCCATAAAATGTCAGGCATGCCCAAGTCTTTCAAACAAAAACTTATGAAAATCAGAAAAGATTTACTCGAGTTATATACAAAAGACCAAAAACCACTTAAATTGCCCTAGCTCGGCGGCCCTTGGGCCGACAGTGCCGAGATTCAATCCCGTATAAGATTTTTCAATAACCTTTCAGAGAAAAAAAAAAAGTTTTTGAAAATCGGTTGAGTTTTACTCGAGTTATCATGTTGACAGACGGGCGGACGGACGGACATTTTTTTTATTGTTGATTCGTCATCTAAGGACCATGATCGTAGCTCCTTTCTCTATTCCTGGTTCGAAATTGGGGTGTTTACAAACGTCGTGGTAACCGCATAAGACCCCTTTTCGCTCTTCGTACGAGTCTAAAAACTTAGAAAAAATCAGCCAATATTTTCAATGGAATTCGCCGAAAAAATCAAATTGGCGACAAAATAAAAAAAAGATTCTCGTTGACTGTTCTGTTTAATTTTGTCGCTAATTTGATATTTCTCGGCAAAATTCGTTGAAAATCTTTCGGCGAAATTCCTTAAAAATGTTCGCTGATTTTCTCTTAGTTTTTTACTTATATGTACTGTGTTACCAAATTTAGAAACATTTACAACTACCTCCCACCAACGCAATGATACGCAACTTAATATTATTTGAACAACTTGACATTTAATGCTCTGGCAAACCTAAAATGTTTCATAAATAAAATGAATACACTGTAGTAAAGACAAACTCAATGAACTGAGTGAAATAAATAATCAAGCACTAGTGAGCATGAGGATTGGGTTCGTGGTTTAGTCTCTTATTTTCATCCATCATCTGTGACGTTACGTGAAGTCCTAATACTTGGAATTTCAACAAACCGTCAGATGTGGGAGGACTGACAAAATAATCGACCAAACCGTTAGATGTTGTTGCTGCCTCAACAAATTTGGTAGTTCCAAGCAATACAACAATTAACAGTAACAGTAACAGTAAGGGGCCGTTCATAAAGTATCTCACGCTAACTTCTAGGTCACACTAAAATGTATGAACGTCCGAAGAAATTGTATGGACCCTGACACATGAGTCCATATCAACTATCACCCCCAGCGTGACATACTTTATGAACGGCCCCTAAAAGTGTGTAGACGTGATGCATTATGACCCAGTCCTTCGGCTAGGGCCACAATGCCCACACGTCAAAATAACAATATTGGCAAGAGGTGCATAATCTACTATTTTGCAGGAGGGTAAAAATTGCACTTTACCGCACTGTTAGGAGCAGTGAAAATGGAAGGGAAATTTTTGTCTTGAAACGTTAGATTATCCTTCTAAAACGTCCTGTTAGATATTCTAATGGGTCATTCCACGAAAACTCCGTTCCTTCGCTCGAAATGCTCGGTAGTTACGCAAAAATATTCATAGAAAATGGTGCGTCAGAAGGATTGATCCTTCAACTAGAGGTTAGTTATTTTTCTATCACAGTCATTTACTGTGGAGTCGGACCAGTCCAGAAAAGTGATCAGTTATTAGTCCTCCGTTAAAGCGTACGTTCTTTGTGAATGGAACCCTATCTATGGGGTCGTTCGTTAAGCATGTCACTCGCAAGAACGAGAAGTGGTTCGGTCAAAGATGTATACCGAGCTGAAAAGCGCCCAATTTTGCGTGACATACTTTATGAACGAGCCCAACTTAAACATTAAATAAAAGATCTTCGAGCGGTTCAATTTTGAATTTCTGTTGACCACTTATATTAAGTGGCTTAACTAGTCATGTCGAGCAGTGAACACGCATAAATTAATCCACGTTTGAATGCAACGAAGCGTAAAATATCGCGTCAAGAACATGTTATGCACGTAATATGAAGACTCTTTTTAATGCACGTAGAAATAGGTCAGCGTCATTAAATTGCTGTAATCTTTCTTCAAGTCTGAAAAGTGTAAAGTGGGAAATGGATGTACTCCCTACTTTGTAACATATGCAGATTTTGTGCCCGAGATAAATAACAACGCTATGTCACATAACATGTCCGTTAAACTGCACAGTCAATTCACTTTTCGAATATCTAATTGTAAAATAATATTCCTTTCTTAAACAACTAAAAAATTTCCGATGGCATTTGTTAATTTGTTCCATCGAGCTGTGCCACGTTTACCATTGCTTGTTAATGATCGTCTAACTATACATAGAACGCACTTCACACACGAAATTATGCAATTTTTCTTTCATTATGGTTATATTATTTGATTATAGAAGTAATACAAATTTTATAGGTTGAATTTGGATGCAAATGCCGAATATGTTGTTCACCCTTTGAATACATAAAATTTGACGACTTTGAGATTAAGTGCGACGAAGTACGCAATGGTTTTTGTTAGGTATTTCAGTTGGTCCTATGCGAAGAGTTATTTTTCTCACCGCATAAGTGAGTCATCTATCTGCACGACTCTACACTCTAAAGTGAGGTACAATAACCAATAAAATCTAGTTTTCGGGATTAGTGCCAAACATTACGAGTATATAAGAAAGATACAAGCTGATATTAAGAGGAGGCCAACGGAAAATGGTTTTCTTTTCAAAACTTGGCTATACAGTTGTACCAATTTTGCAATAACTAGACTTGAGAAGGTTTCATTTATTATGTGAGATTTACTATCTGCAGCAACTGGTTTTATCGTAACGTAGAAAAAGTAAATGTTAAGTAAATGCTTTGACCATGTCAATGTGTATAAACCACTTCCCTCATCTTTGTACAAAACTCGCAGTTGGTTATTGCGTTGTTGCGTTGTTATTGCAGAAAGACTCTGACGTCATCACTTTTTAAAATATTCCTTTGGCTTTCTTAAGACCTTCTAGCACGTCAAAAAGTTCGATGACATCAACAGACAGAAATGGTCAACAAAGTATTTTCTTCGCTGGTTCAATAGCACCCAATCATTTCTCATACATTTTTTACATCTTTATTTTTTTAAAACAACGTTTGACCTTCAGTCATCTGATTCGGTCAACATTTGTGATAAATAAATTCGATCGGCGTTGTCTTTTTGTAAAGTAAAATGAAGCATAATAAAAAAGTGGTAAATCTCCGGTTCTTAAATGTTCATTACGATCGCTGATTGTGTTTTTACACCATGTATAACACAGGATTGTGGTTAGACCCGCACGAAGCATACAGGACTTCTGCGTTAATCATTGCATTTCTATCTATTCGATCGATTGGTGGGGTTTTTCATTGTTCTTTCGTTAGCCATTTGGTTGTAGAAATGGTTTTAGGGACAGAGCTGTAAAGGACATTGAGAGGAGCATTTTCACTCAGAACTCACGGTAGGACTCCAGATTTGTTCCGGAAATCGATCAGAAAAATTTTGCTCATTTTGAAATGGACATTGCCTTTAAATGAACAGTTACTTTAACTGGTTTTTGAGATCAGTTACTTTAACTGGTTTTTTGAACCAGTTACTTTAACTGGTTTTTTGGACCAGTTACTTTAACTGGTTTTTTGCACGTAAACTGGTCAAGTCAAACAGTTCCAAATGGACCGAAAGTTAAGACTTGGAAGTAAAATACAAAATGAGTCATCCGTAACGTTACAACTTTAAAAAAAGTTACATGACTTAACGTTACCCGACGTATTTTTATTTTTTTTTGTACCGTTGATAACGTTACTCGATGTATTTTTATTTTATTTTGGTACAGTCGATAACGTTACCCATTTTAACGAAATAATTCTTTCCAGTAAAGTAACGTTACGCAAACAATAAATTTAAAAAAAAAATTATTGTTAAAAATGTTTGTTTACTTAGCCATGATTATGGTCATTAACACGACCGAATGCAAGGGAAATAAACGATCACAACACTAAATTGTCGTTTTTCAATTGGTCAAATTCAAGCAACACAACACTAAGAAATTGATGTTACGCTACCAGCAATACAAAATTTAGAGAGCATAACAAAGAATTTCATTCCAATGATTACTTGTTGTAACGAAAAAATTCTTTCCGATACGTGAACGATGAACGTTACTCCAGTGTAGCCAAAAAATTCTTACCAGTAATGTTCATAGATTTATCAGTTTGGGTCGGACCTTGATAAGTCCAGGAAACACAGATCTAGCGATCCTTTGTTTCGTTACCCGATCATCATGTAAATCTCGGAGACCTCCCAGTCCCAGTTAGGAACCTATCCAGAGCGGCAGGTCCCATGTTGGTCACTGTTGCGGGTTGAACCACATGACCTCCTAGAGTCCTGAGCCTCAATGGGGCATATAACATGAACGCCCGTCTCCTCACAGGTCCAGTTGGGATCATTAGAGAGTCCCATTTTAGCCAGATGCTTGCTCAATCCACAGTGCCCACGTGCCCAGTGATCGTATCCACCACCCTCTTGATGCGTCCCCTGTCCATGTTTACCAATTCTCAAGCCCAATTCCCATTGGGCGCCGGTAAGAAACGCTTCGTGTGCGTTCCTCCATCATAGGCACTCCAATCGTTAGTGAATTCCGACCTCATCCAACTCTTAACCTTTTGCACACATGCCGAGTGTGGTATGGGTATAAAGGTACGATTATATTGCCAGAAAATCGCAGCGAATAATTGCATCTTTATCACACTAACTTCATAAGAGAAAGAGAGTAAGAAGAGGACAAAACACGCGAATCTGCGAATTCGCATCCATCGATAGTTCCCTAGAGAATATTCCGGCGCTAGCGCCCCCTGCAGTTTTAGAACCGTCAGTGAAGCTCATGGTTCCTTTACCTGATATGCAACTTGGCAAACCTTCTAGCCATTATAACCTGCTGGGTACAAGGACTTCAAAGCGTCTCACGAAGTCTGTCTCCAGTTTCATTGTTTATCCCTGGCCATCTCAAAGACCTCGTCAGTTATAACCTTCTTGATTTTCCCATGTCTCGAAATAAAGTTCGGAGTCCAGAGATCGTTCTGAAACAACCTATCCGCCGTGGCAAAAGCTTTCGCCTTCAATGCCACGTGGATGGGTGATAAATTAATCAGCGTCTCAATAGCCGCCGTAGCTGTCGATTTCGGTATTCCACACGAATTAGGAAAACAAAAATTTGGAATAACAAAAATTAGGAAAGAAAATTATTTGCCAAAAATAAGGAAAAACAAAAATCAGGAAAAACTAAAATTAGGAAAAACAAAAATTAGGAATGAATTAAATTAGGAAAAACCAAAATTAGGAATCAGGAAAATAACTTTTGAAAGAATGCGCCGCAGGCCGTGATAAATCCTGGAAAATAAAAAAGCGGGGTCTAAGGGGAAAAGCCCCTATCGGCAGGCGCGGGAGTTTAGGGGGCAGAGCCCCCCTCATACCAAAAATAAGATTGCGACCTCCTTAATAATTGAAAACTTTGATGTTTTTTTTTTGTGACTATGTTGTATTGCTGGTCATAGTACTCAAATCTCTGATAGCGTTGTATCGCTTGGATCCAAGCGATACAACGCTATCAGAGACTTTGATGTTTTTCCTGAATTATTTCCTTCCTGATTTTCGTATTTCCTAATTTTGGTTTTTCCTAAATTTAGTATTTCCTGATTTTTGTTTTTCCTAATTTTAGGTTCCTGATTTTCGTTTCCTGATTTTCATTTCCTGATTTTTGGTTCCTGATTTCTTGATTCCTGATTTTAGCTTTTTTAATATTCGTCGATTTCATATGCATACTTGCCCTTACCTTTGGATCTCGTTCAGCTCTTTGATCACCTTCTTTATTTCGAGCTCCTTATCCGTGACGTGCTCGATCCATTTCAGCAATAGTTACACAGCAGTAAAGTTACACAACGAAATAACATATGAATTTACTGAAAAACATGGCTGCCGTAATTTTTTGTTGTTCCAATGTCCGACTTTAGTTTGAAGCTATGTATTTAGCCGAACTTAAAAATGACAGACGACATAAAAAATGAAACGTAACATAAAAAAAGTTTCAATCTGAGGGGTGGATAAATATAAAACATAAATAATCGCAAAAAATAACAGGTGACAAGGAAAATCATATAAAGCCGTTTTTGTCAAATGGTAACGTTATTCTATTGAATCGCAACGTTATAGAGTGAGGATTTAGTTGCGTGTCGAATCCCATTCAGCTACGAAAAAAAATGGATGGCGCCACCGACAGGGGTACTTTAGTTTTATATTAACTCGTATTCACCTATGAAAATAAGAGAATGACGCCACCGACAGGCGGCTACTATTGCCTGATGAAAAGTGATGCAAACCACGCTCTATTAACTGTAACGAAAAAATAAAAGTTGTAACGTTACAGATGCTATCACAAATATAAAGTTAAGTTCCAAATTGTTACTTGCTCTCGCCGTAACGTTACAGTTTGTAACTTTATCTTTTTGTTACAGTTGTAACGGTTACAAAAACCGGTATTTTGCAACGTTACAGTAAGGAAAAAGTAACGTTACTCAGGATGCCTACTTTTAATGCCCTGTCACTTTTGAAACGAAAACTTCTATACCAATGAAGTATTATAAATATAGACTGGCAGTCTTTGACAGAAAAATCAACATTAATTAAATCAAAAGTGAAGCAAAAGTGAAATGCGAAAAGTTTAGTAGTGTTGGCAAATTACGTGCAGGGTTCTGGAGTAACGTTAAAAATAACTTTATTTTTACGTTAAGTTACGTATTTGTATGATATTCCTATATTTTATTGATAAATCTGTAAGATTACATGAAGAAAAATGTGATTTTAACGTTACTCATTGTAGTAATAACGTTACCTTGGAACTTTTTGTATAAAGTTATAACGTTACTGAACCTTGATTACGTCAAATATATGTGTAGTACGTATTTTCAACAGAACAAATCAGCGTGAATTGTGTATGTGTTGGTGTGCGATGTGCATACTATACACAAATTACGTATTTTCATTTTTGCTTCTGTTGATGGTTACGTAAACCCAGTGTATATACTCATTGTTCTATATCAATCAATGATATCAATTATCATAATTCAAAGTAATGTGTGCTACAGCTATGGAGCTGTGCGGGTGTTTCTAGTTTCGTGCTTTTATTACTTTTTTCGCTGGATCGTCTTTGACTTTGATTATTTTTTATAAAATTGATTCTGATTTCTCGTCAGAAACATTTAATTTTAATAAAATCAAGATAACTTAACATTCCAAGGTTGTGTTTGTTTTCCTAATGTTTACATTTAATGGTAATTTCCAATTTAGTATATCATGATCATCATGATTTGTTAATATTTTCGTTTTTAATTTTTAGTTTGCGTTCGTTTTTTTTCCGCTGAAAATATTATTCTAAATAAATAATGACGTGTTGAAAGAAACAATGCGATTACAATTTGCTGAGGTCAACTGTAGACCATTCTGTCATAAAAAGTAAATCATATATTTTAGGCAATAGACATATGCCATTAAAACGAAGGCATGATGTGACAATATTTTTATGATCTAAATTCATTTCATTGAAGTGAATACGCAGAACCGTAACTGTTGTGAAGAAAATACTGAAAGGTTGATAGCGAAGGCCGCAACATGTAACTTTGGATAGATGTCGATAGCACTATCAAGCAATGCCTATTCATACGCCTACGTACAATGAGTTAATTCACTAGATGTCCCATGTAGGTTTTTTTTCCTTGTACTAAAATACCGATCATACCGATCAAGCGGTAGCGGAGGGCGTGACGCAGTCCACACACCCCAAAAAAGAAGTCCACAAACTCAAAAAACGCAATTCTTTAGCATTTTGAGAAAATGGCCGCCAACTTTCAAAGTGACGCCATCTTGGATTTTTTGCTAAATTCTGAAGAAGAATACCTAGACAGTTGGTTTCTTCAGGAAAGTTATATGAATCAGTGAGAAGAATTGGTGACACGAAGTGTTCCGAAGGTAGCCGAAGGTGACACAAAATGTTCCGAAGGCAGCTGAAGGTGACACGAAGTGCCACGAAGTGTTTCAAAGGTAGCCGAAGGTGACCGAAGTGTTCCGAAGGTAGCCGAAGGTGACACGAAGTGTTCCAAAGGCAGCTGAAGGTGACACGAAGTGTTCCGAAGACAGGCGAAGGTGCCATAAAGTATTCCGAAGGTAGCCGAAGGTGATACGAAAAGATTCGATGATAGCCGAAGGTGCTGGAACAAAAAATTTTCGGAAAGAAAATTTTTTTGGAGAAAATTTTTTTTTTGAGAAAATTTTTTTTCGGAGAAAGACTTTTTTGGACAACTTTTTTTAGGAGTAATTTTTTTCCTGAGAAGAATTTATTTTCTAAGAAAATTATCTTTTCTGAGAAAATTTTTTTCGGAGAAAATTTTTTTCAAAAAATAGACAATTTTTTACATGAATTTTAGTTATAACAACTGAGGACTTCCAAAACGACTGATACCACAACAAAAACCTCTTAAAAGGTAGAGCGCGACGCAGTCCGTAAGTCCGCTTCCAAAATTAATTATATCGCTTGAGGTGACGCTTACGCTGAAAATACGCAAAAAATGCAAAAAAAAACTTTTTAAAGAAAATTCAAATGTTTGAAATTGCGTCACAAATGCCAGATGGCTCTGGCATAATATATAATAATTTTTCCACTTTTTCAGTTTTCACATGCAAAATTTGCTTAAAAACGAAATTAATAAAGTTACTTGGGTACCTTCTAGAAGAATTTGATAAATTAATTTTTAATTCAGTAAAAAAATTCTTCTCAAAAGTCAGGCATCAATAAGGTCAGATTTTTGCTATGTAAAAACTGAAAGTACAGAGTAATTATTTCGTCGTTGGCTCTGGACGCAATTTCAAACATTTGAATTTTCTTTAAAAAGTTTTTTTGCATCGTCATTTTTTGCGTATTTTCAGCGTAAGCGTCACCTCAAGCGATATCATTAATTTTGGAAGCGGACTTACGGACTGCGTCACACTCTACCTTTTAAGAGGTTTTTGTTGTGATTGAGAATATCGGCCTGATATCGATCACAAAATTAGTCAAAATGATCGGATCACTCGAGAGATAAACGACTCCCAAAAATCGTGTGCTAGGATTTTTTAAAAACAAAGATTTTTTGTGATTTTTTTATGAAGTTTCTTTAAATTTTACGCCAAACTTAGCTTATTTGACTAATAATTGTAATTTTCATTGAAAAATTTGCGAAATTAGAGATTTTTTAAAAAAGATCTTAGTGATTTTCTAAAGATTTTTAAAAGATTTTTTTAGCTTGTTTACCCCTCGGGATCACTTGATTGAAAATAGCTTGAAATGTTGTTACTTACAAAACTAATTGTTCGAAAAATTATGAAGGTTGATATATCTCTCTAGAGAAGGTTCGTTTTTGCCCATGCAACTATGAGTACTTGCGAGTGTTTTTCAGGCAGAAGTTTTCGCAGTGCTTGCAGGAGCTCGCAAAGCACTGCCGGAGGGCAAGCAGCGAAGGTAGATCCCTATATGTTCAGACAGTAAGGAGATGATTAGAGCCATGGCTTCACCTGTTACCACTTCCATACCTGTGAAGGAGTGCAAAAGTTTCTTTAACTCGACAGGTCAGAGTAATTAGAGCACTCTAATCTGGGTACCCGGACACTCTGGGGTAGAAGGAAACGAGAGGGTGGGTTCGACGGCTCTGAACCGCTCGATCAATCTGTTCGAAAACGCTGAGATATTGGGTGATGCAAAGCCATGCGGGGTACTGGAATAGATAGGAAGGAGGCGTTCGTACAAAGAGCTTTTTCCCGAAACCAAATTTAGAATGGACCAAGGGTCTGCTAGGCATGGGTAGGGAACGAATTAGGAGAGTGGTAGGAACCATAACAGGACACTGGGGACATGAAAAAGATGAAACTTTCGGCAACTTCCAGATGTTTTTGCTGCGAGTTCTTTCAACTGAGACGCAGGGTGCGAAGGCTACGTCGTGTAACCATCAGACCTGGTATTCTGTACAGGTTCTTAGAGTCCACAGGAAGGTTTGATGATTTAAATGATGATTGGGTTAGGAACAAATGATCGCAAGATCTGTGTTCCAGGTCAGGGAATGATAGCTCGAACTCATAAATCTATCTATCCATGAGTCTTAAAGCGAATGACAGGGCTCTAGGTGAGGTCTAAGTTTGGCTCATAAATTTTGAAGTATTTTTGAAAAACTTTTCGAAAATTAAAAATTTTTTTACTGTTGAGACGAACAATTTTGCAAATGAGGCTGTAGGTATTTCATTTTTAGCTTAAGGGGAACTTTAGATGTCTTAAATACACATGAATACGG
Organism: Pseudolycoriella hygida; assembly: GCA_029228625.1. Classification (NCBI taxonomy): domain Eukaryota; kingdom Metazoa; phylum Arthropoda; class Insecta; order Diptera; family Sciaridae; genus Pseudolycoriella; species Pseudolycoriella hygida. The sequence continues at coordinate 44,474,659 of CM055405.1, read as the reverse complement.
ATGATTCGTGCGGTCGCACAATATGACGTACACTGTATTTGGTGCACAAAATAACTATTTTAGCTCATGATCGTGGTGGAAACCTCATACTCTCTTAAAGAATGACTTGTGACAACATCCTAGTAAATTAAAATAACATTCCTATAGACGAAACGCAAATAACGTTAAATACATAAAACGATTTGCGTAGATATTACGCAACCGTTCTAATTCTCGAATGCAAATTTTCAAATAAATTAGACAAAAAATGCATGCAGATCTGCTCTGCATTTTAGAACTACTGCGAGAAACAATTCTTTTTTTACAAATGAATCACTTATTTACCAAATTCATTGCGCAATGCTAATATTTCAAAGAAATATTGCTTGCAACCGTATGAGATTTAGCAATATATGCAAAGTTAGATAACACATTTTTATTGTTAAATATTTGGAACCTTCAACACATTAAATATTTACTTTGCACGTACGGCATTGCAATAAGAACTAAATTTGACTGCGAGATGTTAGTTGGACGCTTGCCTTCATTGATTCAAGGGCAGTTTTTTTCGTTCATGGCTTGTGCGTGTGTGGTCTGTATACGGTCTGCGTGTAGTTTATCCGTCCAGTACATCAGTCAAGCTAGATCCCATATGCTGGCAGAGGATTTTATGACATTTTAAAACTTTCATTGAATTTTCATACATTGACAATATAAATAAGAGCTTTTTCTTCTGCGCAGGTTTCTAACAACGCTAATACCTGCGCATTTATTTATCATTTATTTTCTTAAAAGAATTTACAAATTTATTGAAAAATGTTTTAAAATGTAAGATCCACCCCCTCTGTGCCATTCTGTGATCCGCCAAAAAGATGGTTTGATCGTAAAATGGTTCCAAAGCTCTCGGTCTAGTTCTCTCTAAATCTTCACACGATCCACCGTTCACCGCGGACGAGTTTAATGCCTACACTGTCAGTGGCGACTGCCGTGTGGCGGACGAATTGGATCCTTCAAACCCGACCGTTCAATCGGGTGATTTTCTGGGCGAGACGGGCGAATTGCCACGTGCTTCTTCCTTTGCATTTAGGGGTGTCGATGCCGTTGAAGTTCTTGAGTCGATAAAGCATGTCAAGTCTAACGCTGTCGGCCTTGATGGGGTTCCCCTCAAATTTATTAAGCTCTCTATTCCCTTCATCCTACCGTTCATGATTCACATTTTGAATTACACTATTGCCAGCGGCAGCTGCCCATCTATCTGGAAGAAGGCTAATGTGTTTCCTGCCCATAAGAAGGGAAAGAAGTTCGATCTCGATGGCTACATGCCCTACCTGTGTTCTTTAAGATTTATGAGATTTTACTTTCGAAGCAGATCGAGGGCTTCTTTTACTCTCGAGGCTTAGTGAAGTGTGTCCAATCCGCTTATCTGGTGCGTCATAGTGCCACCACGGCGCTCTTGAAAATCGCACATGACATACGGTCAGCACTGCATAAGAAGCTGGTGGGGTGCTTCTGCTCTTAAATTTTTCTAAAGCTTTCGACTCAGTCCGTTACGATACTCTTTGTGCCAATCTTCGAAATCAATTTTTTTTTGACTCAACCGCCATTTCCGTGGTTAAAAATTATCTGTCTGGCAGGTCACAAACTGTTTCTATTAGTGGAACTTTATCTGACTTTCTCCCAATTTCGATGGGAGTCCCACAGGGTTCTATACTGGGGCCTCTTTTGTTTTCTTTATATATATATGACCTGCCCGACTCTATTCGTTTTATGATCCCTCAACTTTATGCTGATGACGCGCAGCTCTATAAGTTTTTTGAGGCTGCTGATTTGGACGACTGTTTCGTCAGAATCAATGCTGACTTGAGGAGGGTTGCTGAATGGTCGTCTTTGAATAGGCTTACGCTTAATGCAGGTAAGACTCAAGCAATTGCATTTGGCTTTGAAGGGGGTGGGACGTTTCCTTCACTTTCACTTGGCGGTGTCACTATCCCATTCACTACCAAAGTTATACATCTAGAACTAGTTATGAATTCTGAGTTTTCGTGGCCTGATCATGTGAACATAATCATCCAAAAGATTTATGCTAGCCAGCGCCATCTCTTGCCATTCCTCTGATGTCAAAAATCACCCGAAGAAGTGGAAAATTATTTGCGATTTGTAACGAAGGGTGCGACACGTGTCGGAAAAAATCGAACATACTTATGTCCGACTTTACACGTAGAAAGTGGCGACATGAATGAGTAGTGAGCGCTATTTCAACATACATAGAAAGTAGTGTCATCTGTTTAGTGTGAAAATCGCGAATAGTCCTGGTGATCCTAATTGATCAACATTACGACTGAGTATCGGCTTTCAACTAATTTAACGATTAATTGAAAAACATGTAGTTGATTTGCTATAATTGTCTATTTATTGATATCAAGTAATTATGAAAAAGAACATTTTTGCAGTTAAATTGTAAAACAAAAAAAAATTAGAAAGTGTGAGTCATTTTCAAAAAGATAGCCAAACAAAATCAATTTATTCTCTAAACAGCTTTGTATTTACGAATACAGGTGACATTTCCAACTTTCATGGTTGCGATCATTTCAGTGGCTGAGAACTCACGGATAATTGTACCTGGCTTAGCGCCTCCTTGTTTATGGATCAACTTGTTACCTTCCATTGTGCAAATGCTCTTCACTTCACGATCGTCCAATGTAGTCTCGTCGAATTCTTTTCCTAATTCAAATTCAAGAACTTGCGTTTTGAATGTTGATGATGTCGTCAATTTATAAATGTTGCCATTTTTCTCTAGAGATACCGTTGGAGTGACGGCATTACCAATTTGACGAGTGAAGAATCCAACTCCTGAAAAATATTTTAACAAATTTAGACACTTTCAACGGTATAAATTTCCAGTCTCCGTTTTTTCGTAACGTAAGTGTATATGAAACACGGCGAGAAAGGATTTCCATATAATTTTTTCGCACTAGTGCGAGAAAATAAATGACAAAGTCGCTTCGTTAGTCGTAACGGCTTCGGTTCGTGCTTCGGCTAGGATCGAAATCTCTTGCGGTAAAATACCTTCATACGCCACTAGTATCGAAAATTACTATTTAGATCAAAATTTGTAAGCAATTTTTTGTCTAACTATTGATTCGACAAAAGGAGTTATGAAAAGAAATTAGAATCGTAAATCGACAATTGTGTTCACTTGGTCCGTGTTTTTTCACTCACATAAAATCCACAATTACTAAAACTTAAAGACTTACCGAGTTCAATCATGTACTCGTTAAAGTTGTGTGATTCGTAGTTTTCGTAGGATTTTCCTTCCCAAACTTCTGGCATTGTGTCTGAGTAACTGATTTTAGTAGTCAAAAGAAGATATAAAACAACTGTTTTAACCAAGAACGAATTGTGATCTGAAGTAATGCACCACATTCTGCCGGCTTATATACAAAAAAAAATTCTTGAGCGTTTCCTTATAAACAATTAATCACAATAGGGAACGCAAGTGATAGTAAGCGTAGATAACGACGACAGCTGAAAGTGTGGTTTAGTGGTTTCAATGTTTCATTATTGTTTTGTTGAATCTTTATGCTGGTCATACAGATACAAAGTGATTGTCAATCGTTATCCATATTTACGAAGTTCCACTGAGCCGTTTCAAAATGACACATCATCTTCATCGAAAATTTGAATTAAAGCTACGTGCTTTTAAATTTACTTGTTATGCTGTTTTCAACATTATCGACATTATCTCTCTTTTCAATGTATTTTTTCTATGGCGCACCTTGAAAACAGCTGAAACTTGATAACAAGTCAATTTATAAGCACACGACCGTAATAATCGTTTTTGCGAAACGGCGATTCTGAAATTGAATTTTTTTCGGAGAAAAGATCAAAAGTTAAAATAGTTTAATTCGCTGTCCCATATGGAAAGATGTCACTACGTGTGGGGAAACATAATGTATATTACATGCAGAGTTCTTTCGATATTTGTGTCCACATGTAATAGTATTGTGTCCACATGTCATAACATTGTGTCCTATCTGCAAAACTCATTACATACAACTAATGTCATTATCACCGTTCTAGTACCAACACTAAAGTCGAAACGGTTGAAACCGTCGAATGTTCGAAGAATGTTGAGAAATTTTGAGCAGAATTCTTTAATACTATTCGCACGAACATTCATTGTAAGGATTTATTTCCTTTTGTTCAAGCAATAAACGACTGATTGACTGAATGTGAGCAGATGGGCAATTCTACGGACTTCATCATTCCCACGCATGAAATTCTCGGTAGTTACAAAATGATAATCATAGGAATGTAACTAATCTCAAGTTGCGGGATCAATCTTCATTATACACGCTTATATACGAATATCATTTTGTAACAACTGACCATTTCGAGCGTGGGAATGAAGTTTTCGTGGAATGGTCCAGATGTTCGAAAATATGACAGTCAACATGTGTACTTTCTTATCTTTATCTATTCTTCAAACATTCCAGAAAAGATTAAATTTGAATTTTGTGTTGTGGTTTTTGCTTGATTGTGGGTAAATATACATGTATTGACAACTTCTTTCCACATGGAACAGCGAATAAAATAGCATACATTACATGCTGTGAAAATAATTCATGAATTCGAGATCAATTTTGTGAACTCGGGAACTCACTCTTGAATTTTCGAGCAACTTCCTTCGGAAACAGTTTTTGACGCGGGTAGTTGCATACCTCGCCTTCGGCTCTACCCTTGTCGAAAACAGTTTCCAAAGCTTGTTGGTCGAAAACACACTCGTGAGTTCCCCTCATATCACAAAATTGATGTAATGAATTATTTTCCCTGCATGGAACGTAATCTACTAATATTCTCAGCATTTTCTTCCCTCCGAACAATTAAAAGAATAAAATCGTTTTTAAAGGAAGTTGCTTAAAAATACACGAATGAGTTTGCGAGTGTTACGAAATGATCCAGAAATGACGACTTACTAAGCAACCCCCACTGTATACTGTTTTACTCAGTTCCCATCCCAAAATCCGTGTAACGAGAAGTTTCCGGTGGGGGCTCTAATATAATGAATAACTTCCGGGGGGTTCACATGCATGACAAAAGTTTTCGGTGGGACAAATTTTGCTTTGCGCGATGTGTGGAGTACGGGTAGCCAACTATTTGCGTGTGAAATCTGAAAGCGCAGAAAAATTATTACGTTGGAAGGGTCCGATATTTGTGACGCATTTTTTAATCAAATGATGATATCAGAAGTGATATCAGTTCTTTTGGAAGTAGGAAAATTGTTTTTGACGAATTATACATAGAATTTTTTTCAAGCCGCCGCCGCCAAATCGAAGCGGCGGCTACTACTTCCATGGGTGAAAATGATCCCCTCAACTTTTTTGAGCCCCCGCCTATTTTCTGCCATTTTGCCGGTCGCCCCGATACACTACACACACACACCCAACTCAATCACTTTCCCTTTGACACCAGACCTCTATCTCGAACACGCAGCCTTGTCCCTGCAAAATTTCAAGAAAAGTTATTGAGCAATTTTCGAGCACGAGCTAAAAAAGTCGTTTTTGATACAACTGCCAATGGAAACCAGTAACTAACTAACTAACTAGCTTAGAATGCTTTCATTAACTTTGGATTCCATGAAAATGCACTTTTGTATTGAAAATGATCTTTTTCTAAAGATCATATCTCGTATACACTGAGCCGATTTTAATGAGTGAAATAACACTTCGCCTTAGAATTTTCCGTAGAAGCCGGGACAAATATTTTCCGGGGGGTACGTCGCAAGGGGGAAGTCAAAACTAGCTGTATATATGGTTCCGTAGTCTAAGAAAAAAAATGTTCCTAATTTTTTGTTCGTATGCGGGCTTGCGTCACGGGCGCATTGCTACCGCGCGCCCACGATTTGCTGCGTATCGCTACCATAAAAAATCACCGTCTGTGGAGCTAACTTTGTGATGGAAAGTTTTTTTTTCAATTCATTCTACAATTCTTGTTGTCTGGGCTTAGAATTTTCAACAGCCTGTAACGCAGTGTGGATGAACGTTAAACCCAGCAAGATCCTAATTAGCCCGAAAGTATGTGAAATTACCTTTCCAATGACACCCCATACGACCTTGTACGTTTCGTGTACCAGGAGCAATTTTTGTAAGAAAAGTGCATGTTTTCGGTTTTCGAACACCTCCCACTAGTCGATGAGCTTTTTGAAAATTTTTTTTGGCTTGTAGGGACCAATATAGCTATCTAGGCACATATAAAAAATCCGCTAGAAGATGCGTCCGATTTCGGCAGACCACTTTTCAAAAAAATCCCTCGCCTTGATTTTGGTTCTTCTGAGATTCGAATAATGTTTGAACCAATTTTGTTTATCAGATCCATAGCTTCTTTCGCTCACCGCAAAAAAGTGATAAAGTGGTGATTCTATTTAATTTTTAAATATTTTATATGCCTTCGCGCCGCATCTTTCATGGATGCAATTCCAGGTACCTTCGATCTACCACCCACGTTGGATAGGCCAATGAATCTGTCCATGTCGCAAGAGCCCTGGTGGTTCCAGTCTAGAACTGATGTTTATTACAGATAAACCCTGCTGTATGATTTTGTTCAGCTGTGCGTATCGGAAATATTTTCCAGAATTCTTTTTGCAGTGAAGGTCGTGGCGAACTAGTTCGTCAACTGATGTTCCACACACGCACTCAAATGGGTGGCAACTTTTCGTTCCCAATCATAAACCAATGCATGTACGAATCACGTCGTTGCCACGTTTAACCACGCTCCTGGCACTTTGTGGTGGTGTTCAGATCAGAAAACTTGCGGTCTCAACTGACTGGACACCTTCCCCGGAAAAAATAGTTCTGAAATACTTAAAAGCAGACGCTTATTCATCTGCTCGTCGTTCCAGTTGGAATTTTTCCAATCTCAGATGTTTAGAGTTACATGTTGATAGATGAGCCAACATTTCCCTCCGAGTCTACTTGATGATCTTGTTAATAAAAATCATAAAGGTAAGGGGAGAGGTGTAGTTTATGAGACATTCTTCTAAGAAAAATTTTTTTTTCTACGTTTAACTGCACTACACTGAAGAAAATATCTACAAGCGACGTAGGAATTGTGTTTATAATATACGCCGCCGACGTATTTTATCCACCGTGCACGTATTACGAACGCCGTGCACGTATTATATGAGCTTACAACACGGTCGTTGCGTATGACATACTACACAATACTTAAATAACGTTGATAATACATTCTCCGCTATATAATACGTGGGCGGCGTATATTATAAACACAATTCCTACGTCGATTGTACATATTTTCCTTAGTGTATAGGCTCTGTTTAAATGCCGCATAGAAACGTCATATTTTAGCGAAGCATTCATAAAATTCTATCCAGATAGGATAGATTATAGGCGGCCGAACCGCCAAAAAAAATCCCTACACACACCGTTAAATGAAGAAAGACTTCTCCCAGCAAGTTCTTTCTTAATGATTTTAGTTATAAGAATTTTTGTGAATGATAGCGCAATGGCCGGTTCCATTATACAACAAGATTGTTGATAGTTATGTAAGGAAAATTTAGTGTAAAGAAAAAAGATTGGAACAATTGTGGTTGTTTGAAGTACAAGAATAAGTATGTCTTACCTTTTCGTTGATTGGTTTTCTTTTTCGCAGCTGTGTATGTACTACCATGCAGTCGAAGTGATCCAGAAATAAACACATGCATCAAAAACTCATTCAATCACCTGAAGCCATTTCTACGAAATGGTTTACCTGAGTTGAAAGTGCCAGCATTGGAACCGTTAAACGTCGAACAGATGGCAATGGAAAATGATGCAGGAGCTGTTCGAATAAAAGCCCTTTTCTCTAATATCGTTGTGAAAGGATCTTCGAATTATACCGTAAAAGAAGTCCGTAGTGACGTTAAGGTAATTTTAAGAATTTTTCTTTCTTGACTTCAAATCTTAATTTTTTTTTCAACATTCAAGAAATTAAGAATAGACATGAGACTTGCTGTACCACGAGTGGAAACACGTGGAAAATACGAAGTCATTGGAAATGTTTTACTATTGCCAGTTCGTTCGAATGGTGAATTTTGGACCGAATTTTGTAGGTTTTCTATTGTGGTTTCGTTAGCTAGATAAATTGATCCATTTCTGTATTTTTAGCTGACATCACAGCAATTGCTAAAGTATACGGAAAAGAAATTCAACGCAACGGCGTGTCATTCATGGAAATTGACAAGCTGAATATTGATTTTACGATGAAAGGTGCACGATTCAAAGTTAAAGATACTTTGAACAGTCAAAATGTTTTAGGTAAGATTTTCACAAATAGTCGAACCCATCGTAGTGGAGAGAATTGTCTATGAATTCAATGTACCGGATTACTCTGATAGATGGCGCTGAGTCATTACTGCATTTACGTCGATAATGACGAATTTCGGTCGATTCAGGAGAGTATCAGGAGAGGCTTGTTTTGACGTGCCAATGATGCTGCCATTGCCCCCTGCGATTGACCTTTGCTATCTCCTGAGGAGCCTCATGTCAGAAACTTTCAAGTCATAAACTAGATACCCGTAATCTATCCTACTTTCACTGCCATACAAAATCTTTAGTCTAAATTAGCGAACATTTCTATGAGTTGTCTTCCGCTTCTTCCCTACATAATTTTGTCAGGGAAAATCATAAGGCAAGCTTTACAAGGAAATGTTGGTGAGGTCACAATGAACATGTTGATCTCTTAACTCTAATGGCGAGAACGCCCGCGAGCCGTTGGTGGAAATTATGTGACATTCGTTCACTTAAGGACTAAACATATCACACGCGGTTATCCAGTCGACTATCACAGTCGAAGGCTGAATGAATGTTAGGTAAAAAAAGAGAATAAAATCGATTTTTATTGTCTTCTTTTTACTCATGTTTGATTATGCCTGTGACTGTGATAGTTGAGCGGATATTCGCGCGCAATATGCTTAGACCTTTACATTCATAAGATTCACCGTGGGAACCAACTGTCATAGTTAACTCATTCGACAACCGCAAGGTGACGTTGCTGAATGCTTTTTTTCTGATTAAAGCATTTGAGTGTGTTTGGATCGGGGAGCGACAGTCTTTTGTTTTGACCTGTGCAAGTAAAACTCAACGTGAAGTTGGCTTCAGTTGCGATCAAAGCCAATTTCATTGAAAAAAAATCAGCTGATTTTTGAACTTTTCAATGAAATCAGCTCATATTTTCGTAAATTTATGAATGAAATCAGCCATTTTTTTTTGTAATGAAGTTAGTTTCGGTTGCAGCTGCAGCTAACTTCAAGCTGAATCATGGGCGCGCGGTAGCAATGCGCCCGCGACGCAAGTCTTACACGCCAAAAAATGCACATGAAATTTTTTCGTAGACTAAGGAACATATATACAGGAACTTTTTGACTTCCCCCCCGAGCGACGTACCCCGCGGAAAATATTTTTCCCGGATTCTACGAAAACTTTTAGGCCGAAGTGCCTTTTCACTCATTAAAATCGGTTCAGTCGTTCCGAAGATATGAATTAAACAATTTTGCTATTTTGTATGGAAATGGACTCAAATCGAATATTTTTAACTAGTCAATTTGGTAAACCTTTCTTTCTTTCTTTGTGGCATTTTTTTTTTTTTGACGTTGTAAGGTTTTGAAAGTTTCATGAAATGTATTCCGTATCTCTAGAACTATGAGAGTTAGAAAGTTGGTTCCAAAGGCGAAGTTGTAGAGAATTAAATTTAAGCGAACACGTGTTTCAGGGTTTTGGGGAAATATGGCCCAATCCTGGTATATGGTCACTTCCAGAATTTCGTCTTTTTTATGGCAATTTGTGGCAGGATGACCCAGATCTCTAGAACTATGAGATTTAGAAAGTTGGTTCCAAAGGCGAAGTTAGAGAGAATCAAATTTAAGCGAACACGTGTTTCATGGTTTTTGGGGAAATATGGCCCAATCCTGGTATATGGCCACATCCATAATTAGGCAGGATGACCCAAATCTCCAGAACTATGAGAGTTAGAATTTTTATTCCAAAGGCGAAGTTGTAGAGAATTAAGTTTTAGCGTACACGTGTTTCATGGTTTTGGGAAAATGTGGCCTAATCCCGGGATAACGCCACTTCCAGATTTCAGAGGGATGATTCATACCTCTACAACTATGGCAGCTAGAAAGTTGTTTACAAACTTACAAAAGTACTGATATCCGCAAAAAAACCTCTTACAGAGGACGTGTGACGCAAGTCTTTATGCCTGCTTACAAAAGCTGTGAAATCAGAAAAGTGTGACGCATTAATCAACTAAGGTAAAACTATTTTCTTCCAGTTACAAAAGTTCTGAAATCAGAGGGGGGTGACGCATTAAGCTTCGATTCGCAACAAAAATTTTTAAACAAAATTATGTTGAGTTCAAAAAATTGCGTCACAAAGACCCACCAGCGGAATAATTTTTCAACACTCAGTTTTTAGACGCAAAAATTAAAATTTACCCTAAACGATGTAATAAGAAATAAAAGTCAAATTTTCGCAGCGTAAAAACTGAAAGTACAGAAAAATTGTTTCGTCGTTGGGTCTGGCATTTGTGACGCAATTTTTTGAACTCAACATAATTTTGTTTAAAAATTTTTGTTGCGAATCGAAGCTTAATGCGTCACCCCCCTCTGATTTCAGAACTTTTGTAACTGGAAGAAAATAGTTTTACCTTAGTTGATTAATGCGTCACACTTTTCTGATTTCACAGCTTTTGTAAGCAGGCATAAAGACTTGCGTCACACCTCCTCTGTAAGAGGTTTTTTTGCTATTACTTGCAAAGATCAAAATAAAAGACTGTCACGCCACTGGTTTGGATCAAAAGTCGGTCTATTAGAACTGTCAAAATGACGTTTCAAACGTCAAAGTCCTCGCTATTGCGACTGAATTTTTCTTCGTTTCTCGGTCAGATTTTCTTTGATAACTGTTAACGAACTGATTTCTCAACTGCTTTGTTGTCTCCATGGGCGTGACAGTCTTTCATTTTAACCTTTGCAAGTAATGCAAGTTAGCTTTGATCGCAACTGCAGCCAACTTCACGTTGAGTATTACTTGGAAAGATCAAAACAAAAGACTGTCACGCCCCTTTGTCTCATAACTTTGACGTTTACAACTGTCATTTTGACAGTTGGAATAAACCGACAGGATATGTAGAGGGCGCTAAGAGTGACATAAAAATGTGTTTCCGCTGTAGAAACACGTAGGGACAGATAATTTCCACTTCCAGTTAATTTAATGACAAATATAAATTTTTTCGATACTCTCGTTCATCGAGTGGCGTAGCATGTAGAAGTTGAACGTTTTTTTTTTTTGTAATTTTAGGTGAAGCAATTAATCAATTTCTCAACACGAATGCCAATGAATTGGTACAGGAAATGAGACCAGCTGCATCACAGAGCATAGCAAAATTATTTAAGAATATTTTAAACCAAGCATTTAGCAGTATTCCAATGAACCAGTGGCTACTTGAATAAATGTCGTGTTTTCGTAACCACGATTTACATTAACGTTTTGCGTGTAAGAATGTTTGATACAAAAATTTGTTTATAATTTTTCGTTTATTAATCCAAAGAAAAAATTTTTATGTTGACTTGAATTATCATCCCAGTGAGTTTAAAATAATGTTGCAATTTCCTTTGTTTTAGACATTTTTTTTTTCGCTTCTTTTAGATTGTAAATATGTTTGAAACTTCTAATTTTAATGTTTAATCATTTGGTATACTTACATTTTATTGTTCATATTTATAAGTGAATAAAAAATAATTTAATATTTTATTTTCATTTTCCATTGCTTAATCATTTCTCAATATGCCCGTTGAATATTATAGCATATTCAAATTGGAAAGAATGAAGTGATCCATGAGGTAAGTCCTTTGATCCGTAGACATTCGAAAGTTTTCATCGTTCACTGATAATTTTTGAATTTTAACGTTAGCGATATGCTGCATATTAGTTGCAAGTTGTAACAATTCTACCAGACCCAACAGTTCTACCCAGGGGGTGACAAGTCCTTTGTTCTGAACCGTGAAAATGCCATTCAGTGTGAAGTTAGCTGCAGTTGGAATCGTAGCTAACTTCATTACCAACAAATCAGCTGATCTCATTCACAAATTTACCAAAATCAGCTGACATCATTGAAAAGTTCAAAAAACAGCTGATTTCGGTTGCAGCTGCAACTAACTTCACGTTGAATATTACTTGCATAGATCAAAACAAAAGACTGTCACGCCCCTGCCCCTTTGCATTAAAAAGGATAAAATTGACATGCAGTATGGTTGCGTTCACCGAGTCTGGTAGAGATGGTACCCCAGGGGCGATCTCAGATCTTTCATCCCTTTTTCGTCGGACAAGGCTCGTTTCGACTTATTATGAATTACTTTAACGTTTACAACTGATTTCGACAAGATTCTGACGAAAATATGGAAAATATATTTTTTTGAGGTTATGTATGGGGAGAAATCAAACCTGTCACTTTGTCTAACAACTTTGCGACTGTTAATCTGCGGCCTACATGCACAAATATTTTTCCCGACATTTTTGAATATTCTTAAATCACGTTTTAAGAATTCTTACATTTAAATTATGAATATATCACGAGATATAGATTTTTGAACATGAATATAACGGATTAGCCTACTGTGCGCCATACATAATGACAAATTTTTGCGTTGTGAAAGCTGAAAGAACAGAAAAACTATAACATTGGGGGGTCCGGCATTTGTGACGCATTTTTTTAATGAAAAATGAAAACATCCCAAAAGAATTTTTGCGTTTCAAAGCTTTAAGCGTCACCCCAAATTGATATCAGTTGTTTTGGAAGGAGGAAGAAGGACTTGCGTCACATTTCCCTTTTAAAAGGGTTTTTGTTGTGATACATATTTTTGTGAGACGTTATTCTTCTGCGGGGGTTAAAGAAATCAGATGCAATTGGACGAGGGGGGAGGGAGTCGAAAAGCTTACGAAATAACCCGGGACGGACGTCATTTATGAATGACCCCTAAGGATGTAGGGTGTTACGACTAAAGTGTGCTGCCGTACATCCTAATGGTGGTGGGAGGCGGGATGTTAAAATCAATTACTTTTTTAGAGCGCGTACTTTTAAATATCCCTTAGGATATTTTTGTGTCATTGTTCACATAATAAAACGTTTGAAATTTTTGAAATTATTTACTCACAAGGCATTTACACTTACTCGTCTAAACTTAGAACTAAAGTACCACAAAAAAGCTAAAACCTGCAAATGTTGCATTAGGAAAACAACTATAATCTTTATAGCAGCCACAAATCGATTGGCATTTTTGAAAACACATTGTTCCACAGACCAGTAAATATGTCTGCCAATCCTTTCTCCAAATCGGGTCGTAATTCCGAAATGACTTCGTTAGCATTTTGATTCAAAAATGTATTCAACGACGACCCGAGTACTTTGTTACCGTTGAAAAGATTCGATAAATGAATGCGCATTCCACCAACCAAGAATGTAACTTTCATCTCTTCGATGTGAATGACATCCTGAAATATAAAACCATTTACTATGAACTATTCGTAACAAAGAAAGATGCAGAAATCAACATTCTCATACGTCGGAAATCTTCGAATTGCGTACTTTAGAATTGACTTTTCACTTTTTTATATTAACAAAGCATTAATGAAAAACCACCACCCATCGAGAACGCTAATGTACCCCGAGTTAAACTATCCCAGCACCCCGAACAATCTCCCGATTTCCACTTGTTGTCGCTTTCCTAAGGGGCCATGCATAAATTGCGTCACGCTTACTATAAAACATTTGCAAGGGACCCCGACGTATCAGAATAGATGTGGCAATCAGAGTTGATGTTACGAAAAGACTCGAACGTATTTAAGTAAATGTTGCCTTACGTCCACATTAAATTGTAATGGAAATTGCCGATAGGGCAATATTCAAAAACCCGTCCGAACAAACGGTGTGAAAATATTTTCCGAAAGCACCAAATTGACCCCCAAAAATGGTCTCCTCAATTTTCTCTACGACAAAGCATTTTTTGGGCTAGGGCCGACCTTAGTACTGACCTAGGGCCCTAAGTAGAGGCCTCGGACACATACTTCCATAGACAAAAATGTTTCCCTAAATGTTTCTCTGCAACATAGCAAAAAAAAAACATTTTTAGTTAGGGCCGACCTTAGGACCGACCTAAGGTTCACTTGGGCCCTAAGCACAGGAATCGTGCCAAAATTTGTTTTTGAATATAATTCGGTACTCGGCTACCTATCAAAGAAAGAATCATCAAAATCGGTTAGGAATCCTAATCCTAACTTATGATTTACTCGATTTATGTTATACGTTAAGCCAGGGGCTTCTAATAAAAAAATCTTCTTCCATAAAATATGAGACATTTCCAGACTTTTCGATTATAATTTTTTTTTTGGAAATCTCAAGAGATTTGCTCGAGCTATGTACAAAAAACACGTAAGGCCCTAGCAGAGGCTCGTTTTCAGTGCCCTAGCTAAGTCCAAGGGCTCAAAATCAAAAAAGTTTCATCTATAAACTGTCGGCTATGCCCAGACCTTTCAAACAAGAAAAAACTTTATGAAAATCGGAAAAAGTTTACTCCAGTTATGTACAAAAGACCAAAATTCACTTAAACGGCCCTATCACGGCGGCCCTTGGGCCAACAGTACCCAGATTTAATGCCATAAAAGATTTTTCGATTACCTTTTTGAAAATCGGTTGAGTTTTACTAGAGTTATCGTGTTGACGGACGGACGGACTTTTTTTTATTGCATATTCGTCATCTAAGGACCATGTCGGTGCTCCCCCCTACTTCCGGGTTGAAATTCGACTGGCTACAAACGTCATGATAAACGCAATAGAACCCTCTTCGAAGCAGCTCGTTCTTCGCATGGGTCTAAAAAATGGGTTTGAGTATCCCTATCCATAAAAAGGTCTCAACTCAGTCAGAACAGCATATTCTGTTTATAGAACTCCGGCTACCTTCCCCCTCCCCAGGGGTTTGTTTCAAGGTGTAGCCAGCAACATCTCTGAGCAATTTGGAGTAATTGTCTTTGTGGATATTATAGCAAGCGTGACATAGAGTCTAAGGTCCAATTCATTTCAATTTTAGAATAGCGGAAAGCAACTTCGGTGGTCATTTTTCGATAGTATCATCCGAAGTGCCCGATGTTGCTAATCTCTAAACTTGACGTCAGTTTCTCGATTATTTTTCAGAAGAAGTTTTTCTTTGAAAATCGGTCAAGATTTACTTCAGAATTCGTGTTGACGGAACGACATACAAACGGAAAAGGTATTTCATGAATATTTTGCTTATTGAGACCTAAAAAAGCACACCTTGGAGGCTCTATGATCGGATTGTTACTAACTGTAAATGCAAAAGCCTCACATTCATCGTAATGGTCTAGAAACCCAGATGATGCTGAGATTAATCACGGGTTCGCTGTACCAGACGCTCTTGTTGAGTATCCCTTTTACGTTGTCAGAACAATTAATTCCTATTCCAAACTATGCCTTTTCGGATGTGCAGGAAGCATTTCTTTAAATGTTGCGGCCTACAGTTCAAGGCCTGCAAAATGGACTAGGAACTTTGAAGCTAGTTCCAAGAAGAACTTAACGATAGAGGGGATAGCAAAGAGCTCTTATATGTGCTGATAATGAAGCAATCAGAAATTTGATACATTTTCCAGTTACAACCCCTTAGGTATCTCAACGCTGCTTTACTCAGAACCATCAACAGTTCAAAATAATGATTAATATGATGTTTTGTTACCTCTGGTTTCTTTTTGATACTAATCTTCGTGTAAACCGAACTTTTAACGTCTTTCATGGTCATCGCGACGTTGCCGCTACCAACCAACGGTAACAATAGAATATTTCCCTTCAAGTTGTAAGTTGCATCGATCCTCAGACGAGGTATAACCAAATCAAAGCTCAGTAATTTCTTTTCCAAATCTAAACTGAAATTTCGTAGGTTCTTTGAATTGTCTGTTCAATCAAATATTCGTTGTCATAACTATACCTGGCTCTGCTAACGGTTGCATTGGATGGACCTTTGATGTTTAAATTTTTGAAACCGCCAGCTAGCGTTAGACTACCACTTCCTTTCGCTACTTGTACAGAGTCAATGATCAGCGGTTCAAAGTGATCAATTCCTAATTCCGGAATACCTGTAATTGTCAACGTACATATACGTTCTTTAAGACATTATTCTTTATAGATTTACCTTTCGCTAAGTTTGGGAACATTCCTTCGAACATTCGTCGAAAACAATCGTCTTTGTTTGGACTTTCTTTGGTACATGATAGGATCCAGTCAGCTGAAATTGAGAAAATGGTTGTTATGCAGTAAGATGGAAAATCCTTTTGTTTGATCGTTTGTGAGCACTAAAAAATTATTATTCAGACACCACCAATCATAAGTTGATGAAACCTTTGTTGGATTTAGTCGAATAATCTTGTAACCGAGTTGAATTGGTCGAACTCAGTATAGCTTGATGTACAGAGAAAATAGTAAGTCTAAATTATGATATCGAACTACCTCGACTGGGTGGAATTCAAGACCCCATTCTTAGAGAAGTTTGTACTAGAATTACTAAAAATTTATAAACCTTTTTTGTGGATCTTTTTTTAAAACATCTTGAATATTCCACTAAAATATTTAAAGCATCACTGACGCTAATTCTTCATAAAAACTTAGATCTTTATTCAATTAATTGAAAACCCAATTAGTTGAGGCAATATTTCGTGACAAAAGTGTTATCGTCACTATAAATATAAAACAACAACGGACTGAACAAGTTACCTTGTGGTACACCGCAATAAAATGTTTAAAAGTGTATTGAATTTGTACACAAATGACCGAAAGTTTTACACGTGTTTACTAGTCACATGCATATATGGCCAATTCCATCGTGCCCCGTGTTACACTTATTTTGGTGTATACTCACGTAATTAGAAATGTATACTCAGTGTACACTTGAAAATGTAAATGTGCCCCACGTAACATTTTATATACCACTCTTTTTGTAGTATACATTGAAGTATACATAGGTGTACATTCGGTTAAATGTACTATGGAATTAGCCATATGTGGTGGTTACGAAAGCAGCTAGCAGCACTGGCAGCATATATGAAATGCGGTACAAAATAAGGTCACGCAAACTGTATTTAAGACGTTTTTTTTTGAGAATGTTTCATACTATCGACTGAAAAATACGCTTCTAAAGAAACATCCGTAAAGGACATGATGTTGGACGAAAAATCAGGAGGCGTCAAAATCCGGAGAAGTCAAAGTCCGGAGGCCTCAAAATCCGGAAGATCCGGACGAAATATGAACGAAGTTGTATATTTCTCATCAGCGACAGTTTCCTTATACGAATCACATATATAAGTTTATAATTTGACACCTGGCTACGTACTTGAGCCCTGTACCTAGGAATAAAGAAGGCAGTCTGGTGCTGATCATCTGTTTTTACAAGACTGTAGGGGTTAGTGAGATCTATACGTCACAACGGGTATGATCTGCGGAAGAAATGAAAATACCGGTAATGTAGAGTCATAGTGCTGAAACTGTGGCCGCCTTTACCGACATTTCATAATTATCCAACTTGAACGCGTTCAGCTATTTTTCGATAAGCTTTAGAGCGCGTTCAGCTATTTTTCTTTAAGTTGTACTGGTGAGAATTTTGACACTACTTTCATATAAAATCTGTCAAAATCTTCACAAGTGAACTTTAACAGCAATTGCTGTACGCACTCCTTCATTCAAATGTCGATAATGTCAATGAAGTTTTTTCACTTTTTAGTCATGTATGTAAACGTTGCTAACTTCGCTCCGAGTGCAAATATAGCACTACTTTCCCGATGATGCAAATTTATTGATCTTAGAACATCATACCCGTTGATACGTCACATAAGTTTCAACTCGGCAACAGGCTGCGTCCTTGAGTTATGACATTTTGAATGCAGGGGGCAGCGGTTGCCTCCACCTAACCTAGCTTCTTCTTACTGAAGAAAGGTAAAACCTTCAGCCTGGTGCTGAAGTTCTGACTACGCTTGACCAGAAGAAGGAGCAAGGTTAATAGTTAGTAACGCCATCGAAGTCGGCATGAGGCTGCGTACTTGGGACCTAAAGCTCGAAATAAAGAACGCAGCCTGGTGTTGAACATCAGTTTTTCCCAACATGGATGTAGGAGTTAGTTTTATACGTCTCATAAGTTTCAATTCGGCACCAGACTGCTGTTGCCCCCTGCATTCAAAGTATCATAACTCAAGGACGCAGCCTGGTGCCAAGTTTAAACTTATGTGACACCTGGCTGCGTACATTAGCCCTGTACTTAGGATTGAAGAAGGCAGCCTGGTGTTTAGTATATGTTTTTATGCCCCTACACTTTGGTAAAAACATATACCAAGCACCAGGCTGCCTTCTTCAATCCTAGGTACAGGGCTAATGTACGCAGCCAGGTATCAAATTATAAACTAATTGTAATGTATTCGCTACTTCCTTAAATTTGGCGTTTTCAAATTTTCGGCACTAAGTGTCCTGAATATAAGTGCAAACCTTTCTTCTTTCGAAAAGTTCGTTAAAAAAACTAAGCAATCGCAAAAAAGTAGCTCAACTACTAGATGAAAAATCAATGATTCTATATGGCTATTGAGGTAACTACTTCTTTGAATTTGACAATTTTTTTAACAAAAGTGACTTTGGAAAAACATCGTTTTTATCGGTTGTGCTCAACTGTCTAAACAATTCGAAATACTGTATCCTAAAAGAAGTCACAAAACAAATGCCGAACACCATAGAAGTGATGCCGTGATGCACTATAGAAGTGAAGTTCAATTGAATTTCGAAGCAATATCAATTTGATACGTGGCAACATGTAAATATGTTAGGCGTATGTATCACTACACTTCTACAGTCAAATAATATAAAAGTCCGCCGTTGAAACCCGTCCGGATCAGAGGCTAGATCATTTTATTTTACTAGTTCTGCAATTTTTTGTGAGCTTTTTTGTTCACACGGATTCTTCTCCTTACCAAAGTTTTTAATGTGTCAGTGGTAAATTGAACACAAACTTAGTGCCATCTATGATGTACTAGGGCGGAAACTAGTAGGGCTTAAAGTACCGGTTTTACCTCATCAATGTGTTTTACCGGCAGGCATTTTTTGGACCACATGCTTAACGTGCAGCAGGCTACTGCTGTCCCTAATCAAATTTTGAAAAATCTATCCCTCTGAGAATATTAACAACCGTATACCTCACGGAGATAAGGGGAATACTTGGGTGTCTCGAAGACGAAACGATCTACATCTACACAGACAACCAATCAGCGCTCAAAGCCTTAATTAACAACTATCGCCACGATAGTTCAACTATCGCAACAACTATCGCCACTATAGCTCAACTATCGCCACTATAGCTCAACTATCGCCACTATAGCTCAACTATCGCCACTATAGTTCAACTATCGCCACAATAGTTCAACTATCGCCACGATAGTTCCAACTACCGCCACGATAGTTTTACTATCGCCACGATAGTTCAACTATCACAACAACTATCGTCACGATAGTTCAACTATCGCCACGATAGTTCCAACTATCGTCACGATAGTTCCAACTATCGTCACGATAGTTCCAACTATCGTCACGATAGTTCCAACTATCGTCACGATAGTTCCAACTATCGTCACGATAGTTCCAACTATCGTCACGATAGTTCCAACTATCGTCACGATAGTTCCAACTATCGTCACGATAGTTCCAACTATCGTCACGATAGTTCCAACTATCGTCACGATAGTTCCAACTATCGTCATGATTATTCCAACTATCGTCATGATAATTCCAACTATCGTCACGATAGTTCCAACCGTCGTCACTATAGTTCAACTATCGTAACTACAGTTCAACATTTGCCACGATAGTTCAACTATTGTCACTATACTTCCAACTATCGTCACGATAAATCAACTATGTAACATCGCGATAGTTAAAGGTCGTCTGCGCACAATGCTTACGAAGACGACACACACTGAGCATCAGCCAAAATTCATATTATTTTATTCTATTACTTTTCTATTTTATAATTATATCGTTCTACTACTTTTCAACTACTCCAGCCCAAATTAGAGTTTTTGATGAATAACTTTCAGATCCTCGGTCGCACGTAGTCCATCTTCGAACTTAGCCTCAGGAATTTGATTCTGCGTCGATTGAAAAAATAATTTTGAAAATCGATTAAGAATTACTCAAGTAATCGTGCGCACAACGAAAAATGGTAACAGAAATTTAACGTTTTTCATAACATTTCATTCATACACATACACATAGTAGTGTGGTAACAGACATTTTCCGGTATTTTCTGGTGTAAGACCCTTAACTTTCAGTCAAGGGAATAACAATCGAACAAGTGCATTTACGACAGACATACGCACATAAGGACGTTGATTTGATTGTGTTTCCTTTTACATATTGATTTCTATTGAGAATCTAATCCCTATCAATGAAGTGTGTGTTTGTGGACCAGCAGAGGTAAATTGAGTTCGGTCATAAACTGGGGGATTCCTTAATTGTACTTTTAGTACTCGATAATTTCACGTCTACATTCTAAAATAATTCTGGAAAATAGGCACTAAATCGAACAATAATCTTCGACTGTTAAAATTGTACGTAGTTTTTTTCGAAATTTGCATTGAAAGGCTGAATGCGGTCACCAGCTATTTATCTAGCTTCGCTAAGATTTTTTTCCATTACAAATTAAAAAACGTTAATGAAAGTGAAAGAAGAAACATAAAATAAGATAGACTTCTATCAGGCAATCATTCATAATGTAATAAACCTTTAAACGGCATTAGCTCAAGGTTAATCAGAGCAATAAACCTGCTTTTTGTTATGAATATATTTCAAAACATTTGAATTGCAATAGCAGAACAGAAGTTAGCGGGGGTATCCCGAAAATTTGTAACGGACAAATTTTACACTATGTTTTTGACTTTCTTTGACCCTTAAGCCGGAAAAAAAGAGCTAATTTTGTATCGACGCTTATCGTCGGCTTATGCCAAAGAAATTTCGTACACTTTGTCATAATTTGACGTGCCACTAAATGCGTCGATTATCCTAGGAAAAATCAAACAGCGCACACATCTAACTTGATGTTACACTTTTGCAAACAGATAACAAAGAAAATTACTTACGTTTTTCTGTGAGTTGTGGTGCATTATTTATTATGTCTCGTCTGCTGGATGCATATGTGAAAGCTATCATTTGTGCCGTGACTATGCAAAGTATGGTACTTTTTTTTAAACTCATTTTTTTTCGTGCAGTTAAAAATTTTCGTAATAATTTTTCGGGTCACAGAAAAAAATTTTATGAAATGTTTTTTTTTCACAATTTTTCAACACCGAAATTACAACTGATGTTGTAATCAAACACTGAAACACCGACTACAATTTAAAATCAATGTTCTCGTTTAAATTCCGATTCGGTTATGAATTTGACACGATTCTTTAATTGCATTCAAGTTGCTCTCAGATGAAAATCTGAACAAAATCGTTACTTACACAGGTAAACACTTTAGGTCATTTGGAAAAAAGTTTCTTTTTTTCTCCTAGTCAATCAAATATTCTCTAATCTCCAAGATTTTATTCCAATAAATGCGTCCGTTTACTTTAACGATTTAAAAGTGAATGAATTCAAAAGCTCCACAGACCTTCCATCAACTTCTTCAGTTTACCACAAACACATAAGGTAAATCTTTCATCGCATTGGTAATTTCATTCAATACGAAAGTCGATATTTCGTTACAGCGGTGTATTGTCTTCCGTATCTTGTAATACAGTTTGTGTTTGTGACAAGTTTTGTTTATGTTGAGATGGTTGAGGTATGTAAGGTGCTTGAGGTAAGATCACAATGAGAGGTCAATTTATACATCAAATGTTTGCATTAAATGTTTCTGAACTCATCTGGCGATAAATGTTGAAGGCAAAACTTTGTTGTTTGTCCATATAAAGAAAGTGCAACATGTTTTATCAATCTACTCATAAAAATAATTTGTCAAATATACGGTTAACCTGTCTTTTATCATTTCTTTTCAGTGAAAGTGTAAAAAAAAATTTTTTTTTCGTCTTATTTAGTACTGAACTTATCTCACAAAAATTATTTAATATTGATTTTATCGTACTTTTACTGACCATGTCAAGTTACGCACAAGAAGAAAGTTTTTTTTATTATTACGAAATCTACATCAATTATGTTATTACCTCATCGATTTGCGTGTTTACAGCATTTTTGCAGCCATCACAAGACGAACAATGTTTGTTCTGTTTCCATATCAATGAAATATCGAGACCGGTGGTCGGGGGTCGCATAGTGACGCAAGTCCAGCAGCCGGTTAAATTTAGTCAGACAATTTTTTGTCGATCCAGAATTCCGGCAGACGCTGGAGGAAAGAAACGTTGTACCGATGGTAACGAGCAGCATGCGCAGGAACAGAACTGTGCAGGCAAATGTTTGCCGACACAGAGCCGACTTCTGGGTATCAGAAGGCTGTCCACAAGGAGGAATACTCTCTCCGCTGTTCTGGTGCATCGTTGTCGATTCTCTCATAAGGAAACTTAACGAAGAGGGATTTCATTCGCAGGGTTATTCTGATGACTTGATCGTTTTAATTAGGGGCAAGTTTGAGAGTGCCCTAGGAGATCGCCTGAGGAGCTCACTGAAGATAGTGGAGAAGTGGTGCCAAGAGAAGGGTCTGAAGGTTAATCCCAAAAAGACGGATATCGTGCTCTTCAGTAGAAGAAACACGGACACGCCCTTGTGGGGAACTTTAGGCTCTTTGCTAAAATCATAGATCTCAGTCCAAATGTAAAGTATTTGTGGGTTATTCTGAGACCAAAAGCTTGAATGGATCGAGCGATGTCTGCTTTCTGGATCTGTCGGAAGGCTTTTGGAAGGGACTGAAGTATACCGTCTAGATCCATTTTGTGGATTTGCAAGACGGTCATCAAACCGATGTTGAGTCATGGATGGGCAAAATTGTAGTTTAGGGGACAAGAACGAAGGGCGTGTGGGGGTGGGGTCGATAGAGGGAGGTCACCTGATGACAAAACAGGAAGAATTGGGGCGCGGCAACCCCTCCCTGGGCCGTCAGGGCCCTCCAAAGTTTTTACACTTTTTTGCGATTTTCGTATTTTTTCTTAATGGGATCGATAGGGGGAGGTCCCCTAATGACAAAACAACAGGAATCGGGGCGCTAAACACCTCCCTGGATCGCCAGGGCCCTCCAAGTTTTTTTTTGATTTTATACATTTCTGAACTTTTTTCGGTAGGAATGGCACCAGCATAACATAAAAACAATAATTGTGCACCCAGGGCGGCCGTGCCCCTCGCGCCCTTGTGTTTCTTTGTTTTGTTTGTTTCTAATGTTTTTTTTTGTATAAAGATTTTGATAAACCGCGGTACCAACATGATTATTTTTCATTTAATGTAAACCGTAAATTAATAATGTTCCTGAACGGTGATATTCGAAAGTTTGGGAATAGAGTGTCTGATAAATAAATGTTTTTTTGAAGTTACAATACATGTAGAAATTGAAAATGTGCCATTTTGTACAAGGATGATGAAAGTAATGTGTGGCATACAGTGTAGTCGTAGTCATTTCGTACAAGAAAAATGAAATTAATAAGATAATTCTTGTTGAAAAGTTCAAAAAAGTTCAAAAATGTATAAAATCAAAAAAAACTTGGAAGGCCCTGGCGCTCCGGGGAGGTGTTTAGCGCCCTGATTCCTGTTGTTTTGTCATCAGGGGACCTCCCCCTATCGATCCCATTAAGAAAAAATACGAAAATCGCAAAAAAGGGTAAAAACTTTGAAGGGCCCTGGCGGCCCAGGGAGGGGTTGCCGTGCCCCAATTCTTCCTGTTTTGTAATCAGGGGACCTCCCCCTATCGATCCCACCCCCACACGCCCCCATTGGTTCTTGTCCCCTAAACTACAATTTAGCCTACGCATCTGCATTACAGGAGCTATGAAGACCACGGCCACAGCGGTCATGGAAGCGCTAACCGCTTTACCCCCCATTGACGTGACCATAAAAGCGAAGACCTTTGCCACGGCAGATAGGCTCACACAATATGATCTCTGGATGAGGGGCTTCGACAAGGAAAATTTCGACATTCCATGAAAGTTTCCCTATGGGGTGGAAAGTTATAACATACTTGTTAGGAAATGTTCGGCATAGTCCAAAGATGTTTTTAAGCCACTAACATCAAAAATTTGGGGATACCTATTTTGGGAATGACTTTTTAAAGTCAAAACAATTTTTCGCAGATTTTACTTGAAGTTTTGACTTTGAAAATTCATATCTCGG
>CM055405.1:44411893-44445436 GCA_029228625.1 Pseudolycoriella hygida | reverse complement strand
TTGTAGACAATAAAATTTTAGATAACACGTGTTTCTTGGTTTTAGGGAAAAACGACTTAGTCCTTGGATATAAGCTTTTCTAGATTTGAATGGTCTGAGACGTACTTCGGTAGGGCCTTTGACATTACCTTGGGTAATTCCTATGGATTTATGAAGTTCTTACAGTTATAAAAGAACAGAAAACGTTGGATTGTTTGCTTATTTGTATATTTAGGTACGTTCGAGTCACTTTGCCACATCTATTCTGTTTGTCACATCTATTCTGATACGTACGGGTCTTTGGTTATGTTTTCCTATCATTTCATTTCAACACCTAAGAATGTCCTTGGGATTGATTTTGGACATTTGCATCTCTACGGCCCCACTTTCTATTCATCTAAATGATGCATGAGTCAATATCTATCGATTTCCTTCAACGTTCCGAATAATTCATAAGAAAGTGTCGAGAACTGATTCGTACACCAATCCTTTGCATCCCAGACAAAATAAATCCGATTCACAGAAATTTTTGTTGGGAGTTCAGATCCGTCTGAATTTGTCTGATATAAGGTAAAATATCGAAATGTCAAAGTAACATCGCATTTCATTCTCTCTGTCTACTGCTTTTGTCACGTGGTGATCAGCCGTTTGAGATATAACGAGAGCGGGCGGCAAGACGGATACTCACTTGTTACTCAGCCATTTTATTTATTTTATTATTTATTGATTATTATGTTATTTATTTATTTTATTATTATAGAGGCAAAGCCTGAATGAAAATTCAAGATGTCGTCAATTTGACAGCTGACAGCCATTTTCATAGGTTTTAAAAATAGTCTCCTCGCCAGGCTTTGCTGCCAGGTAACTTTGCTGAAGAAACCAACTCTAAGTATTGTAGTTCAGAAGATATCAAATTTCAGAGTATCTGATCTACAGAAATTCGCATCACCACACAAACTTCGGAAAGCTGCATCTACGGAACCAGATTATTTCCAGTGTATAATGATCCCATTATAATTTGGATGACATTTCTAAAATTCCCAGCAAAATTGCATGTAGTTTCAGAACGCCATCTCTCTGTGTCCTGTGCACCGATTTTGATGTGTCATAGCTCGTTGGAAATAGGAGTCAATGGAGATTTTTTTAAATAAATTTAGAAGGGAGGGGGTGAGGGGAGAAAATCAAATGTGTCGTTTTGTTTCTATTTTTTTGGTGTGGGGTCAAGGGGTAAATTACTTTTTTTCTAAGGATTATTTGGAATTTTTAGGGATTATTTGGAATTTTTAGGGATTATTTGGGATTATTTGGGATTATTTTGGGATTATTTGGGATTATTTTGGGATTATTTGGGATTATCTAAGATTATTTGGGATTATTTTGGGATTATTTGGGATTATCTAAGATTATTTGGGATTATTTTGGGATTATTTGGGATTATTTAAGATTATTTGGGAATATTTTGGGATTATTTGGGATTATTTGGGATTATTTTGGGATTATTTGGGATTATCTAAGATTATTTGTGATTATTTTGGTATTATTTGGGATTATTTGAATTATTTATGATTATTTCAAATTTGTATTAGGATCAGAATGTCAGCAAAGTCAGAAAATTCAGCAGCATGTAAAAATTTGTGTATTTCCATACGAAAGAAGGTCTTATAAATAGAAATACATGAGTTACGATTTTAATATCAATTTAACATTATTCAACCAATTTCTTCTCAATCAACTCAATGAGACGTCTTGATACTCTCAACACATTTTTTGATAGATAGGCACAGAAATATTTCCATCAATGACTGAATATTTTCAAATACGCGTTTGTCAACAACAGGTCGAGGAAATAATGCGGCGACACTATTCTAATAGTACCAACTTCCTTTACGGACTGCACTGAAGTAAATGACTAGACGAAAGCTTAATCTTTGAATGTTTTTCCGCTTATAAGGCGAAAACTGTGCATCAGCTTTATATGCTTGTCCACTCAATTCAAAAACGCACCAGTAACCAATGTTAATATCTTCTTGCCTCTGGAACTAAAACGGAATTTGTGTATGTATGTCTGTCGTCAAGGTTTCTACCGAGGTGGAAACAGCTCCGGAAAGTCGTAGACCACCGCAGAAAAATAACAATAAATCCTGAAAGTTACAAAGTCATCCGGAAAGTTAGCCGGAAAGTCAGAAAATCGCGAAAAATCACATAAAGTCACGAAAAGTCATACACGAAAGTTCTGGAAAGTCGTCCAAAATCACAAAAAGTCACATAAAATCACAAAGAGTCGTAGAAAGTCACGAAAAGTTAGTAAAGTCACAGAAAATCACGAAAAGTCACATAAAATTCAGAAAATCACGACAAGTAATGTTGAATCTTGTAAAAGGCCGTTCATAACGTATGTCACACAGAAATGTTAGATTCCGGAACCCACAGAAATGTATGACATTGAACAAATAATATCGGATTTGAAACGGGGTTTTGAGTGTAACTTGAAACGGCAAGACGGGATTTGGACGTGTATTGATTTTGAAAAGTATTTAGACGGGAGTTAAGACTGTGTTTTGAAGGGAATTTGGACAGGAGGCTCGGACGGGCGTTAAGACGGTGGTTTTTGAAGGTATTTGGACAAGGATTTGTAAGGGTTTTCGAACGGGAGGTAAGACGGGGTTCTGAAGGGTATTTGAATGGAGGGGTTCGGACGGGGGTTAAGACAGGGATTGGGAAGCGTATTTGAAAGGGGATTTGGAAAGGTATGTCGACGGGGGCTAGGACGGGTTTGATTTGATTAGACCCGTTCGAAGAAGTCTTATGCATTTACCACGACGTTCGTAACCACCCCAATTTCGACCCGGGAGTAGGGGGAGAGCTTCGATCATGGTTCTTAGATGACGATTCAACAATAAAAAAATGACCGTCCGTCCGCCTGTCTGTCAACATGATAACTCAATGCAACCGATTTTCAAGAACTTTTTTTTCCTGAAAGATAATCAAAATATTTTTTATGGGATTAAATCTGAGCACTGTTGGCCCAAGGGCCGCTGAGCTAGGGCCGTTTAAGTGGTTTTTGATCTTTTGTACATAAGTCGAGTAAATCTTTTCTGAATGTCATACATTTTGTTTGTTCGAGGCCTGGGCATCCCTGACATTTTATGGAAGAAAGTTTTTTTTAATTTTGAGCTTTTGGGCTCAGCCAAGGCCCTAAAACTGAATCTGTACTAGGACCAAGCGTGTTTTTTCTACATAAATCGCGTAAATCTTATCCAATTTTCAAAAACTTTATTTTTCTGAAAGATAATCAGAAAATAATTACAAAATTGAATTTGGGCAGAATCGGTCGAAAAAGTGGTCAAAAACGTGGATTTTGAAGGTTGGAGGAACTTTCTCACTTATATATCTGCGAAATTAGAGCAGAAATCGCATGAAGCTACAAATGCTCTGTTTATAATGGCCATTGATGTTCAAGACTCCATGGCACTGTACTGTGAATAGATCAACAGTGGGGTGATGCTGTGGGAGCTTGCAAACATGTTTTAAACACCTTTTTTGCAATGTCTGCAGGAGTGTGAAGAGGATGTGGACGGCGAATCTGATGAAGCTTGTAGAAAGATCTTTAGCTTCGTAGTCGCATAAAGCGCCGCGGGCACATAAAGCGCCGGGGGCACATAAAGCGCCGCGGGCACATAAAGCGTCGCGGGCACATAAAGCGCCGCGGGCACATAAAGCGCCGCGGGCACATAAAGCGCCGCAGGCACATAAAGCATCGCAGATTAATTAGCGGGGGTCCAGGGGGCTGCTAGTATAAAAACATAATTCTGTTAACCGCATCACAGCTTTATGCACGTTCTCGCTTATTGCTTTCGAGTGCCCTCACACTCACCCGCTCCAACGCCTGCGAATGCGTATCCACTAGTGTCTGCACTAGTGTCTCTGGGGGTTTGCTTGGAGAAAAAAGTCTTATGATTTTTATGAGCAACATTTTCACAGAAGAAAATGTTTTCATCCTATTTTATCCAGAGGAGTTAGGCAGTGAAAACTATTCAAATTTGGTGGTTTGGTAAATTTTTTGGTATGAAAGTGGTGCTGTTGTGTGGAGTGGAATGCGCTTTTGAATATCAATCGATAGTGCAGGTTCATTGCAAAAAAATTGCTGAATAATGTTGGTTGAAAAATTTCGATACGATTTGTCGCCAACGAACGGGAGCAGTTCTTCGTCTATATCTCAGTCAGCAGTGGTCGGTAGGTGTCAAATGTCGATCCCATAAAGCCTAGATAGGTTAGGTACGCCTAGCGTACAAAATCATTGAATCAAAGACTGCGCAGTTTCAATCTCAGAATTCGTAGTTTGCAAGACAAATTGGTCATTTTTAGTGCGTTTTTTGAAGTTAATTTGCTTTTGGGATTATTTGGGATTATTGGGATTATTTGGATTATTTGGGATTATTTTGGGATTATTTGGGATTATTTTGGATTATTTGGGATTATTGGGACTATTTGGGATTATTTGGGATTATTTAGGATTATTAAGGATTATTTGGGATTATTGGGATTATTTGGATTATTTGGGATTATTTTGGGATTATTTGGGATTATTTTGGATTATTTGGGATTATTGGGACTATTTGGGATTATTTGGGATTATTTAGGATTATTAAGGATTATTTGGGATTATTGGGATTATTTGGATTATTTGGGATTATTTTGGGATTATTTGGGATTATTTTGGATTATTTGGGATTATTGGGACTATTTGGGATTATTTGGGATTATTTAGGATTATTAAGGATTATTTGGGATTATTTGGGACTATTGGAATTATTTGGATTATTGGGGATTATTTTGGGATTATTTGGATTATTTGGGATTATTTGGAAGATTATTATGAAGTAATTTCCCCCTGGTGTGGGTACTGCGCTACTGCCTCCACTGACGCTCCGACCATGATATGCCTGAAAAGGATGGTGAGCCTACAAATAATAATGTCTAGAGTCCAACAAGACACAAACGTCGTTTAGGTCAGATAGCATAGAGTTCTGAAAGAATGAAGAAGTAAAAACTTTCGAGAATAAATATTTCTTTCAACAAAATTTGCGCCACTTTAGTTTTCTTGACTCCTAAATCATATTTTAGTATTGGAAGTAACAGTTTGCAAAAAATGAGGAAAATAAAGAAAATTTGGGAAAATATGAGACAATTAAGAAAAATTTGGAAAATTAAAAAAATTGGGGAAAATGAGGAAAATGTGGAAAAATTGAGAAAATAAGAAAAACGTTTTCCTCAAAATAGTCCCTGTAATTATGACATCATATTTGTGTCGCCATAAGTGAGATGTCATTTGCGTGAAGCAATTTTTGTGACGTCATTTTTGCAACGTCATTTTTGTGATGTCATATTTTTGACGTTATTTTTGTGACGTCATATTTGTTATGTCATAATTGTGACGTTATTTTTGTGGCGGTGCACAGACGGACGTACGGACAGGAATCAAGAAGGGTGAAAACACAAAGTAGCTATGGCCTAATAAATGAATCCACCCACCTCACACCTCGATCTATTACATGCTGGGAGCCGTTCATAAATTACGTTACGCTAAAATCGACATTTTTTAGACCCCCCTCTTCCCTGCAACGCTAGCCATTGGTAAACTCAAAACCGGGGTGTAACAAATCCTTACTTTGCTGTGTGTAAATTTTCGTCGTTTGCAGACGGTCAAAAAAAAACTTGTTATCTTTTTCGCATACTTTATCATTGCATCAAAAGAAATTACACGTTCCCCAGATGCGTTTCGTCATTTCAGGCATAAATTTTAGTATCTCAAATCTTGCAAGCTCGGCAGTCACCTTGCTTCTTGTTTTCACAACTCTAAAACAATCGATTAGGCTATAGTAAATAAAATGGACCAGAATCGTCGTAAATAGTTGGCGGTGGCGGTGGCGGTAGCGGATATTGCAACATTATTATTATTATCAGAGGTAAAATTAGTATCATTAGTGCCAAGGCGGAGAGCGCTTGAAATGTTGTTTGCCAATCTTCCAGGTGTACCTGTTTTACTAGAAGACTTGAGAGACACATCCCAGAGATACCACCTATGAAATGGGATATGCGATCACTCTGAAAAAATAGTGAAAGTTAATGTTGAGTTAACTTATTGCTAAAGCGAAACTTAGGCAACTTTTCATAGTGTAACTGCGAATTTGATGATTGATCTCAAATTCATTAAATTCTCATAAAAAAGGAGCCCCATGTTGCTCTAAGATTTTTCGGATGTAATACAAACTTACATAGTGGTGGTGTACTTGTGGATCGTCTATGGCAGCTTCTACACTGAATAAAACAAAGGAGTGCACTATATATACCATCGCACCGCATATTCTTACGAATGGTATTTTCATTTCTCTCCACTTTTTCAGTGCTCTCCAGTTCATCAAATAGTCGACAAATTGTGAAAGAAACAATGCTAAAACAGCAGATGGCGCACCGGCATAATTTGTTACAGTATTTATAGCGGTTTTGAATAGAGCTCCAGCGATGACAGACAAAATATAAATCGATGCGATTTTCTTGTACGCATGAGTGTACTCAAAGAAGACACCCAGAAGCAATTGCATTATCACATTGCTCCACAAATGAAGCTCACTGTAACGAAAACGTATTAACAATCAAAGTATACTACAGTTTTGTACAATTAAAATTAAGTCGAAACTACGGTTTTTCTACATTCCAAACGTTTACAACTCACAAATTCCACACGTCATGTCATCAACACTTATGACTTGAGACTTAGGCTTCTTTCTCAGATACCTTAAAAAATTTACAAGAGACATGTTTCGTCAAGTTCGTCACTTTCAACAATATTGTAACATAAAAACTTTGTTGCTGCTGTAGTTTATGAGAGCTAGAGTGTAATGTAGGTAACGCTGGAATTTTCAAACAACAAAAACCCTTTTAGAAGGGAAATGTGACGCAAGTCTCCTTGTTTCTTCTTCCAAAACGACTGATATCAATTTGGGGTGACGCTTGAAGGTTCGAAACGCAAAAAATTCTTTTGAAAAATTTTCACATTCGATTAATGCGTCACAAATGCCGGACCCCCCAGTGTTATAGTTTTTCTAAGCTTTCAGCTTTCATACGCAAAAATTTGACTTCCGGTACAAAAATACTCGATACATCCCATAAAGTCAAATTGAGAAAAAAAGTTTCTCCGAAAATAATTTTTCCCAAAAATTTTTCTCAGAAAAAAATTTTTCTCTGAAAAAATTTTTCGTAGAAACATTTTTCTAAGAAAAAAATTTTCTCCGAAAAAAAACTTTTCTCAAAAAAAAAAATTCTCTGAAAACATTTTTTCGCACCAATCTCTATAACTTTCCCGAAGAAACCAACTGTCTGGGTATTCAAATTCAATGGCCTTTTTGAGTATTCACAAAATCCAAGATAACGCCGCTTTGACAACTGGCAGACATTTTCTTAAGATTAAGATAAAAATTCTCCTGATCAAACTCTGTAACCGTTTCGAAGAAACCAACTCTCTAATTATTCTCATTCCGGAGCTAAATTTCGAAAACTCCGAGCATTACCTGAAAACCCGTTAAAATTGACCATATGCCATATATATCTACCTACTTTTTTTCTCGAGAACCGCCCGGGCGATTTTCTTTTAGGGAAGTTCATCATCATCATCATCACACTTTATAGACCGTTTGTACCTTTCGGTGTGAGGTCTTTACTACTGATCATGGACCACCCTTCTCCATACCCCCCTATCCTGTGCCAAGGAGATGGTTTGTTCGCCTAGAGAAAGTCCCCTAACTTCTAAATCGGATTTAATTGAGTCTATAAACCTTCTCCTTGGCCTACCCCTGGGACGCACACCCGGGACTTGAGCATCCAATATCCTCTTTGGTAGCCTGCTATTACCCATCCTCTGAACGTGCCCGTACCACCGCAGACGACTAATCCTTGCCGCCTCTTCCACTGATGTAACCCCTAAGTTTTCCCTGATGTCGTCGTTCCTAATATGATTGTCCCACTGTTCCCTCCGATTTACTTTTGCTATGCTCCTAAGAACCCTCATATCAGAAACCTCCAGGTCATGCACAAGGTATCCGCAGTCCACCCAACTTTCACTACCGTATAAAATCGTTGGTCTGAAGATTGACCTGTGAATAGCTAGCTTTGTGCCACTACTTAACTCCTTTTTGTTGAACACATACGACCTCAACTGACTGGCCACTGCATTCCCCATTCTTCTCCTTTCTTCAAATTCCCTAACTAACTTGCCATTCTCCGAAAAAATGGCTCCTAAATATTTAAACTCAGAGACCTGTTCCAACTGCTCCCCATTTAAACTGCAAACTACATCCTTCCGGGATTTGCCAATATGCATAACTTTAGTTTTACTGACACTTATTTTCATGCCGTATTCCTCACATGCAGCATTCAGGCAGTCTAAATTCTCCTGCAAATCCTTGGCATTATCTGCTAATAGAGTTAAGTCATCCGCATAGGCCAGGATTTTCATGATTACTTCCCCCACCTTCACATTCCCTTGCAAATTCGCTTGCCTGATAATCTTGTCCATAAAAATTATGAACAGAAGAGGGGAGAGACAACAACCCTGACGAACTCCCTCATTAACTTCGAAAGCCTCACTAATTTCACCATCTATCCTTACCGCAGCCTTGCTCCCTGAGTAGATGCTTTTGATAGCGCCCAATAAACTTCCATTAACCCCGTATTCGCCAAGTACCTCGAACAGCTTTTGCCTCGGTACCCGATCGAATGCCTTTACTAGGTCGATGATGCACAAGTATAAATCAATATTTCTCTCAGAGAGCTTTTCTATAGCCTGCCTGAGACAAAAGATCTGATCCTGACAACCTCTCAGAGGTCTGAAACCACTCTGAACCTCGTCAAGAACACCTTCCACTATAACCCTAACCCTGTCTACTAGCACACTTGTATAAACCTTCCCGACCACGCTCAAGAGTGAAATCCCCCTGTAGTTGGAAAGGACTTTGCGGTTACCCTTCTTGAAGATCGGAGCAATAACACCGAAGCTCCAGTCAGCGGGTACTACTGAGGACTTCAATGCTAAATTGAAAATCCTACAAAGCCATTGAACCCCACCCGGCCCGCTATTCTTAATAAATTCTGTCCTAATTTCGTCTATACCTGCGGATTTTCCTGCCTTCAGCCTGCTGACCTTTCGTGACACTTCCTCTAATGTAATTTCCTCCTCACCCTCCAAGCTACGGCCCTCTTCCCTGTCAAGGCTTGTTACGGGATTGACAGAGGCGAATAGATCCTGAAAGTAATCCTGCCAGGTTTTCAGGACCTCACCCTTACCTGTAACTAATTCGCCATCTTTACCCAAAATGCTACCGCAGCCCTCCTTTTCACCACCACGCCTAATATCCTTGATTGCCGACCAAAATTTTTTACCCCTTCCTTGACCAGCCTCTTCCAATTCCTCCCCAAACTTTTTCCACGACCGATCCTTCGCTTCCTTGACTAGAGTCTTAACCGTCTGCCTGCAAGCCCTGTAAGCCTCATGCTTTTCGTCCGTCTTATCCTGTAACCAAATCAAATACAGCTTCCTTTTCTCTAATACCGCCTTTTTGATATCTGCGTTCCACCAGCCTGTCTTTTTGTTTCTACCCCCACTAGAGACACTACCTAGACATTCCTCAGCTACGCCCAAGACAAATTCCTTAAAGTTTGCCCACTCAACCTCAATGTCTACGCAGTCCGGAGGAAGCCTTTCGAAAGCTTCGCTGAATTTTGACATAAAGCGAGACTTAACTTCCTCGTCCCTGAATTTTCCCACACGAAATTTCCGAACCACCACTTTTTTCCTTTTAGCCTGACAGAGTGTACTAACAGAGAGATGGGTACCCAAAAGGTAGTGGTCTGAGCCAAATGTGAAACCCCTGAAAACACGTGTGTTCCTGACTTCCTGTCTCCTGTCCTGCTCTATAACCATGTACTCAATTATTGACTTGTGCCCCAAACTATTATTAACGTAAGTGTACCGATGGATCCACCTATGCCTAAAGAAAGAGTTGGTTACTGCCAGTCCATTGAAATCGCAGAAATCCAACAACCGCTTTCCGTTTGAGTTTAAAACATCCTCCCCGAATTTGCCCATTACCCTTTCATAGCCGCCACTGGTCTTACTGTTTCCTATTCTCGCGTTGAAATCCCCCAACAGAATCACACCCTCACTACCTTTTTTGCTGACAACATCCCCTAACTGCTCGTAAAAGGTGTCAAGACCGCCAGCACTGCTACCCTCGCACGGGCTATAAACACTAACCAGCCGACAAATACCTCCTGTCAGCTTAATGGAGACCCACATGATCCTTTCACTTACATACCGCACGCCCAAAACAAACTTTTCTAATTCCCTTTTGACAGCCATTCCAACTCCCCAGTTCGCCCTACCAGACTGAACACCAGACGAAAACACTTTATAACCGCCCACCAGTTCTTCGCGCTGCCCTTTCGTCCTAATGTCGCTCAACGCTAATATATCTACACCCTAATCCATTGCCAAGTCCACCACCTCACCCTTGCGACCCCTAAAACCCCCATTAACGTTTAGACTTCCAATAAACAAACCATCAACTTTTTTACATTGCCTGATCGCCAACGATCGGCTCGTGTCGGCAATCTCACATCTAGTACGTTAAACTTCCTTTATACATAACTTGTATCAAAAACTATTATTTCACTATATGCCCTCACAGTAAAGAGAAAAACAGACGAAACGATTCTCACACCGGCAGACCTCTGTATATAAACTAACCTCTTTATTTCACAATACTCTCTCATCTCACAAATACATCTCGAATTTTGTAATAACCAATTTACGAGTTTCGTTGTGTTAATAACCAGTCATTGTAAATAAATTGATTATTTCACTGAAGTAATGTAGACGAATGATGTGCTCAGATGATGAGACATTAAATAGTGGGCTTCTTCGCGACTTCCCCAATGAAATACACAAATAAGATGCAGCACAATATTTTTTAACAATTTATTTTTGTATTATTTGACATTAAATTGAAGTTAAAATATAATAAAAAATAAAATCAATGGCTAAAATTAGAACAAATCGCATAATTATAATTACAAATACAAATACAAACAAAAGTATTGATACATCGAAATGTAGGTACTTGCTGTTATGCCCAACTCAAAATGGAAATTGAGCTGGAAAAAAAAAGAAGAAAATATTCCTATGCTTGCAATTTAATTTATGAAAACATTACAAGAACAAAAAAGTATTTACACTTTCATAAAATCCTATTCAATTATTGCAAATATTTTTCCTTTTAATAATCAAAAGAAAATTTTAAAAAATAATTTTCTTTAGTTTTTTTTTATTGTTAATTGTAATTATTCTTTTTAAGTCTATGCATCTATTCAATAAAACAAATTATTTATAGTTTTTTACAACAACGAGTTAAAAATAAAAATTATATTTTAAATTTCAATTACTCATAATATACAAAAATGTTTGTGAAGATTGGCTTTAAGGAGTGATTTTTTTAGGTTTGATTTGCTTGCTTGCAACCATATTTAGCGTTGAAAGAGTAAAAAAAAAACATTTCTATTTTTTAATTTTTCTTTACCGTTAATCCAACTTCGAAAGTGAAAAATTAACAAATCAAAAAGTGTTTCTGTTTTGAGTTAAATATTACAAATAGTTTGTTAATTATTTTTATTTATTTTATTTATAAATATAACAGATTCCTACAAATATATATAAATAGTTAATATTTTTCTTACTTTTCCATTTTTGATGCCCTTTATTAAGTGACCTTTAAGCGCTGTTGCTTTTTTGTGTTGATTTTTTTTTATTAATTTTTTTTTTCATTTCAATTGATTTCAATTTATCAATTTTTTTTTGTTTAAATTTTATTTCTCTTTTTACTTTAAACGTTTATTTTGGCTGATAGTATTATACCTGACTTTTTGATTATTAAAAAATCTTCGATAAACTCATTTTTGTAAAATTCAAACCGAATTCCAATCGTCGTAATATAATAAATCAAATTGAATTTTCACCTTAGAGGTCGTTCATAAACTACATAACGAAATCGCGAGAGGAACGGTGTACGGGAATGACACTTGGTTATTGAAAAATGTCAGATTCTGCACTCAGAGTGAAGTTGGTTGCATGATCGCTTTTCATTCATAAAGTTGTTTACGTTTGCTGTGAAGTTCATGAATGAAAATTGAACTTGCATGATACAAAATTTAACATTTCATAAGAACCAAGAGTCATTACAAGACTCAGGGGCGTGACAGTCTTTTGTTTCGGTCTTTACAAGAATTAATCCACGTGAAGTAAGCTACAGTTGTGACCTTGGCTAAATTTATTGCAAAAATTCATCTGATTTCATTCATAAATTTACCAAAATCAGCTGAACTTATTGCAAAGTTCAAAAATCAGCTGATTTTTTAGCAATGATTGGTCGCGATTACAACTAACTTCACGTTGAATATTACTTTCAAAGATCAAAACAAAACACTGTCACGTCACTTGGAGTCCAAAAAATTATGGTACATTCTCCCAACAAATCATACGACGGAAGCATTCGTTCGCCTACTTGTATGTATACGATGACTTATTGAAATCCCCTGCATTTGCTTTTTAAGTCAAGTCCCTCGAAATTGTTTCAAAATCGCATACAAATTATTGTTTTGATGCCAAGTGTCAAGGTCTCTAAGTTTGAATAAACAAGGAAGTGAATTTTCCCCTATTATCGTACCACTTTTATGGAAATTTTTGGGCCTGTTTTCAATCATCATAATCATCATCAAATTTTATAGACCGTTTATATCTTCCGGTGTGAGGCCACCATGTGCCAAGGATAGGATGCCTTGTTCGCCCAGTGAAAATCCCTTAACTTCTAAATCTCACTAAATTGAGTCTATAAACCTTCTCCTTGGCCTACCCCTAGGGCGCACACCCGGGACCTGTGCATGGGAGCCTGCTATTACCCTTCCTCTAAACCCGTACCATCGCAGACGACTGACCCTTCCACTGACGTAACCCCATAATTTTCCCTGATATGATTGTACCACTTTACCCTCCGATTCACCTTTTTGCTATGCTCCCAAGAGCCCTCATATCAGAAACCCAATGGCCATGCACAAGGTAACCGCAGTCCACTCAACTTCCAATACCAAAAATTCAGTCGTAAAATTCTTTTAGGGATTTTTGGTGAAGTTTGAGAATTTTTGAAATTGGAATTTATCCTGTAAAAGCACGACGTCAAACATGTAGCTTTTATTGGCGGATTCACACTAAAATTTTATTGCACAAAATAGTGCGACATGCAGCGCACTCCAATTTGAGAGCGAAGGCGCAATATCTTGCGATGTTTTTCATTCCCACTTTTTGAGATTACAAGAAACTATTCAAAATTCAAGTTTTCAAAAAAAAGGTAGCCGCTCCTACTATAGTAAGAACGCGCAAATGTACTGCCTTAGGATACTATCCAAGAATGTAATGGCTGTTATAAAATTGACTAATTTTTTAAAAGAAAGTAGAACATCGCATACGAACTTTTAAGGGCACATGAGCTATAATTTTGAATAATTTTTTATTTCTGCAGGATTCTCTTCTAAAAAAACATCGCAAATTTGACAGTTCACATTATTGCGACGTGCTCTTAAGAGCAAGTCGCAAAAATTTGAACTGTCAAATATGCGATGTATTTTTAAGAAGAGAATCACAAATTATTCAAAATTATAGCGCATGCACTGTCAGAGGCAGACTCTTACACAGATATTAGGTGAATGAAAATTCAAAAAATTTAAATACGAAGGTACAAATCTGTTCTGAAATAACATCGCAAATGAACTTGGAATGCAATGATTTTTCAAAGCAATTTTCGACCTTCATGCTCCAACTTTTTGAATTCTGATTCATCTATTATTTGTGTAATCGTCATTCTATCATAGTGTATGAGAGCTAAAATTTTGAATTATTTGTTATTTACAGAGGATTCTGTTCTAAAAAAACATCGCAAATTTGACAGTTCACATTTTTACGACTTGCTCTTAATGCGATGATTTCAAGGACACTTTAGACTTCAAAAAACATCCAAAGTCAAAAAGCTCTTTTTTAAAACCCATTCTTTATCCATAATTGATCGGGTGATTTTCATTTTATTTCGATAAAATAAGTGATTTTCAGATAAACATTGTTCGGCGACATATTTCGAAAATGTTTATATTTTTTTAAATTCAATTTAAGTTTTATACATTCAAATTATTCTCGCGAATATTCACTTACAGCAGTACCATTGGTACCATAAATGGCATATTTCTATGTAGAGGTAAACTGACAGCATACAAGACAACATTCCACAGTTATGAGCGGGAAAAATTTTGCATTTTTCAAAACCATAATTTCAATTAAATAAAAACAAAAATTCAACCGTAAATATGTTTTTCTAGTTGATATTATCAGTACATTACATAAGCCATACAGATTCATATAAAAATATAAAAACATTTACAAGCGCGTGATCAATTGTCAATATAAATTGGATGAATATTCGATGATCGATAGTTACCAATTATTGATAGAACATTTTGCCACACCGTTTTCGATTTTAGTCAAAATTGAAAACGAGGAACTTCTTCATGGATACAAAGTAATTCCGAACCATCAATAGTATGTTGGATTATAGGACATTGTTTTGTCGATAATCGATAAATATCAACTTTCGATAAGTACATTTGATTATCGAAAGTTGATATTTATCGATAATCGACAAAAAATTTGTCTGATAATTGATTTCCTAAAGATATTGATAATTCTCAACAAACACTCTAAAGGAATTTAAAAATTTGGAGAACTTTCGAAAATCATTCATACTGCCCTTAAAACTTTTAAATTAATTTCAATCGAAAGAATAATCCCATATACCTTGGTTTTTCGCCTTCCATACGACATGTTACATTTCCACATGCAAAAACCCTATTCATTGGCTTTGAAATGATACCAAACTCAATATTTTACGAGGAAAAAATGTGTTTGCGACTTCTTTGACGGAAAATGAATGAAAATGCAGCTGGAATAGTCGTCGTATGGCGAAATTTCGCTTAAAAATGTCGGATTTTGCGTCACGTAATTTAGAAGCGGCCCCTTATCTTTTTTTTTTCCTCAGTTGAATCGAATATGCTCATGAGCAAGTCGTCTACCTCGTGACAAAGAGGCACATTCGCAGAATGAATAATTTCAGGGACCCATCCCTTCGTATCCTCTCAATTAATTCGAACAAAATTGATAGGAGAAGAAGATCGAACTTTAAATATTCTACTGTCGAAATTCTGATATTGATGTTTGCATGGGAACGTGCCTCTTTGTCACGAGATAGACGTATGAATAAAAAAAAATTAGTGTCGGTGGTCTTTCACAAGTTAGTTTACAGAGCGTAAGGATCACAAATAGTTCTCTCGCTCTTCAAGCGTTTGTTAGAGAGAGATGACAGTCAGACGGGTCACACATACACTCAGGGTTAGAGCAAGAATGGTTTCATGCAAAACTTCAACAGATGGCAGCTGTAACCATTTCCGTTACACTTCGCTAGTCTAAAAAATACCTCTAACCGAGACAAATAGATACGTCAGAACTTTGTCCATCAAGTCCATCAGCATATCAAGGTGCATGACCTTACTGAAGATTGGCACTAGATGCCGAAATGTTGATCTCTTCTAATTATCTCCATAACGCAACTGTTCTAGATGTGTTAATGTCTGAGCCTCATGTCAATGACAAAATAATTCAAATAAGAGCTTACACGTTCATAGTAAAAGTAATATGTAATGAGTGGCATCCTATGATTCACACATAGTTATCTCAGTCAGACGTCTGTAAACATTCTTTTGAAAGTGGAGAGAGATGACAGTCAGACGGGTCATACATAGTTCTCCCGCTCTTCTAGAATATGTTAGAGAGAGATGACAGTCGGACGTTTGTAAACATTTTTTTGAAAGGGGAAGTAATGAATGAGGTGACATTTTAACGGAGAAAACAGGTAGATACGAAAAAACAATAGCAGGTCGTAGTTACGAATCGCCTAAGGGCGATGGTAAAACATTTAGTATGAGTGACCTACTGTCCAATGCTAGGTAGATGATACGAGGTGACAATATTTTATGACAGGACGAAGCACTAAAACAGTAGATATTTTAAGAGGTGGAACCTTCTCTTTAAAATTATTTTTAATATTACTGTGAACCTAATTTTTAAATTTAAATTTAGATTGATATAAATCAAAGCGTAACATTTAGAAATTTAGTCCACTGTAATCGAAGAAAAATTTCAAAACTGAACTGCTGTCAACTTAACGTGTGTACAAACTGCAAAGAATTCAAATAACTTTTCACAAAATTGCCATTGGAACATTCCTATTAGATGCTGAACTATTATTATTACACAACTACTTCACACCAAAGCGCGAAGACGATTAAGGGACAGAAAATTTGAGAATTTTGAGTCACATAAAATAGTAATATGTTTAAGGGACCCGTACGCATTTGAAATAGATGTTGCAAAAAAACTCGAACGTACCTAAGAAATTATAAATTTGACCCTTCATTACGTGAAATTACGTCCACTTTAAATTGGAATGGAAATTGCCGAAAGGGCAATATTGAAAGCCCCCTTCCGAGCAATGGCGCAAGAAACCTCTAATACCTAAAAGAGTCTGAAACTTCAAACAAAATTTCAAAAAAGTTTGAAAAAAATTCACTCAATTTTTTTGTACTAGGGCCGATCATAGAACCGACCTAGAGCACTTAGGAGAGGCCTCTGACCCATACCTACATGGAGAGAAAAGTTCCCCTTTTCTCCTCCTCCTGCACAAAAAACATCATCAGTTGAGAAATATTCACAAACAACGGTCAAATATCATGTAGGGTCGCGTAGTGTGAGTTGAACCCACACTAAGAGCTTGACCACTCTTCACTTTTTCACGATTTTCTTGATTTTTTTATGTTTATATCCTTTATTGAAAACCTTAAAACCCGTTTTTCGTGCTAATTTCGCAGCACTGAGGAATTATGTTTGTAATGTACGGCGCCGACGTATTATATACGCGGTGAATGTATTATCAACCTTATTTAAGTATTGTGTATTATGTCATACGTAACGAACGTGTTATGAGCTCACATAATACATGCACGGTGTTCGTAATACGTGCGCGATGGATACAATACGTCGGCGGCGTATATTATAAACTCAACTTCACTTCAGTGAGAGATATAAGTGAAAAAGTTTCACCGACCTTCGAAAAACCACGTTTTTGACCACTTTTTCGACCATAACTTCGAAAGTTCTGGACCGATTTTTCCTAAATTCAAATTAAATGTCTTCCATAATTTGTCGGGCATTCCCATTCCCATTCCCATTTTGAACAAAAAAAATTATTTTGTAAATCGGAAGAGATTTACTCGAGTTATGCACAAAACCACTTAGGCGGCCCTGGCTCAGTGGTCCTTCGTCCAAAAATGCGCATCTGCAATGACAGACCCACTTTTGGTACTACTGCAGTGGAAATTTTTTTTATAATCTACAGGAGTTATCGTGTTTACAGACGGATTGACGATTTTTTTAGCAGATTCGGCATCTAGGATACATGATCGATGCTCCCCCTACTACCCTCTCTCAAATCGACTAGTTACAAACCTAGTTGTAACCTTAGGACTCGTACTTCGTACGGGTCCAAACAACATTCTCTAATAAATACAATTGAATCGATACAATTAACAAGAAAAACGCATTCCACAAGATCAGCGGATTTTTGTTATATGTTCTCGAGTGAATTTGTGAAAGTGAGAAGGATGGAAATAATGCGCGAAAAAATTGTCAGAATTATTGCTAAAAGCTTTGCCTATGTGGCGGGTAACACAAGTTTTTAATTTTTTGACCGAAAAGACAACGTTTTTTGTGAGTCGCCCAAACCTCTTTAGGATGACGACAACTTCAGTTGACATTTCTGTGGAAGACGAAATGTTGACAATAACGCTTTAGCTTCACAATATGAGATTATCAAACGGTGACACAAGCGTGGCTTGGAGAAGAACTTTATGTGAATAAGACTGATTACCTGCCAATGTAATAGATTTTCGCATGCATCAGTTTGCATAACGTCATCCAACACCATGACGATCCGCCATCTACTTATTTTCA
The DNA here is from genome assembly GCA_029228625.1 of Pseudolycoriella hygida. NCBI lineage: Eukaryota > Metazoa > Arthropoda > Insecta > Diptera > Sciaridae > Pseudolycoriella > Pseudolycoriella hygida. The sequence continues at coordinate 44,427,246 of CM055405.1, read as the reverse complement.
TTGCTGAATACGGATCGATTGTCCCCCTGTCGGTGGCGCCATCTTTTTTTATAGCTGAATATGAATAAACATGATGTTAGGTAGGTATACAAATGACACAAAATCCGGAACTTGCTGAATCCGGCAGTGTCGGGATTTTGTTATTTTAGAATTTGGATGGATTTTATAAATCGCAGAATAAAACTAGTTCTTAACTCAAATTTAAATCATTTATACTTCGCAGAAAGAACATTATTTCCATGAAAATGGCGTATTTTTATTTTCTATCTACTGTTTATTGAGCTCCGAGACACGTAGGCACTTGTGAACAGATGGTTTATGCTTCGATGTCATCATTGAAAATAAAAAACCATTTGTATTTGTCGATTTTTGGTTGGAATAAAGTTGTAAATTATTAAAGTGACATATAAAGATTCTATAAAATTTAATATTTTATGTCCTCTACAAAAAATAATCGTCAAAATAATATTTGAAAAAATGTGAAATTATCAAAACATAATTTTAAATGAGCAACAATTTGCAGTTAATTTGAATTATTTAACTGTGAAAAGAAAATGGATTCTAAAAATCTAAGGAACTAAGGAAACTTACATGATTTCAAATTTAAAAAAAAAATTTGATGATTTTTCCTTACAAAAATTCTTAGTGCGAATATTTACTACGTTTGCAGCTGTAACTACAAATCAAAGTCGAATAAATCACATAGTCCCTCTGAATGGTTTAATGAAAAGTTGTATTCGGCATCTAGCGGTGGTTCGATGGACAGGAAACGGCTGAAGGCATCAAAGTCTAAAGAAGTAAAAAAATATATTTTTTTTAAAATTTTAATTTTCATAACAATTCCATTTTAAAATTTTAACGCTGATTTATATTTATGAATTTTTTAATGTTTTAGCGTCACACAATTTATGCCACAGCTGAATCTCATGGTGCTACACAATTAAAATATTCAATGCAAGACCATCAGAGTTCAGTTGTGGTATAAATGATTTTGGTTAATGGTTTTATTTGGGTTAAAAGGTAAACTGCACACAAATGATTATTTATTACACTCGATGTTAGAACTATTTGGCAGGAGAGTTGTGTTAGACAAATCTATGGAGTTAGTGACGATGTCCTTGGCGTTAAAAATATGTTTAAAGGTTATTCTGACTTCACGCCATTAAACACGTTTCCTTTTTTGTCGTTTAGGAGAAAAACAATGGAAAAAACTTCAAAATTCATTGTTTCATTGCTGTGACATACATATTTTAGGTGATCGTCTCTGTCACACCATTGCTTCAACTGACTTGATTAAAACTCATTGTATAATTAATTTCTAAAACATTTTATTTATTTTCGTTTTTTGTTTTTGCGTTCTGAAGCTGTAAGCGTCACCCAATTTTGGAAGAAGAGACGAGGACTTGCGTCACGCTTCCCTTTTAAAAAGAGTTTTTGTTGTGATATCAGTAGTTTTGGAAGAAAAGAGAAAACAAATTTTGGACAAAAAATTTCTGGCGAAAAATATTTCCGCCAAAAGAAAATTTTCAGAAAAAAAAAATTTCAGCGAAAAAAAATTTCGGCGAAAAAAAATTTCCGGAAAAAAAAAATTTCCTTTGACACGAAATTTTTGAAAAATCAATTTTTCCCCTAAATTCGTCCCATATCGTCGGCCATTTTGTTGGTCATACTGACACACTACACACTCAATCCAATAACTTTTCCTTTGACACCAAATGTCTATCTCTAACCAAAAAAAATTCAAAAAAAAAATTAATATTCCCCCCAAGTCCGTCCCATACCACTGTGTCGGCCATTTTGTTGGTCACCCTTACACACTACACACCCAACCCATCAACTTTTCCTTTGACACCAAACATCTACATCCATCCTACACAGTCCAAAAACTTTGCTCATATAGGAGTTTTTCATGCAGAGAGTCTTTGCACATCATTTTCAATTGTTTCGCTCACGTTCGCTCACGTATGACAAATACTATTATCTGATTGGCTTAGAGAAATTTTTACCGCTCACGTAAGACATTGTTCAATCAGCTGTTATGCTGTTTTGGCTCTCTAAAAAATTCCTATTTGACCCCATACTTTGAATACACTCACACACACACATACATTTTATATGGGCTTTATATGGCGCCTTCTATGAGCCCTGGCGCCCAAACGAGGCCGGTACCTCCCCTTTTTTTAAATCTCAAATGGCGTAGAATGCCCACCCGAAGGTTCCTGCAAAATTTAAAGAAAAGTTATCGAGCCATTTTCGAGCACGAGCCAAAAAAGTCGGTTTTTAAACAAACGGCTCTGGAACTAACTAGCCCACCAACTAACCCACTAACTAACTAACTAACATATTCATTTTCTTTGGCTTCTATGAAATAGCACATTTTGTATGGAAAATGACGATTTTCTAAAGGTCGTATCTTCAGATCTTAATGAGTAAAATGTCGATTTCAATCAAAATTTTACGTAGAATCCGAAAAACTAAGTCTTTCTTAATTTCTTAATTTTTTGATCGTATGGGGACTTGCGTCACGAGCGCATCGCTACCGCGCGCCCATGATGAGCAAACAATCCAATGTTTTGTGCTCTTTTATAACTAGAAGAATTTCAAATATCCCTAGAAATTTCCCCTGAGTACGTCTGAGACCATTGATTTTGATAGCCTAAATTTTCTCCCCTGCACCATATCAAAAAGAGGACCAAGGTTGTTTCTTCAAGAAATCCTGAAAATATTTACTGTAAAATGTAATTTTTCCCAACTTTGCCTTATGAAGCAAACTTCAAACCGCCCTAATTTTATCGATATGTGTCATGCTTCACAATTCTAGAACTCGCCTTATCCCGGGATTTGATAATTTTTCCCTAAAGCCCTGAAACACGTTTTCTCTAAAATTTTATTCCCTACAACTCTGCTTTTGGAAGCAACTTTCTAACTTTCATAGTTCTAGAGATATAAGTCATCCTTCCCAATTTTAGAATTTTCATATCCCAAGATTAAGCCATTTTTCCCCAAAACCCTGAAACACGCGTTCTCCAAAATTTTATTCTCTGCAACTTTGCGTTTGGAAGCAATTTTTCGACCATATCTCCGGAACTACTTGGCCGATTTTGCTCATCTTCGAACTTGAATCATAAGAGGCATATACCTTTCAGGAAAAAAAAGTTTACGGTGATCGGTCGAGCCGTTTTGAAAAAATAGTAGAGACGGACGGACGGACGAACATTTTTTTATTGCTGACTCGTCATCTCTAGACGATAATAGATGCATCCCCCCAACTCCCACCTCGACCTACCGCATGTTACAATAAAATTGTTTGTAATAAACGTCAAGGATCTTTGCACTTGGTACGGGTCCAAGAAATGATTTTGAAAATCGGACAGGATTTACCCGATTGCTATGGATAAAAAAACGTTTGGCCCTAGTAGAGACTCAGTTTTAGGGCTGTGTCTGAGTCCAACGACTCGTAATCAAAAAATGGTCTTCCATAAATTGTCGGGCATGTCATGATCTTTTAAACAAAAAAAAATTATGAAAATCAGAAAAGATTTGCGCAAGTTATGCACAACAGACCGAAAACTAATTAGGCGGACCTTCGTCCAAAAATTCTTATCTGCAATACCAAGCCCACTTTTGGTACCACCTTTCAGAGGAAAAAAGATTTTCCAAAAATATGTATTTCAAACTTATGCACAAAAAATGCTCATTCTGGTGTAAAATGGAAGATACGAATCTCAGAAAACAGATGAAAGATATTTTGTAGAAATCAATCGATTTAGTGGTTCGGGCTATAAAGTACATGACAATGGCATAATAGGTGTAGACTGGGATTAAGCTGAAGCAAAAATCAACACACTTAATTTATGTAGAGCATTCACTTGATTCATTTGTTCTGCTGAAAATGCGGAATCCACCTAAAGTTACCAGCACTACCAAACAGTACCAAACGAGTAAATATTGACCGAAAATTAAGATTACACGTCATATTATAGCAATTACATGTGGCTCACAGGATTAAATTGTGCGTCTGATTTCAGCTGAGTAAATATTTCTTAAAAAGAAAGCAAAAATCGCGGAGCAGGGGAAAATCTTACCGATTTGAACATGGGGCTTTTTGGTCTATTTGATAAAATCTGAAACGAAAAATTTGCTTTCTGATCATCAACATTTTCTCGTTGTATATTATTTTCCCGTTCTTTTATTCCGTTTTATAGTTTTCCCATACTAGACATTTTTTCGCACTGTACAAATTTCACGTTGACTTTTCGCCTCCCGTTCCTACTAATTTCCCATCAATTCCCGTTCTTAGTAGCCACTCACCGATTTTACTAACTCCCCGTTTACTAGCCACTTTCCTCTCTTTAGTCATTTCCCCTTCTGAGTCATAAAACTTGAACCAAAATTTTCCAGACTTTCTCCATGCCTATTTGTCATACCCCGACGGCATGGACTTCCCGTTGGCGTTCACTTCCGGGTGGCTTTCATCTTCTGGTGGGTTTCAATTCCCGGCTGCTTTCAGCTTCCGGTGGCTTTCACTAATTTTCATATTTTCTTCCCACATTTCCCGGTATCCAAATTTTTCGCCAAAAATTTTCTCGGTATCCTCAATACCAGGAATACACATAATTTGCACACGCGCACTATTGGTCCTTCCAAAAATAGCTAAAAACAGTGGAAATTTAGATTTTCTGGTCGAGGCGGCCAACTACCTTGGAACACAGGTACCCTTTGTTCCTTTCCGTTATTCTTCTATCATTCCACCTAGTTATGTATTCTATCTTAGTAAGATTTCCATATTACATGTTCCCATTATAGAACGCACAGTTGAGACCGGAATGCCAAATGAACCTCGTTATCTGAGCACACGCGCTACGGGCCCGGACTTTACGATACATCTCCTAGCCTCCGACTTAACTATGCTTATTACGAGCCCGTGAATTACGAGCAAGATACCTTTGTTGTAGGGCATTTGTATGAGCAACCATTAATCTGTTGGACCACATGCTTAACGTGAATTCCGAACCACGCCTACATATTGTAACCATATATAGGATTTCATCTGGTGCTAATTCGCCTCTAGATCGACTCAGATATCTATACACAGAATTCATAGTGCATGGGTGACGTCATACATGTCATTCTTCCCTGTGCGGTTCGTTAGGGGCACCAAACACCATAACTACCCATGTTTAGAAGCTTGGGTATGCTTATGAGCGATATTTTCATGCTGCAAGTTGAAGAAAAATCCTATACAGAATTTGTCCTTACCGGGATTGAACCGGGTATTCTTGGTGGAAAGCCAGTACGTTACCACAGAGCCAACCCGTTCCCAAACAGTGGAAATAGTGAGTCACATGCCGCGCTGCCATGGGTCGTAAGCCTCAAGTTAGGGTGCTAAGGTCAGCCGAAGACGTAAAAATCAATTGTTTATATGTGTAAATTGGGAGAACATGTTTGCTTGTGGTGTAGGCAGTTCCGAAAAAAAAGTTTTCTCAAATCGTAACCCCACGCGTGGCACTCATTTTTTCAGATATGGCTAGTGTGGTGCCTTAGGTACCTAGGAAATGTTTTCGACAATAGCTTAGATCATTCCTCTGGTCGTTGAAGCAAATAACATTGATGTAAAAAGAAGAAATTTTAAATAACTAGAATTAGGAAACCCAACGTTTCAGCCGCATTCTTCGTCACTTCAATCCACGCACTTAGTGCGTCAACGGCTTATGTCAAAGTAAAGTGATTTTCATGACACGATGCTTAAGCTGTCAAACTAATGATATTTCTTGTTTGACAGCTCAAGCACAGCGTCGAGAAAACCACTATACTTTGACATAAGCCTTTGACGCATTAAAGGCGTGGATTTAAGGATTAGACGGCAAGAGTTTGTTGGGCTCGTTTTTCAACCAGTCGTACTTGAAAACCTCAGAAATTCTTGGTTTGACTCAAGTTGAACGCTACTCTGTCACGACGTTCTATTCTCCATTCAGCACTACTCCCTAAGAAAGAATCGAGGCCTTTAGTGAGTTATCGGCCCGGTCTGACATTTCTATGCGAAAAAAGAACACAACTATGTTGCACCGTACGGGAGGAAATTCGGCAATTACCATAACTTAACTAACTACTTCACTGTTTTAGCGACGCCGTTTTATTTATTTTGGGATTCAATCCTAAGAAATCATAGTAAATCGTCACAAAGATCAAAAACATAATTCAATTTGTCGGCGATTCGGAGGTTTGTGCTTCGTTGCTTACCTCAACAAACTGAATTTACAATATTTTGACACAACAAAAAGCTTTAAAATTTACTTCACGATTTAGTGATGACACACCACACTTATAGAACGGTCAATTAATGGAAAAATGATGATTTGGATAAATTTCCCAGCAAGAACTCAGACTGTGATGCGAACTAAAACGGAACAAACGCAGTCACAGCTAGAGTTCCCGCCATGAAATTCTCATAGTTAAACCAATTGAATGAAGTTTTACGTTGACCAAATATTATGCTAAATGAAATTGCTTTTAAATTGATAACAAACACCGTAAGTAACAATGGAAAAGCATATTTGCAATAGGCATAGTGTAATTGAACCCGTACGAATGTAAGTAAAGAAGGTGAAGAATGTTTTTAGTCTGATTTACCTGATTGGAATTTTACGACTTTGAGTCGTAATTAGCGAGACTTTCAGTGTATTCAATGTCAAATTTATTCAACAATTCAGTTGATCCATTTCAATTTCAAGATAAATATGGCACTGTTTTATAAAAGGAGCTTTCAAGTTGCCACTTATTCATTTTAACGTAATGCAGGAATGATCAAAGCCAAGCAAGTTTCACACAAATCATTTCTGTCTGGCAATACAATCGCCAAATTCATATTTTCGACATCAAATACTGAACCAGCTGAAGCACTCACACAAACAAACTCAGACAAATTCATAATTGTGAGTAAAGTGGCCTTTCAGACCCGTGTCACTTTTGTGCGCATGGGCCTTTTATAGAGGTCATTGTTGCCAATTTTATTCACTTGCAATTATGAATTTATCTGAGTTTGTTTATATGAGTGCTTCAGTTGGCACTAGCTGGTTCAGAATTTTATTTCGGAAATAATAATTTGGCGAAGACAGTGATTTGGTTCCTTGTTTTCATTGTGGCGCGAGCTTCTGTCATGGCGGTGGTGTCATAGCACTAAGCTCAACACCAAACAACTTACACGATGATGTATAAAAGATAATTCCATGTCTTGTCTAATTACATGATATGTCTAATCGGTTCATCGCTCAAGTCGTTGAAATGGAACTTCTTTAGAAATTTAAAATATGAATGAGACATGAGAGCCGCCGTCGACACATTTTCGAGCCGCCGGCCGCCAGTCCTCTCAAAATTTGATTTAAAAACACGTTTCAAAAATGTGAACTGTCAAATTTGCGATGTTGTTTTAGAGCAGAATCCTCCGTATATAACAAATTATTCAAAATAATAGCTCATGTACGGTGAGAAGATGACTCTTATACGAATAATAGACGAAAGTTTGAGTGTGAAGGTCGAGAAAAGCTCTACAAAATCATCGCATTCCAAGTTCGTTTGCGATGTTTTTATTCGCGTAAGTCTTCCGCTCATAGTAAATGAGCTATAATTTTGAATAATTTGTTATTTACGTAGGATCTTGTTCTAAAAAAAGTCGCAAAAATGTGAGCTGTCAAATTTACTATGTTTTTTTAAAACAGAATCCTGCAAAGATAGTCTGCTTTAAATGTCAAAATTCTCAAATAAGTTAGTCAGCTTCAAATGTCAAGTGTATAGAATGTGCTGCCATCTATTTTCGTTAAGAACTACCTATAGCTCATGTACTGTGAGAGGATGACTCTTATGCAAATAATAGAAAAATAGAAATTTGCTCTGAAATAGCAAATGAACTTAGAATGCGATGATTTTTCAGAGCAGCTTTCGACCTTCATACTCAAGCTTTTTGAATTCTGATTCATCTATTATTAGTGTAATATTTATCCTCTCACAGTACATGAACTATAGTTTTGAATGATTTGTTACTTACCCAGGATTCCGTTCTAAAAAAAACATCGCAAATTTGACAGTTTACTTTTTTGCAACGTACTCTTGAGCCGCCTTGAAATCAGCTGAAAACTTCGTTATTTTTGATAGAAAGCTTGGATTTATCGAAATTCAACATAAAGTTACGATTTTCCATTCGTCGTTTAAATACGGCTTAAGAGCACGTCGCAAAAAAGTGAACTGTCAAATTTGCGATGTTTTTTTAGAACAAAATCCTGAGTAAATAACAAATTGTTCAAAATTATAGCTCATGTACTGTGGGAGGATGACTATTACGCAAATAATAGATGAATCAGAATTCACAAACTTGGGATGCGATGATTTTTCAAAACAACTTTCGACCTTCATACTCAAACTTTTTGAATTCTGATTCATCTATTATTCGTGTAAGAGTCATCCTCTCACAGTAGGTGAGCCATAATTTTGAAAAATTTGTTATTTACGCAGGATTCTGTTCTAAAAAAAACATCGCCACTTTGACAGTTTACATTTTTGCAACATGGTTTTAAGTCGAGCTTTTGCCGCTGCCGATATTTTCTTTCGGTTAGCCGTCGGCGATATTTTGTAGGAGGCTTCATGCCCGATCGGAAAAAGTCGAATGATTATGGATTTATGGATAGATTTTTGGGATTTATGTCGATTTTTTCGATCTAAACGATTTGAAGAGATTGATAACGCTCGGGGCTATTATATCACTCAAACTGAAGTTTGAGGCCCTCGCATTATAAAATATCGTATAACACACGGGCTTTAATTTGAGTTCTCGTATCTGGGAGGGTTAAAGAACCTCGTAATGACGCCCTTGGACCTTCAACTACTCCCAGATACGACAACTCAAATTACAGCCCTTGTGTTATAATATACTATTATTAGTGTGATGGGTTTCACACTAGTCAAAATTGAATCCGTTACTCTGCTCGGATTGACAGGTAGTTTTTTGTGACGGATAAATTACAGTCGTACGGGTCTAAGCAAGCGACAATAAGTTAATAGGTAAATTGACAAAAGCATTTCGCAAACTAACAAAATAGACAATGAAAAGCAGCTCACCATTATTATCAACAGGTGCCAATTGGACATCAGTCGGCGCATGTTGTAACGGACTGTAATGCTCTATATCCAATATATGTGATTTACCTCCATTTTTCAATGGGCTAAACAACAGCCGATTCATCTTCACGTCGTTTTTCAGCGGTACAATATCGTCTCGGCTGCTATCGCTGCTATCCGATTTATTTCCACTGGGCTCTCCCTTTACATAATGATCTCTAGGACGATTCTCTACTTCATTTTGACTATTGCCAGCCAGACTATTTCTATTTGCTATTGATGATGTGATTGGTGATTGGTAGGATAAATCATATTTCGAATGAGGCAACAGTGGTTTATCATCTTGTTCTGATGCAACGCCAAACAGAGAATTGCTCAGATTTCGTTGTGCTGTACAGTAAGGATATTTGAGGGATGATTCTACGTAAGGCAAAACATTAATCGCAAAATAACTTTGCTGACGAAAAGTACGCGTTTACCTTTCTTAAATCGTGGACTTAAGAATTTTTCAACTAGAGGTGCTATTAAAGGCTTGATATCGTCCAATAATGGATCAGATATTGGTTGAGCTACATCGGAGCTAGCCTCCGGACAAAGAAACACATCGATTTCACCTCCTTTGTCAGCTTTGAGGTGAATTTCTCTAGGGTTCGATGAGCCGGGTAGCTAAAATTTATCTTCTTTTAATACAAAGCCGATCATCGATTAACACTAATAAAAATACCACTAGCTTAGCCTCTGGCGGCGCTTTAATGATAATAACTGTTTGATCCTTAAACACCGGTAACTTCATTATATCCAGATTCGTCAGATAAGCGGATTGTGTACTTTCGAATTGTGAACTTAACTCATGTCGAATGGTCTTAATCATTTCATCCAAATGATTTTCCTTTTGCTCCAAACTATTCGATTCCCCTTGCATTCGGACGCATTTGTCTTGATTCACAAGAGAATGGCCCAATTTCCACTGGATGTTATTTTTCGATTTTTTCTCCAATATTCCAATACCTTCCAGCACGTTAGTGATGTCATAAATGCGACGCTTCTGGACGTTTAATGTGACTGACGCCTGATTCAAGTTGACACTACCATCTAGCGAATCTTGCAGCAGGTCGATAAACTTTTTTGTTAGTAAACCTAACGATGTATCGTATCTGAAAGAGAGTTAGTTTTGCTGACTTTAACGCAAAGAAAAAACGACGGAATATAAGACTTTGAATACCTTGTTCCTTCTGAATATCTCTTGTTCTGCTTTGCACTTGGTTTAATTACAATTTCTTGTTTTATTTGTTTCGGTGGTGTGGGAGATGGAGGGGGTGTCATACGACGACGTTTCACTGCCTAAAAGGCCAACAGTGAAATGTTATAAAATTTAATGAAGCTGTCACAACGTTCAATGTTCACCGTGAAAGCAACGAATACTTTTCTCCGCTTGATGACTTTTTTCAGGGGAAATATTCTCCCGAGATAAGTTTGGTAAAAATGGCAGTCTGTCATCCTTCAAAGGAGTAGTTTGTTTGAGAGAAGCCAAGCAGAGAGAGGCTATTCGCACGCATGTAGGGAGAGACTATTCGCACGAATGTAAAGACAAGCTGCTCTCGCACATGTAAAAGGACTATTCGCACATACATTTTGTTGAAATCTGTGCGAAAAGGAAAACTGTTTGCAAATGTGTGAGGGGCAAACGTGCGAGGGGCAAACGATTACAGGTTTGCGGTTCGACCTTTTTTCCAAATGGGACCCGAACCGAGCCCGAACAAAAATAAAAATTCAAACCTGAACCGAGCCCGAAACCCTGACCCGAACATTTATTGAAAAGATTTCTTTTGAAACTTTTTTTAAAATTCAATTTTGAGAAAATAATTGAGTGAATTTTTTTTCGGGTCGGGTAAACCCGACAAATGAATTCGGATTCGGGTCGGATCTCCTTTTTAGTCGAGTTTCGGACGGGTCCGCTAACGTCTACAAACGACTCCCTAAAAGTGTATGACAAGATTTAAATTTTAAAAAGATTTTTACAGATGTTTTAATGATTTTTTTGTGATTAAACTAAATTAGCGGTAATTTCTAGTTGAGGGAAGGGGGAGAGGACCTTTCCCTGATCACAAGTTAGAGGTGTGCGGGCCGACCTTTTTTGGAAGCCCGGCCCGGACCGAACCTGATCCGAAATTAAAACCCGAAGCCCGACCGCCCGGAAAACGCTGGCGGCTCGGCCCGACCCGACCCGAACCCGATCCGAAATTAAAACCCGAAGCCCGACCGACCGGGATTTTCTAAACCCGAAAGCCCGAAACCCAAACCCGTGAAAAGTAGTTCGGGTTCTGGTCGGGTTCGGGTCGGGTCGGGTTCGGGTGGGCTTTTTTTCGGATTTCGGGCAACCCGCTCACCTCGATGTGATTTGAATATTCTAGAATGCATCATTTTCAAAATTTTTTTTTGTGGTATTATTATCGAACCCGAATCGTAAACCCGATAAAAAGTACACCCGAAACCCGCCCGACCGGAAATTTTAAAACCCGAAACCCGACCGACTGGAATTTTCTAGACCCGAAAGCCCGAAACCCAAACCCGTGAAAAGTAGTTCGGGTTCGGGTCGTGTCGGGTTCGGGCGGGCTTTTTTTTCGAATTTCGGCAACCCGCTCACCTCTATCACAAATATGCAATTGTTAGGTGGCGGCGCTTACTCTGCTTGTAAACTATGGCGGCTCAAAGCTATATATTTCACATGCGATTGATAAAAGGACAAAAAAAACTGCGGGAGGGGTAATTTAAGGGTGTGGAGTGGATGTATGGAGATCGAAGTGTCGACTTTTATGTGGCAGGTGGCGCTCTACGTATGTAAAAAGAAGCTAATTTGGAGCTTTACGTATGTAAATAAAATTTTATTTGGTGATTTATCGGTGTAAATAGAATCAAGTTTGACGCTTGACCTTTGTGAATAAAAGCTACGTCAAATTAGCTATGTGAACAAGTATGCACTTACCCTGGGATACGCCACGAGGAGGCTGTTTACATGTATCCCAATGGGCCTGAAAAGAGCCGTTCGTTATAGTGAGTTGGAGACACCTCGCTTCGTCAATCACAAACCCCCTCACTATCTTCCTGTCATTTTAACGTTTTTTAGGACGACTGTCGCAAATTTACCGAATATTTACCGCAAATTTACCTAAAAACTCTAATATGACAGCAATATACTTAGGTACAGTTGGAGTCATAAAAATACTTTGCGATTGACGAGGCGAGGGATCTCTAGCTCACTATAACAAACGGACATTTTCAGGACCATGATACATGTAAACCGCCTCCTCGTGGCGTATTCTCGATTTTTTTACATAAAACGTAAAATTAGCTTTTATTCACAAAGGTCAAACACCAAATCGACTTCTATTTACACAATTAGGCGCCAAATTAGATTTTATTTACATTCGTAAAGCGCCACCTGCCGCATGCCGCACAAATTTAAAAGTCGACACTACGATCTCCATCCATCCCCACCCATAAATTGCCTCTCCTACACTGTTTTTTGTCATTTTATAAAGTTTCGAAACATTTCAAATTAACAGATTCGAGCCGCCATAATTTCCTAACGGAGTACGAGCGCCACCTAACGGTTGCATATTTGTGATCAGGGGAAGGTCCTCTTTCAATCCTTCCACTCCCCCCTCAACTAGAAATTACCGCTAAACTGAAATTTTTCCGATATTTTTTAACTTGTCAAAAGGTCATTTATCCGTCGCAAACGTGTGTGAGTTAAATCAAATGGGCCTATTCACTAAATAGTGTTTTTTCCCGACAAAACTATCCCTATTGGTAGTGAGAAGATACATGCCAATTGACAGGATTCTAATGTTGGATCATTTGAATGTTTGCGAACATTCCTCCTTTTATATGATATAACGAGGAAACAAATCTAAGAATTTTTTCATTAACAGATGCCTCACTCAACCGAGAAACAAAGACAACAATATTTAGCACTCGTGTAGACAAAATGTGCAGAGGACGCGAAACCTCATAAAAGGCAGACCTTCCAGAAATATTAATTGTTCAGTTCCATTGAGCAAAGGCTGCAAGGTTACTCCCAAGGAAAATCTGCTCGTTTTGTTATTTAAGTTATCTGCCATCAGCAGACGAATAGGCTGCCAATAATCATAACGTTCCTTATTTCAACAAGGAGCGATTCACAAATCACGCATGGGGAGGGGGGGGCTCGATAAAAGCGTACTGCCACACAATCTAATGTATGAAAATTGGCCGTGCGAGGCTCCTAAGCTACCCACCGGGAAAAACCAAGTTGATGTCGCGAAAAGTGTGAAAACTTGGTGTGTTACCTTATAATAATTTGTTATCCGAAAATCGTTATCCTTTTTCGGTGTATCCAATGTGAAACTTGGTTGCAATGTGGCCCCATAACCGTGGTCCAATAAATGCGAATTCATTTTGGCTGGATATGTGGTCGCCGCACCGGCGATTGTATTTTGTACATTTTTGAAAGTTGCTGTTTGTTGCGACGTTAAGTTGGTACCAGATTGGCCTGCTTTTTGAATGACTTGGTATGTGCCGATTGATGCGGGTTTCGGCCAGTTGAGTTGCTTTGTTTTTGTAGCGGCTGATTGATCATTGTGTGTCTTATATTGTGAATGTTGAGTAAAATAATTGGACATTCTGTCCACATCAATTCAAAATGACACCGACTTTGAACTTTGATTTAAAAACCAGAAGCTGGGTAACACCGCGTTACAACTGAAAATAACAGAAAAACATCGCGTTAGAAAATAGATCGATCGTAAAAAAAACGATTAAAAAATCATTAGAATCAAAAGCAGAATCAGGCCACACAGAACATAGCTTCAAAACATTAACAATATGTATGGCGACGTTGTTCAGATGTCCATACTTTTGTTTCACATGAGCTCAACAGTTTTTATAATTTATGTTAGAGAACCAACGTAAGTATTTCCTTTCAGTTACTTTTCTCAAGAATTCAATTTCTCTACAAAGGAGTCGCCGATTGCTTGAATGCTTTTCTTTTTTGTGTTTATCTTTTTTTTTCAAATTTTCTCTTTTAAGACTCATTCTAAGGGAAGCCAAAACTTCTATTTAATGTGAAATTTTTATATTTTACAGTGTTTGAGGATTGCTATTTCGATAACATTCGTTGTTATACGATTCAAACGGTATTTACAAGGGTTCACTGTGACTGTAACACAATACGCTTGTGAATTAGGTTTTCTTTATTCCCGTTCCCTTTCGTAAAAAATGATTTGAATAGAAAAAATTGGCCTACGTCATCTCAGTAAACTTCATAATTTATCTAATTTTTAAATAGACAAATCAATCAAACCAGAACTATTGAAAATCGATTAAAATCACTTTTACATTTTCCTCATCATATCAGAATTCTCAGCAACATTCGTTTTTTTCTGAGTAAACTCTTTAGTGTTTCAAGTCGTCTTTTTCTAATTCGTGGCCAGCGCTACGATCGACTTTAAGTACACCGTTAAATGTGCACTTATTTCGTGCGGAGCAAACTTCACTATCATGCAATAATCTTGTGCCACCCACTTATCGTGTGCAGATCTGAGGCGATAAGTGGCTGTCGCCAGATTATGTATTGGCCATTCTCACTTCGGAATGATTTTTTTTTTGGCTTGTGGGTATTTCAACTTTATATGAAAACTGAAAAAATTGTTCGGTACTTTAAGTTCTCATCGATCTTTCGATTCCTTTTTGTAGGTCAAAATAATAGGTTTAGAGGTTGCGCAACGAGGTTGAATTTAATGAATTTTTAAATTCCCATGGGAAAAAAACTTCAATGACATTGCGTAACCTCTAAACCAAATTTCTTTGACCTACAATGTTCTAGCCTTTGTTTCACAATCCAAAAATGAATTGATAAAACGATGAGCACTTGAACTTCCACATAATTCTTGGCATTTTCATGGTTAAACAGCAGTTAATTTCTATGAAGTTGGCGACTCTGACTCAGAATTTCTGAGTGTTGTAAACAAGAGCACGTGACTTAGCATTTACACCGATTTTTTGAATGGTCGAATCGAGTTACAATTCGATTGTTTCTTCTGTGACACCTCGTGATCCAAAAAAAGAAATTTTTACAGATAACCAGCACGTTTTTCGGCAACGGAAGCAGAATTTTTTTTTCTCCTGTTGCTACACTCAATGTTATTTACGGAAAATGTGAATGTGAACTTACAATTTAAATTTTAAAAAAAATCACGACACTTTTA
>CM055405.1:44328384-44404910 GCA_029228625.1 Pseudolycoriella hygida | reverse complement strand
GCTTCGACTTCCCGGTAGCTTCGACTTCCCGATGGCTTCGACTTCCCGACGGCTTTGACTTCCCTCTTCTCGTTGCTTTTTACTTCCCGCTTCCCGATGCTTTTAACTTTCCGGTTGCTTTCGACTTCCCGGCGGCTTTCACTTCCCGCTTCCCGGTGCTTTTGACTTCCCGATGGCTTCGCCTTCCCGGTGGCTTTGACTTCTAGCTTCCCTGTGCTTTTTACTTCCCGGTGGCTTTGATTTCCCGGCGCTTATGACTTCCCGGCGGCTTTCACTTCCCGCTTCGCGATGCTTTTGACTTCCCGATGGCTTTCGACTTCCCGGCGGTTTTCACTTCCCGCTTCCCGGTGCTTTTGACTTCCCGGTGGCTTTGACTTCTCGCTTCCTGGTGCTTTTTACTTCCCGGTTGGCTTTGATTTCCCGGTGCTTATGACTTCCCGGCGGCTTTCACTTCCCGTTTCCCGATGCTTTTGACCTCCCCGTGGCTTTCGACTTCCCGCTTCCCGATGCTTTTGACTTCTCGGTGGCTTTCTTTTCCCAGTGGTCATTGCTGTATAGTAAAAAAATTTCCAATGGTACAATTTCCCGGTCGAAATGCAAAAAATCCAAAGGATTTCCCGGGATCCAACTTTCTTTTCCAAAAACCTACCGGGATCCAGTATCCCGCATAATTTCCATGCACGTTACATGCTGTACATACCTGCCGAGTGACGAGATTTATGCCGAAACGTTTCACCGACCCTCAAACAGTTGAATCAGGTGGCGGCGATCTGAACTCATGTTAAAACCTCCACAGTGAATCTATAAAACCCCTGTACTTTGCGCTTTGTACGGGTCTGATAAGAAACTCTGAACGATTTTTTTCATCTATTTCTTTCTAACGCACTACGCGTTACACTGATTTGAATTTCCTCGTTTCTCGCTTATTTTGTATCTCAAAAAATAATTGTTCCTGCAGACCCAATAGACTCATACGAAGTACTTAGGTCTGTGATGTATTTCTATCACTTCAAATTTGATAAGATTGAAAAATCGCCTCTAAAAATAATTGGGCTACTTTCCTGAGCGGCTGTGGATTGGAAAAAGCTCTTTCGCATATTATTGACACTTTCAAATTGTAATTACAATACCTTCAGATGTACCTCTGTATGGTTTTTGGTGGGAAATAGTAGATTATGCGAGGGACAGATAAACCTAGAAAATCCTTTTATGCTCAAAAGAAAATCGATTGTTAAGAAAATCCCAAAAAAAAGTCCTTTGAGTTGTACGAAAATCCTTGGAAATCAAAGGAACTCCTTGAAAATCCCGAAAAATCGTGTAAAAATGATTGAAAATCCTTAGAAATTGACGAAGAAAATCCTTGAAAATTTGGAACTTGATGGTGAAACCTAATCCGGGATTTGATAAAGCTTTTAGAGTTAGCATCCCATCAAGGCACGATTGGGAAAGTCGCTTAACCAGTCCACAGGGAGGTGAAATAAATTGGTACTCTGACGGCTCCCGCCTGGGTGGCGGCTCAGGGGCAGGGTATTGCTGCCCACAGATGAATATAGAAAAATCTTTGTCACTAGGAAAATGGGTAACTGTGTTTCTTACAGAAATAACGGGCATTCAAAGATGTTGTAAATTAATTCTCTCAGAAGGTCAAAGTGGACATATAATAAATATCTACGCAGACAGCCAATCAGCACTTAAGGCATTAGATAGCCATAGATTCTCATCCTCATCAGCTCTGAAGTGTAGAGATTCCCTTCAGCTCATTGCAGCCCGAAATCAAGTGAACTTAATCTGAATTACTAGCCATAGCGGCTTCATGGGAAACGAGATTGCAGATAGACTGGCCCGTGAAGCGTCTTTTAAGGGCCTTGTAGGCCCGGAGCCGGGAATTGACCTGCATATGCACCTGCGGGGAAATTTTTTTATCTTCGAGGGGGAGTAGATAAAGACATTTTCCCGCAGATGCATTGCAGATGAACATGAATATGCATAACAAATGCATATAAATTGCATATTCACCAAACGAACAAAACAAAGTTTGACACCAACAATTAATGTATTGTTTAGCGCCCTAGGGAAGCACTGCTGTGAATTAAAGAATTTGCATCGTCTGTCGTTGATAAGTAATACTAATCGATTATTTCATGAAAGATGTCTTTGATCAACGAAGTCATTTATTAGAAATCGAAACCCTTTCAATAGTCGGGATTGTCGGATGGAACTATTTTGTACACACAAAACTAATTGTTACATTTAATTCAACATTGCAAGTTCGTTAAATTGTAATATTTGTTACCAGAACCAAGACAAGTGGAAATACAATGCACCGACTATACCTGGTGGTATATCCATGCAACCAAATAATGGCAAGCCTCCCCATCAGATACTGGGTCACAGTCAACACCAATCGCATCTACAAAATCATTTAAATCCAACAGTTTTAAATCACACCCTAAATCAGCCAGTGCAAATGATTCCGGGCGGTATTTTTGATCACGTGCATCAAAGTGTTAATGTGAATGGTGTTAAACCGAATGAACAATTAGTGTATTACAGTGGGCAACCACATTCGGGAGTGATGCAACCACATCAATATCCCAGCAATCGTAATGCAGCTGCGGTGAGTAAAAGATCTTTTGTTTTAAACTTAGTCTTACTCATTTCTGCGCTGATAGATCATGCACATTTCGAAGAGATATGTGCCAGTGATTTTTTTAGTTAATAAACTTTACCCGCCGTAGTCACTGCATCACGGTCTTCAGAGACAAAATTACGCGTCATAAATTATTTTTAGATCTTTGGGCTTTTTTAGCAACACATTCTATCAAACTATTGTCACATGACATCGATCCTGCCAAACATTCGATTTAACGAAAAATTCCTCGCGTTGTTTCCAAATCATATGATCCAAATCCAAAACAGGAAGCTGCTTCGATATTTCGTTGTGTGCTCTAGCTCTATATTTAGGTTCAAATCATTCATGATCAACGTTCGATTTAGAACTAAACACGACCATAGTACTCCCTGTTTAGTATGCGTTTCGTTCGCACTCTTTTGCTTCGTGAGATTTTTCCTTGTTGCCTCACGTAAATTACTCATTTGAAAAGTGTCGCTGCTACTAAGTAGTTATTGAAAAAAAATGTGACAACTAGCAAGGCAAACAGAATTCTTTGTCACACATAAAAACATCACGAGCAGTGGACTTTAGAGAGGGGGATAAACAAGATGCAAAATAATTCGAAATATGAAACTGGACACCTTATACGATGCTCTCAATCATTCAATGAAAGTGTGAAAGTGACGAATATAGTAGACTGTCCAGTTTCATATGAATAGGTACTGTATATTTGGTGCAGGACCGTAGCTAGGGGAGTGAATGTGTAGGTCGGCGCACACCATATGTGTTCTAACATGTTTGACAAAATTTTTGCTTCACTGAGGAAAATATCCACCAGCGGCGTACGAATTATTGTGTTTATAATATACACCGCCGACGAATTATATACGCGGTGAATGTATTATCAACCTTATTGAAGTATTGTGTAGTATGCCATTCGTAACGAACGTGTTATGAGCTCACATAATACGTGCGCGGCGTTCGTAATAAGTGTACGGTGGATAAAATACGTCGGCGGCGTATGTTATAAACACAATTCCTACGTCGCTTGTAAATATTTTCCTCAGTGTTCCAATATTACAGTGGACGGGTTGGCACAGTGGTTAGCGTACTGGCCTTCCACCAAAACAATCCGGGTTCAAATTCCGTTTCGGAAAAATTCTACATGGAATTTTTCTAGCAAGTGTAGCGCATTAATAACGTCCTAAAGTTCACTCAAGCTTCAAAAGTTGGGTAGTTGTGGTGTGTTTGGTGCCCATAACGACGTACACACTGAATGAATCGTATGACGTAACCCATATACGACGAATTTGTGCACGAAATATCTAAGCCTACACTTAGGCGAGATAATAATCAAGCGCCTAACAATTCTTGGAGTAATTGCATAATAACAAAGACGCTACATTCGCATTACTCTGAGACGTGGTTCGGAAGTCACGTTAAGCCGGTGGTACAGACAACACTTGTTATTGGCTGTAAAAAGCTGTTAGTGGAGTCTCTAAAATACAAATACAAATAACATTGTTTTAACTAAGTGGCTACTTGCACCCGAGTGGCAGTGGTATTATGAATCATATTTGTATGCGGGTAAAAATAATATTCTACATGTACGAATGCTATCCGCCCGTCTTATAGACGCTACAAATACTACTGCAATTATTCGTTCCCGCGTGAAAGCAACATTTACCATACAACTGTTACTCTTTGCATCTGCCTTCGTTTAAACCAAATTACGTCAATAAAATAATAAAATTTTTTGCAAACAGCAAGGTCCTATTAAGTTACGGTACTGTTATCTTGTAGATAACATAACTGAAAGGAACAAAGTCTAAAATTCCTTTGAGTTCCATCTTAGAGTTTCGAATTTGATTTTAAGGTTGGAGGTACAAACGCGCGATGTAAAAGAGTTCTATAGTTCTATACGATGCACAATATTTTTCAGAATGTTGAAAGTTCTTTCGATTCGTAGCAGCTTACATCTCAATGACAGACTTTGTTGTACGAGGGAGCAGCCGCCCCCTTGCTACCACCAAGTCATCGCCACTCGGTGCAAAAAATTTGTCTGCGAAAAGTTGCCTACTTGTTTTCCGTTCCTAAACTACTTCCGGTGTTTTTAGTTATGACCCACTATTTAGACATGACATGACATAATATCCATCTATCTTCAATCTCTTTCCCTCTTCACTACTCGACTACCTGAGACATATTTCTTACTTCTTTACTTTAGATATTTACTTCCATCCTCAAAGAGAACAATGGTATATTTAAATGTGAAACCCAGATGATATGCAGGCTGTTGTTACTAACTTTGATTTACATCGAACTGCAGCACACGTTTGTTTTAACGTTCCCATGTCTCCCCCTTTTCGACTATTAAGATGGGTAATCCACCTATGCTGCAGAGATAGAAATGGGACATGGGAATAATCGCAATAAGTCAGTAATTATCAAAGAGAGCTAAAGCCCACAAAAAGTTTTATAAATCTAATTTACCTTATTTTGACCCACACTGCGAAACCTTACTGATATTACGATGTTGTGCTGTCTATTAGCACTTAGCAAGTTCCCGATTACATAAGTGAAATTTATGAAGAGTTCGTTGAAAATTACCATTTACTGAAGTCAAACTTTGTTGATGAGAATACTCTGGAGACATAGCAAATAATTTTCGTGTTTCGCTAAGTATACAATTTTATTTACTTTGAAGACACAACATTACATTTCGTAGGCTCCCCTCTTTATTTGTAACACAAGTGTTGAAATAAAATTTCGTGTTACTTTGGGATACTGTCAATACATTTGTAAATTAAATGTTTATCTGTGTTGCAAAGTACGAGGGGTAAAAAAGAATTGTGACAGAGTCCATTCATTAAATGACTTATAAATGCAATGGGTACGGAAATGACTAACAATCCTGTCTAAATGTCTGCAACTGTCATAACAAATGTTGTGTGCAGATGGCATCTAAATCGATGAAATGCTCGCACATGGTCTGTAAAAGTACAAAAGTAATGCGGTGCAACATTTTTAGACTCGTACGAAGAACGAAGAGGTTTTTGGCCTTTTGTACATAACTCGGACAAATCTTTTCCGATTTTCATAAATTTTTTTTTGGCTTGAAAGATCAGGAAAAGTCAGGAACACACTCAGCGGTATATGAAGTTCTAGAAAAAATATTCCTAGGTATTGACGATGGGAGGAAGATCAGTGCTGTATTCCTTGATTTGCAAAAAGCTTTTGACTGTGTCGACCACAATATCCTTTTGTATAAACTACAGGTAGCGGGAGGTCCACTTAAGCTATTAAGAAGCTACCTGACAGGTAGGAAGCAATGTGTCCTCCTAGGTAATTCTAAAAGTGGGCTTAGAGAGGTTAGCGTAGGGATACCTCAGGGAAGCGTGCTTGGGCCGCTACTCTTCCTCATATACATAAACGACATCTTCCGTCTTCCTACCGTGGGTGAGACAACCTTGTTTGCTGACGATACGGGTGTATTCTATTCATCGACCTCATCCGGAACGAATGTAGAGTCTATGAATCATGATGAAGATGATACAGGATTTCCTACACATAAACAAGCTCACTCTAAATATCAGCAAGACGAAGTGGATGTGCTTCGAGCATACGGTAACACCAAATATTTACGATGTGAAGCTGGGGTGCAGATAGTGGAGCGGTCATGTGTCGGAAGATGGCGAGGGTCTGTGGAATTTTATGTAAGCTTAAAAAAATACTCCTAACGGCAGTGCTCACGAAAATTTATTATGTCCTGGCCCGCTCGATCTTGTGCTATCTACCAGGCGCCTGGGGCACAGCAAACAAGAAGTCTATCGTGCAGCTTCAAGTCTTACAAAAAAAATGCCTTAAGCATGTGAACAAGCTTCCTCTGCGCCAACCGACCGTAGACTTATTTACTAGATTTTGCCCTCGCGTATTAAATGTTGACAGTATAATTAAGTACAGCGTGTGCTCTTTTGTGCATAAGGCTATTCACGACCTGACTTACTGTACAATCGACTTCAAGACTGCAACCCACCGGTACCATACTCGTAAAAGGCATTTTCTGAGACAAGCAGCAGTCAAGACGGTGGGGGGCAAGAGGGCAATCTCTGTGAACGGATGTAGTCTATACAACTCGCTGCCTGAATCAATAAAGAATGCCTCACCGACACGCTTTAAGACAGAGCTGAAGTTATGGCTATTAAAAAATCAATACACTGGCTCTTGATTGAGTGTGGCATACAATGATTGGTCCTTAATAGGTTGTGATGCTGAAAACTGTGATATGAGGGGGCACTTCTTGCTCGTCGCACGGTGCTTGCCTTGCTGTCTCCATCTCGCGTAGTTTCCCACCCCTTCTTGCTGTTTGCCGATATCATAAAGTTGTCGTTCTGGATTTCAAATATTTTTCCTATTCCAGTCTTTTTAGTATTTAAGTTGTACCTAATCTAGTTTCAAGAAAATTTCAAGGCATCTCTTTACCATTATTATAATTTTTCTAGTTTTTAAGTGTTTTGGTTTACTCCTTAACATTTGTTTAACAGTGGAGTTCCATAATTTCAAAGTAAAATACGAATTGTATGGCTGACAATTTATGGAAGAAACTTTTTTGGATTTGAGTCCTTGCACTTAGCTAGGGCACTAAAAACGAGTCTCTGCTAGGGCCTCACGTGTTTTTTGTACATAACTCGAGTAAATCTTTTCCGATTTTGATAAATTTTTTTTTAATCGACAGGTCTATGAAAGCCCAACAATTTGTGGAAGAAACTTTTTTGAGATTGGGCACTTGGACTTAGCTTAGGGCACTTAAAACGAGTCTCTGCTAGGGCCCTACATGTTTTTTATACATAACTCGAGAAAATCTCTTTGTTTTAATCGAAAGGTCTAGAAATGTCTCACATGAAGAAAATTTTTTGATTAGAAACCCTTGGACTCAGGCAGGGCTCTAAAACTGAGGTTCTACTAGGGCCCAACGAAGAGCAATTTTTGTCTATGGAATTATGTGTTCTCTACTTAGGGCCCTAGGTAACTAAGGCCGGCCCTGGCCTAAAAAATGGTTTTTCGCTATGTTGTAGAGAAAATTGAGGTGAACATTTTGGGGGTAAATTTTGTGCTGTCGGAAGGGTTTTTTTACACCGTTGCTTCGGACGGGTTTTTCAATATTACCCTCTCGGCAATTTCCAATAATGTGAACGTAATTTCATACACTTAAGAGTTAAGGCAATATTGACTTAAATACGTTCGAGTCTTTTCGTAACATTAACTCTGTTTGCCACATCTATTCTGATACGTACGGGTCCCTTGCATATATTTCCATTTCGATTTACCCATCGGAAAAATGTGTTGTAGCGAAGAAAACCTTGTGTGATGACACAGTTCTTAAACTATAGTGACTTGTACAACTTGCGATTCGGGAATACAAAACTGAATTTGGTACCACTGAGACCATAATTCAACGACTTTTCGTTTGAAATAATTCATCGTATATATTTCGTAAATGTAAAAAAAGCACGTCAAATCATTTAAATTATTACGATTCATATCTAATGTCTTCAAATCACACTGTTTCTATGTTAATTTAGACTTAACTCAATCGTTAAAAAAATAATTCAATAGGAAAAGCCTCTCAGACAAGTGGATATGATGGCAAAAAGTAATTGCTCGATAAATAATAACCACTGACCCAATCATTTATATTAAAAATTAATGCGACAAATGGCCTTGGCTTCTCCGACAATATTTCGTTTTGATGTTCGGTCGTTTAAGGCACAACACTTGTGTTTATGTTGTAAGATTGTATAATAATATTCACAGTATACGCTTGAAGTTGTTCAGTTACATTATTTCTTCATTGTAATATTATATTTTCGCGGATTGAATTCAATATTGGAATCTTAAAGAAAATTTAATTCAAATCGATTATATTCAGAAAAGTTGACACCACAGCAAGGCGATCAAATGTGTGTGTGTCGAATTACATTTTGTTTTAAGTTGAACCTGTATGTCAAGTTATTGACAACTTAGTTCAGAGAATCTATCGTTAATATTCTGTTTCATCACATTGTATCAGAATACATCATTCCTCTGTTCGTTATAGCTTCACCAATCAGGATATTCTCTGATAACTACTACAATGCCCGAAGCAATGACCCGAATCTCGAAATTCTAAATCATTGTGGGCAGAGCACCTGATGCTGAAGGAAATGCTTTCGTACACCATTTAGTGCGTGTAATGCATATTGATCGATTTCTAAAATTATCTATCCATTGCATGACGTAGAGAAACAATACTTTAAAGTTTTGTTTTTCACAATTTTACCCCACTTTTGCTACTTCAAACAATAATGTTTATTTTTAAAGCCTTCTGCATACTCTCGTCTGTGCAGCCGCCGTGACGCTAGTCTTGAAAAACTAACTCAATGCTAAGTAACTTCACCAACTGTTTCAACCTAAAAAAGTGCTGAATTTTACAGAACTTTGTGTTGCTTGTGATGCTAACCAAAATGAAGAAACTGCTTTATTCATATAAATAATTTTATTGTTTTCTCGCGTATTGGGTCGCTTTACCAACCATATTCATGGGTGGGTAATGACACAACAAGTTTCATTCCCAAATTGGTGTTCGTTTTCCTCAGATTACACATAGTTTCACATTATTGCTCCACAACCAGCAAAACAACACACAGAAAACTGAGTGTTAAGTACTAGTACTAGTACGGAGGTCTCGATGTACAACAGTTAAAGCACATTCGTCTCCCAAATCTTACCACTCTACGCGGATCACATTCGTTATTTGCCCGAAGCTATCGAGGCATGGAATTCAATCAACAACTCAACGCATTCTTCGCTTGCTTGTCAGAAATCCTGGGATCGCACTAACACCATGCGTTTCATTGAATACGATTTAAATTTTACCAATCCATTAGATATCGCCCGCTTTAAAGCCCTCCAATGCGAAGAGTCAAATGCCTGGGTCAATGCAATTCCCTCCACACACATCGGAACATTCCTCGGCCACAACCAAATCAGAGTATGCGCCGCTCTGAGGTTAGGCGCTCCCTTTTACGCTCCACATATTTGCACCTTCGGGTCGTTTGTCACCGAACTGGGCATTCATGGATGAAGAATTCCCAGACACATCGAGATAAATAACATTTTGTGCCAAGCATTATCTTCCATCCGCGTTAATGCCACCTTAGAACCACTCGGCATTTTCCGAAATGACAGCAAGAAACCCGACGAATTGACTTTAGTCCCTTGGGCAAGAGGACGATATCTCGCGTATAGGACGCTACTTGCTGGGACACGCTCACCCCTAACCATCTCCGAATTTTCGTTAAAGGCGCCAGAAACACAACCGAGCTGGCATCTAGGTCGAAGCACTCTAAGTATTCGGAATTAAAATCCAGAAACTACATTTTTAACGCGGCTGCTGTTGAAACCCTTGGACCCTGGTCTTCCGATGCCTTGGATTTAATAAATAAAATCGGGCGCAAATTGAACCCTTGCTCATCGGTATTTTTAAAACAGCTGATCTCTTTGGCCATTCAGAAAGCAAACGCGTCGTCCATGTTAAGTTCAATTCCTTCCTCCACGAAGCTCGAACATGTCTTTTACTTATAGTTTCTTTGTTTTGTTAACCAAGTTAATCCATTCAATACAAATAAAACCTCTTCATACCACATGACTGGCGCCCTGTAAATGTGTTGAGTTAAAATTCGAGGATGAAATCTACGAGTGAAAATCTTACGACATTTTCAAGTCGCTACGGGATCAAAGCCCTCAAACTTATTGTGAATCATTGATATAACTCAAACACAGTCACTGACCGTTGTAATTACTTTTGTCATTGACATGACGCTTCAGACATTAACACATCTAGAACAGTTGCGTTATGGAGAACATTAGAAGAGATCAAAATTTCGACATATTGTGCTAATCATCAGTCAAGTCATTCAACTTTATATGTTGATGGGCAGGTGAAAGGCGAAGTATTGAAACTTCTATGTGTTCTCGGTTAGGGTCCTCAAATTTGTACGTAATTTAAAGGGGGTCAAGAATGGCAAAAAAAATCCGTACGGCATTTGTGAACAGCCCCTTAGAGGTAACATAGGGAGTTGTATCAATG
Source organism: Pseudolycoriella hygida (assembly GCA_029228625.1). Lineage (NCBI taxonomy): Eukaryota > Metazoa > Arthropoda > Insecta > Diptera > Sciaridae > Pseudolycoriella > Pseudolycoriella hygida. Next base: position 44,394,168 of record CM055405.1, on the reverse strand, counting down.
ATGTATTAAGTGTTATCTGCCATTTACTTACTATTCTATACGTAAGCTTGAACAATTTCTTTGTAAATAACTTTATTATCGTATCACTTACGGTGAAAAAATCAGAAAATATTCAAAGATTTTATTTAAGAGTTACCTTCAATGATCGTTTCGAAGGCACCTTCAACGACCAATTCGAAGGCGCCTTCGACGATCGTTTCGAAGGCGCATTAAACGATCGTTTCGAAGGCGCCTTCAACGATCGTTTCGAAGGCGCATTCAACGATCGTTTCGAAGGCGTATTCAACGATCGGTTCAAAGGCGCCTTAAACGATCGCTTCGAAGCCGCCTTCAACGATCGTTTCGAAGGCGCGTTCAACAATCGTTTCGAAGGCGCCTTCAACGATCGTTTCGAAGGCGCCTTCAACGATCGTTTCGAAGGCGCCTTCAATGATCGTTTCGAAGGCACCTTCAACGACCGATTCGAAGGCGCCTTCGAAACGATCGTTTCGGGGCGCCTTCCGCGATCTTTTCGAAGTCGTCTTCAATACATCGTTTCGAAGACACCTTCAACGATCAATTCGAATGCTTCTTCACTTAAACGATCGTTCCGAAGGCGCCTTCAACGATCGTTTCGAAGGCGCCTTAAACGATCGTTTCGAAGGCGCCTTCAACGATCGTTTCGAAGGCGCCTTCAACGATCGATTCGAAGGCGCCTTCAATGATCGTTTCGAAGGCACCTTCAACGATAGTTTCGAAGGCACCTTCAACGATCGTTTCGAAGGCGCCTTCAACGATCGTTTCGAAGGCGCCTTCAACGATCGTTTCGAAAGCGTCTTCAACGATCGTTTCGAATGCGTCTTCAACGATCGTTTCGAAGGCGTCTTCAACGATCGTTTCGAAGGCGTCTTCAACGATCGTTTCGAACGGAGCCTTTTATAGGGATTTTGAACTGTGGTGCTTGTTTTCCTTAGAGAGGATTTTTGTCATTTTTCTCCGTTTTCAAAAAATTTCACAAAGCAAATTAAATCGAGAGGTGGCATGATGTCCAATCCTCCAACTGTAGTCAAATTCGTCCGTCACCTACTCTAACAACTATGACAGAGATTCAGGAATTGAAAGCAACCTAGAAAGGAATGGAAAAAGTGGGAAATGCCTCACGCCTCACGCAAATATAAAACCTAAAGTCCTGTTCTTTAACGTCTAACGTCGCATAGTTAATTGAGATACTGACAATATAACAAAGTTTTTATTCGAAGTATTTGAATTGTGGCGGTTTTATTTACTGGGGTGCACCGCGTCGCACTTTCAAAAAGTGGGTCGCACCGACAGGGGCGTGGGTTGCATTTTTCCCTCGAGCTTAAATGTTATAAAAAGCCCTGGTTTCGAAGCCGCCTTCCATGATCGTTAAAAAGGTGTCGACGACTGCTTGAGGCTGGCTTACTAAACAACATTAACTCGTCAGACGTGTGGAAAGCGAGGATGGAACGACTCCTACATATCTTGAAGCAGGATTTTGAAACTGTGTGGAATGTGTAAATGTAAATGTAAATGTGTGTTTGCATGATTTTCAAACAATTTTCCAACGATTTTCCTTTTGTTTTAGAAATATTTATGAATAATATGATGAATATGGAACAATTTCGACCGAATTCCGTTCAAAAATCAAAAGATTTTTAAAGATTTTTGAATATCTTGTGCAAGGATTTTCAGATGTTCCTTTCCCTTGGTTGAAAGTGATAACAAAATCAAATTTTTGTAATACACTGTCGCTAGAGAGAGGCATAAATTAATTAAAAAACAGACTTTATATGAAACGAAGCAAATTCATAATAACCAAACGTAGCCAATACACCGCACCGTTGGATTAACTAAATTGTGCTACGAGAAATTAAATTATCGATAAAGTCTGAAATGAAATAGTTTTAATTAATTCGTTATATGTTTTCAATAAAACACGTTTTCCTGAAAATTGAATTAAACGAATGGTGAGGTCACAAATGGAGTTTTTTTTTCACATACTTTCAACTTAAAGCCTCCATTACCATCCACTCAATCGCGAAACTTTTTATCTTACATTAGTTACATCATTTAATGGTCATTTCAACTAAACTTTCGTCGGAGAAAAATTAAATTCAACGATTCCGTTATCAACTGCAAAATCAGTGAAAATGGATTCCATTTTCTATTAAAACTTTAATATGAAGCAGCGTCTGTGATGCTTCATAATAACTGTAATTGCATTTTGAGCGATTGTAAAATCGAATTTATTGATTTTTTATTTAGTTCAATTGTCATGGCTCACAATGGTGTTCACAATACAAGTTTCGTCTAACGAATATTGCTTGTCGAAAGATTAGTCAAAATGGTACCATAATATTATAGCCGAAAAGTGCAAATTGGTGTAGTATATAATAATAATCCGCCGTTACAACCCGTGGGGTCATAGGCTGGATTATCATGCTCGGAGCGGTAGCGGAGAGCGTGACGCAGTCCCCAAACCCCCCAAAAAAAACGTCCACAACCCAAAACAAATACCTTTGGGCAAGACACGATGTATAGGCGAACCTGCCCTCCTACCCCTCCAAATTATTTAAAAAAAAAACTACTTCCTATCCTGATTCCAACGCACTTTGGATCATCAAAATTGGTTGAAAACGAGCCGAGACATCGCCAATTAAAGATGACCAATTTCCATATAAAAGTGATGTTTGAAAATAATCAAAATTTTATTCCTGTGTTGTGTGTCCAGTGGACACTGTCCACGATGTATAGATCTATGTATGATCTATGATCTATGTCTCTATGTATCTGTCTACTTTTTTTTCTCGAGAACCGCCCCGGCGATTTCCTTAAAGTTTTTAGGGAAGTTCAGTTTCGGTTCCAAATGGAAAATTCTGCCGGTGGCTACACCCAAAAAAATGTTGGAACTGAGTTATTGGTCTTCAAAGTTTCCATACAACCCCCATATATGAAAATCCACCGACGACGGGAGCACTTCTTTGGCTACATCACGGCCGGTAGCGGTCACATCGCGGTGAACGGGGTATCAAATGAAAGGTATCGATCCACGGTCTTGTGGACATCGGTTGGGGAGTTCGTTGCCAGGAGTCGGTCAAAGTGGTCCGAAATGAGCTACGCTGCCGTAGAGCGACTATGAGAAATTTTTTTTTTGAAGTGACCGAAAATGATGTGTAATGATGAGGAAAGTGCGTAGGATGATGTGGGCAGTGTGTGGGATGATGTGGGAAGTGTGTGGAATGAAGTGGGAAGTGTGTGAGATGATGTGAGAAGTGTATGGGATGATATGATGAACACGAAGTGTTCCGAAGGTAGCCGAAGGTGATACGAAGTGTTCCGATGGTAGCCTAAGTTGTTGGAGAACAATTTTTTTAGGAAAGAGAAAATTTTTTAAAAGAAAAATTTGTTTGGAAAAAAATTTGTTTGGAGAAAAATTTTTTTTGAGAAAATGTTTTTTGCAGAAAAACTTTTTTCTGAGAAAATTTTTTTTGGAGACAATTTTTTTTCGGAAAAAGTTTTTTTCGAAGACAATTTTTTTTCGGAGAAATTTTTTTTCTAAGAAAATTTTTTTCGGAGAAAAATTTTTTTCGGAGAAAAATTTTTTCAACAACTGAAAACAACAAAAGCCTCTTTAAAGGTAGAGTGTGACGCAGTCCGTAGGTCTGTTTCCAAAATTAATGATATCGCTTGAGGTGACGCTATCGCTGATAATACGCAGAAGTTTGTTTGAATGGAACCTTTGTTCAAAATTTTGATTTCCTGAAAAATTTATAGCGCTTTTTTTAAAACAAAATTACTTTGCTGTAAAAAATTGCGTCACAAATGCCGGACCAAACGACGAAATAATTTTTCTGTACTTTCAGTTTTTGCGCTGCAAAAATTTGACTTTTGTTTCTTATTGTGTAGATTGTTCAAGGTAAATTACAATTTTTGTGGTGTGTAAAAACTGAAAGTAGTGAAAAATTATTCCGCTGATAGAGCAAAATAACAACACCAATACTATTCGACCTTGTCAAAAAAGTATGTTTTATGCAACTAAGTGTCATAAAGTCGAACTTTTAATGACACTGTTGTATAAAAAGTTTTCACCCAACCTGCGGCCTCGAGTCATAATTTAACATCTATGAAGTGGGCTGCATAAAACACTATTCCGCTACTTCCTTTTCGAAGTAGAATATAAGCAATTCAGAGCTTTATTGAAACTTTACTGAATACATATACTTTCATCGTCGTTTGGAAGTCAAAAATCAACATACCATAATGGCACAATTTTCGCTTGAAAAGGAAAATTTAACAATAGCTTCAAAATTGTGCACCTCGTTTGTATGTAGTGCAATTAGAATGAAAACATTTAAATTGTTAAGTTTTAATTAGAATAAGCGCGCAATTTAATAAAATGTTTCCACATCTGAACTTGGGATTTCTTAAGTAAAGCATTACGTTTCGTCTATCATATTGTTTGCATAACCGCTAACTTTATAGTTTTCTATGTCTTCTGGTTACAAATAAACTGAGTAATGATTGTAAGGGAATATAACATGTTGAGGTATAATAAAAGCCAATGCGCATATTCAATGAAAAGGATGTTGAACTTAAAAACTGGTTTCGTTATTTATGTGTTTTATTCATATAAACGTTGTATATGTTTATAACGTCAAAAGTGTTCAGGACATTTTATAAATGCGAAATGATTTTCTAAGACTTTATGTAACACTAACTAAAACAATTAGCAAAATGTTTCAACAAATCGGCCTAACAACAAAATTCTCTTTAATTGAATCGGTGTTTTCGTGAAACATCATTATGAACAGACAGAAAATAGGAATCTTGTAATACAATTCTAATTTTACTTTTCCTCCGTCAAACTTAATTGAATTTCACAGCCCTAACTTACAGCAACAATTACGGCAACGACCGACGGCGGCTGTTCTACACTTACAAACTAATATATTTCGTTCCTTGTGTATGTGAAAAGTTCCATGTTATTTTTCCAAACAAAATTACCCATCATATGATTTCAAGTAAAGAATATCCAAATGCCTACATTAATGGTTTCAGACCAATATGTGTGTGTTTTTCTACTATTATTGGATTTTTAGATTGTTGCTTCGTTCCTATCATTCAATCAACAGTATACTGTTTTGTTACAAGAGCAAGTATCGAGCTCTGTTTTGATATCGCATCGTTTTATGTTTAAGTAAAAAGTATGGTAAGGTAGACGCTTTTTAGCGATATTTTATGTTTTACTCAACACACACTCTACTTGTTTCAATTTATTTCACTTGGAAAAATATATACACGCAGCGCACAACCGAACCTTTTATGTGTGTTTGATTTTAATAACAAACCAGAAGAATAACAGAGAGCAATCAACCTCCATATATTATGGTATGTGGTGTAATGTAATCGCGGCTCTCCTGCTACGTTTGGATTTTTTAATTTCATTTTTTTTAGTTCGGTGTGTTGTTCAACTTAACGACGTGGTTTGCATATTATAAACTCGATAATACGTTTACGACCAATCGCTTGCGTATATGTGTTAATATGCACTGAAAAAAAAAGAGATATGAGCCGACACACCATATGTGATAAACATATGTGTAGGTCGCTCAACCTCAACTTTATTATACTCCAATAACGTATTGTTAAACAATCCGCGTGAGGCGTATATGTTTTACATGTAAGATGCTTATTTAATGTGGCACACGGAAATTAGTAAGGCGCAATACTTGATGTTTGTATACCATGAAAATGTGTAGCTATGTGAGAGATAATGACGAAATTGTCAAGTACAACAATTCTTGTTTAACTCGTCACACGACGAATTTCAAGATGTTAGATATTTAGATCGAAGAAACAAATAGTAAATTCAGCAGATGCCAACCATCGATGTTTTTCGTTGGTATAAAAACAATAGATCAAATGGATTATAAGTATAACAAACATACGTCAGTATGCATGGAAAAACAACTAGGCGTACGTCTTTAGCGTTTACCGAGTATACGCTATTCGAGTATCAGGCGTGAAATTTATCCTTCGTCGAACACTTTATAATCTTTTATCATTGACCTGGAGTATTCGGTAAAAGAAGAAAACAGTTTCTTAAGTGGAGGTATGCAATGTCAGCCATAACTTCCTATTTATTTATTTAGCGTATGGATTTACAACTGATGTTTACAATTATTTTTTGACTTATATTCTAATGACTTGAAGACCAAGAAGTCGAAGGACAGGTTTGGCTTCTTTCTATCACAACATTAAGTTTATTCATTTCTATTTCACACATTTTTCAATCTTGTCGTCCGCGTAAATACAGTGCAGTTTGCCGGGAGGTTGGTTGCCCAACAGGTTCGGCATCCGATATGATGACATTTTGTCCACAGTGACCACACGAACCCAGCTGTGTGCTGCTCTTGGGTTGCCGTCGTTCGCGTATTTTTTTTGAGTATTTGGAAGTTGAGTGCCATCTCTGGGATTCTAGCGGTAGAACCACTTGTCATCCCATTCGGTTACTTTCTCGACTGCTCTTTGTACAGTGCACAAACTGCTACGGATGTGAGTGACGTCACATATGATTCTTTATGTACGGTCTCGTTACGGGGCCAGAAATCCCATAACTACTCAATTTATGAAGCTTGGGTGAACTTAGTGATGTTCCATATTGATTGTTTGTTACAGAAAAATCCTATACATTCCGAGAATCGAACCCGGGTTTTCTGTGTGGAAGACAAGTGCGTTCACCACTTCACCATCCCATCCGATGCAACAAGGAATACAGAAACTCGGAGGAATACAGAAGAAGCTCGGTTCCAACTCAAATTTCAACATGCAATCAGCCCGCCTCCTTGAGTTCTATAGCTTGCAATGCATAGAGCAGCTGCGGTTAGATGAACTTAAACTTTGGCCCAAAGGGATTTTTAGAATCAAGATTTTCTTCTTCTATTTCTTCTTTCTTAGCCTTTATTGTATCCACTGCTGGATGTAGGCCTTTCCCATAGATCGCCACTTCTCCCGGTCAATTGCCAATTTGTGTGTGCCGTTCTTTTGATGTCGTTGGTCCATCTTTCCGGTGGGCGTCCCTTAGGGCGTTTCGTTGGCGGCCGCCATTGCATAATTGTTTTCCAGCGATCCAGCGATCGTCGGTCATTCTGGCAATATACCCGGCCCAATTCCATTTTAGCTATTCGGTCCATAACATCGATGACTCTCGTTTGCTGTCGGATCCACCCGTTTGTCATCTTGTCTCTAAGTGAGATTCCTAGCATTGCCCTTTCCATGGCCCTTTGTGCAAATCTCAACTTGTTCGCTGATGCTTTGATTATTGGGAGAGTCTTGGCTCCGTACACTTTCCTCTTCAGACTGTTGTTCAGGTTGCTCTTGAAAATGTTCCGCAATTTGTCGAACGCCACCCAACCCAACCGAGACCGATCTTTCTTCTTATTTCAGCCGTTTGATTGTTGAGACCGAATTTCATGACATAGCCTAGATACCTATACGAATCTACAGTTTCGATTTCCTCGTCTCCGATTTTGATTGGTGTAGCGCAATCGATGTTTGTCATAACCAGAACCAAGATGCCTTCTAATATTCATTTGTTCCAGAATTTAAACTAACACTAACCTGTCACCTGGCACTGGGATACCTATCTGGAAGATCGATCGGTTTTCAAGGTTCTTATAAAATTGAATGTCTCGTTCATCAATGAATCACTTCATTAATTCTTAAAATGCTCATACAATTTCGGTCGGTTCGATTGAGCTTATGAATTAGTGTTTTAGATTAGGCGGATTGTAAGTTCCGGAAGATTGTTATAAAGCCACATCTGCCAACCAGAACTAGATTTACCAATATCAAAGCATCAATCAGTCAACCCAAAGTATCCATTGTTCAACATTTCTTTATTGCAATTAATTAGCATGTTCGGTCGATATTGATTTAAATAATTTATTTCTCTTCGCTGAATGTATATACAGTACAGCACACACATTTCAATCATTAGCTACCACACATAACCTGCCAAGCATTTTTACGATTAGGTCTATGCTTATGCTTTCCTGTACAGCACATACTTGAAATTTTCTCAGTGTGTGTCTAGTGTGATGAACATCACCAGGCCGTGGAGTTCATTTCCATAAAATCTACTTTGGTGTGTACACAAAACACCACACCAGAGAATTTTTGTATAGAAATTCTATTCTTGCAACAAACAAATAATGAAGTAAATAACGAAAAAAAAAGACGAAAAAAATTATTTTAATAAAAACTAAAAGTTCTTCAGTGTTGTTACCTTAACAATTTGTTGTTTAGCTGAGCAAGACAATATTCTGGTTGATTTTTTTCATTTCTGATGTAGTTGTTGTCGGCAAATATGCCTAGAAATTGTGAGAATATTTCAGTCGCTTGTTAAATCTACAATAAGTTTCATCTATCCATTGATTTAAGACCCAACATTTCACTGAATCGTTTCAAATTCGTCAACCGAAAACAATATATTCCGGATACGAATTTAATGTGATCACCCAGGGACAAATCTTTTAGAGTAAATTTCTCTGAATAAATTTCCTGACAGTTTTGTGAGTGTCCCAACCAAAGTGGATAATAAAAATAAATACGAAAGAAAGAACTTCATATTTTCTGGCGTTTTAGTGCCACTGTTGTTAAGTGATTTGTAAAGCTGTTTTTTTTTTATTATTTATTTTTCTTCTTTTAAATTTTGTGCTTTTGAATGTCTAGAAAAGTATTTTTTTCTGAAACAGCGTCAACATAAACCGAATAGAACATAGAGAAAGAAATATATTGTGTATAATTTCAAGTGTCTCCACATTCAAAAATTGGATTACAATTTTTCAACATTTAAGGACACTAAACGGAATAACCCGCGATATCTCAAGATAGATGCTGTCGCTGTGTCTTCATTTCGTTATTTATTTAAATGATATAAATAGGTTTAGTGTATAAAAAAAACGAACAACCAAAAATAAGGAATTATTTACATCCGACAGTGAACACACGGTGTGATGAAACTCCTTCACGAGTTCGTATTTGCTTCGCCGGATGTTGGTGATATTGTTGCAGCAACCAATATGGTAAACTATTCCGTTTAAATTACATTGACTATACCTTTTTATGGTTACGGTTCAGTAGCACGAAATCTCTATCGCTAATAATACGTTACTTCCCTGCCTGTGAAAATGTTTTGATGACTGGGAGGCAAGAAACGCTAGTCATTAACACAATATTTTACAAGCAGCCAATGTACTATTTACATGCTTGTAAAATGTAAACACGAAAATTCACCTCCGAGGTGTTTACGCAAGTATCTAAACAATTTTAACTTGGCCAGAATGACGATTACCGTGTACTGAGAAGTAAAAGTTTTATGGGGCTAATTTAATTGGGTACTAATTGTGTTTATAAAGATTTGCATAAAAAATCAGTTTAACGAACTTTTTTCCAATTTTTGTTCCGTTGAGTTTTATACGAGCGTTTTGTGGAAGAATGCACATCACATTATTAGGAGAGGTTTTTTTTCATTGTATGCAACTAGTGGATACGTTCTCAATCAATCTCACAAGTCAGAATAGTAAATTATTTATCAATAGGTCATGTTATTTGTTTAATCAACGACCGCATTGGCGCTGGTAGGTCATGGGATTTCCACACAAAAATGATAATGCAGGTCATGGGATACGCCATTTGTTTCATTTAAAATGGCAGTGCTAAATCTTTGAACTAAACATTGAAACTAGACCAATTGTATGTACAGTTGGTTTAAAAACCCCATTAGTGGAGTAAATACAGGGAAGTTGTAATATTTTCCATAAAATTTATATGATGAGAAGGCAGATAATAGCAACAAGAATTTAGTCCAATTTTGGGTAAGAAAAGTTTCAATGCTTTACAGTTCGTCGCAAAAATGTGAACTGTCAAATTTGCGATGTTTTTTCTAGAACAGAATCCTGCGTAAATAACAAATTATTCAAAATAATAGCTCATGTACTTTCAGATGATAACTCTTACACAAATAATAGATGAATCAGAATTCAAAAATTTGAAGTATGAAGGTACAAACTTGTTCTGAAATAACATCGCAAACGAACTTGGAATGCGATGATTTTTCAGAGCAAGCTGGGACTCAAAATTTTCGAATTTTGATTCATTTATTTTTCGTGTAATAGTGCGTGAACTATTATTTAAATGAATTTAATTCAAATAGGTTCAAATTTACCATTCGTGCCAACCTGTCCTTTTAAGGAAGAAGGCCAGGTCGTGCACTTTAATTTTGTCTCTGGTCAAGTCATTTGGGCTTAGCTCTGGTTTGCCCAAGGTCTGTTGTCAGTGATATCTATATCTGGGGCAGTCACTAATAATATGGAAACCAGTTTCTTCGTCATATCCGCATGCACATTTGGGGTTTTCCGCATATCCTATAACATGGAGATATTTGTTGAGGCTGTTGGGTCTTGTTAGGAGTTCAACTACTCTCTTAATGTTCAGTAAACAGTCACCGACAGACCCTTTGTGCTTCACGTCGACTCAATTTCTAACGATACGTTTGCTCTCATTTTTCGTTATACACTGAAAATTCTTGGATTTTCTTGTTAGTTGTATGCTGCATTTCTATAGTGACACTACATATGCATCATACAACTAACGTGTAAATCCAAGAATTTTCAGTGTACCGCAGAAGGGTTCTGGCCCTATCGAACGCACGTATGCTCCCTTGTCTGCTAGTTCATCCGCTCTCTCATTCCCTTGGATACCAGAGTGACCCGGCACCCATAGAATTGTAACCTCATTTTTCTTATTGCCTAGCTCATTTAGAGTTTTCTGTGCTGAAGATTCTTGAAGGTTTCGGTACTAATCAGTTCATATATTGCTGGGAGCTCCGCTTGCATTACAGTGGTAAAGTATCCCAAAGGTATAGAACCAGCTTCATTACTGAAAAAACCAACTCCAGACAGTCCTTTTTTCTTGGACCCGTCTGTGTAGCTCACTAGGCCATCCACTGGGGGATAGATTTTTACCTACCCCATCCATTCTTCTCTACTCGGTATGACGCACCTAAAGTTATCTTCCAGCATTAAGACAGTCGAGATCTGGTCCCTCCTCATAAAGAGGGTTTCATCCTTCACAAGGTTGACTGTGATATGTCCTATAGCCGAGCTAGGTACCCACACTCCATTACGCTGGATATTAAGAGCTGAGCTGAAAGCTGTAGATTTTAGAGTCCTTGTGGCTGTGCTTACTTTCACCCCAGTCATACACAAACAATTCAATTCAGGCGAAAAAATTTCTATTTTGCCTCCACCCTCGAGAGAATAGTTGCTCTCCCACCCGGGTGACAATTATTAATTCGAATATATTTTCGATTCCATGCCAACTTCATGTTAAGTGTCAATGATTCGGCTTAAAGAGGGACCAGAATATATGCGATTTTCGCCATTAAACTTCGCCTGCTGGTTGTTCAATTCCGCAGTTGTTCACGTTGACCCGGCCCTACCATCCCATGAATTTAGACGTAAACTACTCGATCTGGATGACTCAGTATTTGGAATGTTTGGTTAAGTTGGCTACTTTATTTGTTTTCGTTTATGGATTTTTTTCGCACCATTCTTACAATTTCTTAGATCAAATTTACGACGACGCTTCTTGCGGAATTACAGTCCTTGGACTAATTTGACGATTACACTTTTTGTGGAAGTTTTATTTTTATTTTATTAAGATTGTTATTAAGTTTTCCAGATTCATCTGTTGAATTTCCGTATTATTTGGTTTGTGAATGAGTTTTCGCTGTTTATTGTTAGATGGCCTCAGATACAAATATAGCTAGCTACTGTCAGTCAAACTATATTTTTTGACAGCTATGATTACTGTTAATAAAATTCAGTAAACAATATAACACGTTTCTTAGCAGAACATAAATTGTTCCTTCATTAAAAAGGTCTAATTTTGTTCAAAGGAAGGTTCATTTACGAGAAGTTTTATTGTACTTCTTTAAAATAAAGAAGACTGCGGCTGAAGCCCATCAATTACTTGTAGAAGCTTATGGTTAACATGCCCTATCAGAAACAACGTGCAGAGACTGGTTTCGACGCTTTAAAAGTGGTGATTTTGATGTTGAAGACAGAGAGCGTTCAGGTGGTTCAAAAAAATTTGAAGATGAACAATCGACGACGTTACTCGATGAAGACTCATGTGAAACGCAAGAAGATCGTGCAGAATCATTAGGAGTTGATCGAACAACAGTTTCCAAACGTCTAAGGGCAATTCCACGGACCATTTCGTTCCTACGCATGAAATTCTCAGTAGTTACAAAATGATAGTCATAGAAAAATAACTAACCTCTAGTTGAAGGATCAATCCTTCAGATGCACCATCTTCTATGAATATCTTTGCGTAACTACTGAGCATTTCGAGCGTAGGAATGGAGTTTTCGTGGAATGGCCCCTAAAAGCTATTGGAATGATTCAAAAGATGTCACATTGGGTGCCATATGAATTGAAAGAAAGAGACGTTGAAAGAAGAAAAACCACTTGTGAGTTATAGCTTCAAAGACATAAAAGAAAGGGAATTTTGCACCGAATTAGGACTGATGATGAAAAGTGGATATATTACGAGAATCCCAAACGCTTAAAAGCCTGGGAAAGGTCAGGTGAGCCAGGTCCATCGCAACCAAAACGAAATATTCATTGTGCAAAGAGAATGCATGAGAATGAATGAGAATGTATCGGGTGGGATATGAAAGGTGTGGTGTATTATGAGCTTCTGAAACCTGGTGAAACAGTTGATGGGGAACGCTTTCGACAACAGTTAATGCGTTTGAAGCGAGTTTTAGCCGAAAAACGACCAGAATAGACCGATAGACATGACAAGCTAATTTTTCAACTTAAAAACGCTCGTCCACGTGTCGCGAAAGTCGTGCAGAACTATTTAATTGGAACGAACTGGGAAGTTCTACCCCACCCGCCGTATTCGCCACACATTGCCCATTCTGATTACTACTTATTCGATTGCATGGATGACGATTTGATTGGACAGCGGTTCCCTCCTTTTGGGGGTATCGAAAAATGGCTTTCTGATTGGTTTGCTTCAAAAAATTAGTAATTGTTTCGACACGGAATCCGTAAATTACCTGAAAGATGGGAAAAACTAGTGGCTAACGATGGACAATATTTTCATTAATGTATTCATTCATTTTGTTATTAAAATAAACGCCTCAAAACAGCAAAACAAAAAAAAAAACAGCGAGAACTCATTCACAGACCAAATACTTTGACGTGCTTATCTATATTTTGATCTTTTTACTTTTTGTGTTTCCATTTTTATGTTTTTCCTTCAAATTTTTTTTTTTTTTTGCTTTGTACTGTGATTATGTTATATTACTTTAAGTTGTATGATTTGTAACGTTTTCATGGCTTTTAAGGAGGTTGATGACAGCAGTCATAGCCACTCTTTTTCCATGTCGGCTTGAAAAAATTAGACAGTAAAATTAATATCAATCAATCAATCAAGTAAATATCATTGTTTTCAATTGCCAAAACAAAGCCGTGAATACGAATGTCAAAAAAATACCTAGTAAACTCCACTGGAGCCAGTTAGCTGCAGTTGTGACCGAAGCTAACTTCATGGCAAACAAAATCAGCTGATTTCATTCATTTTCTCAAAATAGCTGACTTTATTGGAAAGTTCAAAAATCAGCTGATTTTTTTGCAATGAAGTTAGCTTCGATTGCAACTGCAGCTAACTTCATGCTGAATATTACCTGCAAAGATCGAAACAAAAGACTGTCTCGCCCCTGACTCGTGAGCTCATCCGAAATGTAATGTCATCAGACAAAACGTACAAAACACAATCTTCTCACCGTGTTCGATCTTAAAAACCTGTATTTTTTTTTGTGGCTTTATGGTTAAAATGCCATATCTGATTCTCAACCCCCTTTTCCCCTACGTTTGGCAATACTTTGTAAATTTTTGAATTCTGTTTTCCACAATACGTGAAAAAAGCACTTATATTTCTTGCGAAAAATCCTTTAATTTGTAGTAACAAAATTAGCTTTTTCTAGCACCTTTGACAAATTTTTATTCATATTGATGCGACTAGCATCACAATCCTACATTACCGTGTAGCCATGATAAGAATTGTTCATACTTTTCATACCACAAAGAAAACGTGAGTGAAGACATTAAAATTGACTTTGACATTGACTCAAGTTGTTTATCTTTAATTTAGAAAGATTTGATAAAAATCTCAGTAGTAACACAGCGCGTTTTTATTGCTAATCACTCCACACAATTACCTTTCATTTCGTCTGATTTACACATTGAATTATATCATGTAATATTGTATAATCGCTGAAGATTAGTTTTGTTCTTTCTCACTCTATTATTTAAAAAAAAATTTTATGCACACATTCCAGTAAGTTCATTGATCACCAGCAGCTTCGTGTATTGTTGTTGTAAAGGTATTTTATGCGAGTTTCATAGGTTGTTCAACAAAAATGGATAGAAATTGTTGTAGTTAAATTCACTCTTAGTTTCACGGTTAATTTTTTGTTTATTTATGCTACGAACAGATCATATCCTCAAGTAAACATTTACCAATAAAATTGAAGGAATGAATTTGGGAGCTGAAAATGAACCTAACGAACGAAAAAGCTGTTCGCATCTAAAGATATGGATAAGATTCAATGGCTGTTACATTATATGTTTAACTTCGCGCCAGCGTCATTCACAATATGACATTTCGTATAACGAAAATGTTCTATTGTGAATCACGCTGGCGCGAATTTCTCCGTTACCGTTTCAACGTGTCTATTCCAATCAGTGTATCAATGTGTTGTGTATTACTAGATATTACAATGGGTCTGCACACTACCAGTTTCACGGTCATAATGCTAGCATTCGAAATATGTTCCAAATAGTCCCCCTTATTCCGTAGGAAGCCACTCAAAAGTAAATATTTTTGTGAAAAATTGTTTTTTCGAAGGTTATCTCCTACTATTACTTCGAAATTGTCCGAAACTATCGACATCTTTCGATATAGAAGGTTTTGTTCGATAGCTGGAGTAAATCAAATAATGAAAGTTCCGCTGTCATACGGAAAAAAAACTTAGTGAAAATCAGCGAAGATTTTCAACGAAATTAGCCGCAAAAAAATAAATTTAAGCGACAAACATGTTTGATGATATTTACAAACATAATATAGTTGTTTCAAACACAATATGTTTGCCATAATTACATAAGGTTCAAACATAAGTAGCTATCGGGTCAACATAATAACATTGTTTGCAGCATGTTTATCGTGGTTCTCCCAAGCATAATGATAGTTGCAAGCATGCAATATGTTAACAAACCGTTTCTTATTCCAACACTGACTGTAATCAGGCAAACATTAAAAACACTTAGTTCGCTGTCGCCGACAACTTTCGACACACAACTCTGTGCGACGTTGACAATATTCTATTATGAACGTGAGAAATGGTCACATATTTTAATCCTATATAATACTTACGCTGCCATCTTTTGGTAGAATGTCTTTTTGAATTACGACTTTTGTTATTACATAGAAGTATCGAAATTACAAAAAACACCGTTTGTGGATTACGAACTTTTAATGTGATAATCTCACGAAAACAAAATCAATACAAAAAATGAAGACACAAACGAAGTGAACGAAATAGAAAATGATTCCGACATCATATTTCATATTATCAAACAGAGTTCTTATGAGCATGATTGTGCTTTCCATCCATCGAACCAAAATTATGTAATAAACATTAAAGGAGAAAAGTGTTTGTGACTTTGAAAAAGGTTTTCGTCTTTTTAGCAAAGGTTTCAAGGACGTAGAGAATATTATTTTGCCGTTATGACAATAAAGCATATAAAGAAAATTGGGAAAGGAACCGAACCATTTTCTTTGATAAATGATCGGGTAATATTGTTAGAAGTGAAGATGCTGGTAGCAAATAATATCACGTTTTAGATAATACTTTTGTGTTCAAGCAAAGAAAAAACCGGATCGGCGTATGTTTATATTTATTGACGGAAAATAAGAAAATTAGTTGAAATATAGACGACTGAATCAGCAGAATATTTATTTTTGCCTGTAGGGTGTATGTGCTTCAAAGGAACTCATTTGCTTTCTTCGATGTCGAAATTTAGAAGAGCTTGTGCACTGAGAATCAAATTGGGAATTTCATCCGAATTTTCCTTGACTTAAAGATCTTACGTTAAACTTATAGAACATTATACACGACGTGGGTAGTCTAAGGGATGTCACAAGATAATCTGGACGATTTCGACAGAGTACAGTTTTGCTTCTCGTTGTTTAAGAGTGTGCTATTGTTACTAATTCTAAAGCTTATTGTTCCAATGTGCTCTCACAAAAATATTAACACAATTGACCGACTAGTTGACAAGATACACGCGATGGAGTTACACAATCGAAAAAAAATTGTGCACAAATATCTCGAAAATCCGAATCAGTCGTTTTCGGCTGTTGCAAGATCGTTGAAAATGCCAAAATCTACTGTATGTAGTGTTCTTAACCGGTACAGTCGTTCACTATCTGTTAACCGAGAAAAAAGAAATGATCAGAAATTGCCACAAAAACACCGAAAACTGGTTTCCCAAATTGTGCGTTCGATCCAACAAAATCCGGGACTTTCATTAAGACAACGTGCAATACGGTACAAAACATCACACGAAATGGTTCGGCGAATACAAAAAAGTCAAGGTTTAGGGACTTATAGAGCGATTAAAGTGCCTAACCGTGACGACAAACAAAATGTAACAGCCAGAAAACGTTCCCGAAAATTCCTGGCCAAAAATTTTATGTTGCGAATAAACGATTGAATGTTCCCGACAAATACAAGTTTGTGAAACTGGACAAATTTGGAAAGAAATTAATGATATGGCAAGCAATTTGTTCCTGTGGTCGAAAAAGTCGATCATTTGTAACAGCATCAACTATATCGTCGGATGTTTACATTAAAGAGTGTCTGGAAAAACGTCTGATGCCTCTTATCAAAAGTCACAATGCTTCTAAAGTGAAAACTATGTTTTGGCCCGATCTCGCTTGCTGCCACTACTCAAAGAAGACTCTACAATGGTACGTTACCAACAAAGTCGATTTTGTAGATCGAGACATGAACCAACCAAACTGCTCGGAATTCCGTCCAATTGAGCGATACTGGGCAATTGGGAAAAGAATTTTCAAGGGTAAGCGGGCTACGGTAAAAACTGTTAAACAAATGCAATATTCATGGGACAATTGTGTCGCAAAGATAGGTGAAGAAGTTGTGCAGCGCCTGATGGGGTCTATTAAGACAAAAGTGCGCCATTTTCTCCGCACAAAGGAGATGAAATATTAAATGTATTTTTTCTACGTTCTGAAAGCTTATACAAAGTTGTTAATAAAACTGAACAATATTAATATACACTCTACGGGCATTTTTTTAAACGTTGAAATCGTCCAGATTATCTTGTGACATCCCTTAAACTCATTCATATTTCTGTCCTTCAGCCTTCTTGAAGTGAGTTCTTATGAGGAAAAATATAGCTTACGCTCACGAAATATATATTTTTTCTTAAGTTTATTCCGCTCAAATCAAAGTCCTTTTAGTCATCTGGAAAATTGTAATGATAAAAATGATGGTATTGAAAATTTTCTCACGTTATTCTAAAGGATTTTCACCTCCTGTTCATGTGCAAACTCCCACGAGTCATAACATAAATCCGCTAGCAAGTATGTAGTAACACAGTTCACTCTACACAGCCATAATTACATTTACACGTACGTTACCATGTTTATTGGGATGATTTACGAGAGCATAATAGTGGATTTTTTTTATAAAATGTGCTACTGCACCGGAAAGAATAATATTTTGTCGCTTACTGATTTGTTTGATTGAAAATAATTGAAGTTTTATTGCCAACCTTAACGATTCTATTCTTACGTACACATAACCGAGTTACCGACTGCATTTTATGTTGCACTGAACAAAGGGAAAAGTCTCTCATTCTTTCGAAAGTATAATATACCACAAATAAGCATATTTTATGCGAAGTTACAAGCGTATTGCTAATTTATTGAAATATGTGAGAGAGTTGGACTCGTGCGAAGTACAAAGGTCATATACGTTTACTACAAACAATTTTATTGTAACATGGGGTAGATAGAGGAGGGAGTGCGAGGGGTGCATTCAGTATCGTCTGGGGATGACGAATCAGCGTAAAAAAAATGTCTGTCTGTCTGTCTAAACAGATGCACCGGTCTGTTTTTCCTTGATTTTCCCATGATTCAAGTTGAAAAATGAGCAAAATGGGTCGAGTGTCTCCGGAGATATGGTCGAAAAAGTGATCAAAAACATGGTTTATCGAGGGTCGGTGAAACTTTTTCGCAAATATCTCAGCAATTATAGCACGGAAATTGTTCCTTTTGATGTCAAATTAAAACATTGATCTCACAAAACTGGGAAAATTTTTTTGTGGAAATTGGGTCAGTGTTTTGAGCACTGGGACCAATGAAATGGACGAAATTGAGTTTCTTGGCCATGGTCATATAGGAAAGCAGATGGTTTTTCGTCTATATTTGCTGAACTATGCAATATGGAGATTTACTGTCAAAGACAAAATTGTGAAGAATAAAATTTTAGAGAACACGTGTATCAGGGTTTTGAGGAAAAATGGCCCAATCCTGGTAAATGGCAGCTTCTAGAATTGGACGGGATGACACATATCTCCACAACTATGAAATTTAGAAAGTTGTTTCCAAAGGCAAAGTTGTAGAGAGTACAATTTTAGAGAACATGTGTCTCAGGGTTTTGTGGAAATATGGCTTGATCCTTGGGATATGGCCACTTCCAGAATTGGTAGGGATGACCCATATTTCTAGAACTATGAGAGTTAGAAAGTTGCTTCCAAAGCCAAAGTTGTAGACAATAAAATTTTAAAGAAACGTGTCTCAGGGTTTTGGGGAAATATAGCCCAATCTTTGGGATATGGCCACTTCTAGAATTGGGAGGTATGACCCATATTTCCAGAACTATTGAAGTTACAAAGTTGCTTCCAAAGGCAAAGTTGTAGAGAATAAAATTTTAGAGAACGCATGTTTCAGGGTTTTAGCGAAAAAAGGCTCAATCCTGCGATATGACCACTTCTAGAATTGGGCGGGATGACCTATATCTCTAAAACTGAGACAGTTAGAAAGTTGCTTTCAGAGGCAAAGTTGTAGAGAATAAAATTTTAGAGAATACTTGATTGAGAGTTTTATTGAAAAATTGCCTACTCCCGTAATTTAGTCACTTCTAGAATTGGTAGAGATGACCCATATCTCCCAAACTCCCAAAGTCAAAGCTGTAGAGAATACAATTTTAGACAACACGTGTTTCAGGGTCTTAGAGAAAAATGACTCAATCCTGTAATATGACCAATTCTAGATTTGGGTGGGATGACCAGGTTCTCTAAAGCTGTGGCAGTTATAAAGTTGCTTTCAAAGGTGAAATTGTAGAGAATCCTGAGATATGATCACTTCTAGAATTAGGAGGGATGATCCATATCTCTTGACCTATGGAAGTTAGAAAGTTGCTTCCAAAGGCAAAGTTGTAGAGAATAAAATTTTAGAGAGCACGTGTTTTAGGGTTTTAGGGAAAAATTATGAAATCTCGGGATAAAGAATTGAGAGGGATGACACATATCTATAAAATTACGTCAGTTTGAAGTTTGTCTCTTGAGGCAAGTCTGGTGATAGTTAAATTTTAGAAAAAATGGTCTCAGACGTACTTCGGTAGGGCTTTTGACATTACCTTGGGTGATTTCTATGGATCTTTGAAATTGTTATATTTAAAGACTTCGGTAGAAAAACAAGATAAATCAATTGAAAGCGAACGTACTCTCATATATTATACATGCGAGCAGGTTCACTTTCAATTACTTTATCTAGTTTTTCTCCCGAAGTCTTCATTTATAAAAGAGCACAAAACATAGGATTATTTGGTCATTTCTGTATTTAGATACGTTCGAGTAGCAAAAAGACATCTATTCTGATACGTACGGGTCTTTGGTTATGTTTATAGTACTATGTCGAATGTTACACTAACGAAATGTGAAATGGCATGACGGTTTTCAGTTCCTCTATCTTTCGGTTACCCGTTACAGATTTTTATGTTGTGTAAACATCCTTTTCCGACCATTGATAATAATTTCCGGAGTTCTATTCGGTGAAATACCAAGTTATTACCAGACGTTGGCTATTTTTTAACAACCCTAACATGAGAAATGACTTGCTATTTAGATAAGAAATTACTCTGACAATTTAAGCGCTAATGATACCCTGCTAATTACTAAATAAAAATAGGATTTAGATTTCTTATCTAAGACCAACACGATTGATTAAACGTAAGGTTTATCATGGTCTACCGTTAATTTCGGACAAAGTATTTGAGCCTCAGAATAGTCAGAAAACAACATCGAGGCGAGACACACCTCTTTAACATTCTGTTTCTGCTAAATCCTCTTCAGTTCAAAATGAAGATACTTATCCAAGTGACTTTGCTTACATCTTTAATTTTTTTCGTTGCGTCTAATTTACATGGCGATCCGTGTGAGGATGACTCAAACTGTTCCATTACGGATAATCTGCAATGCATAGACGAAGCATGTGACTGTGTACCCGATACATCTTTAAACAGCCGCAGAACTTGCAGTAGTAATTATGGGCTTCCGTGCACGCACGTATTGGATTGTAACATTGACACATTCCTAAAGTGCAACGAAACGACACTGACATGTGATTGTCAACAGCCGGATCGACAAATATTCGATGAAAACCGAAATGCTTGTGTGTCGCTCATTGGCTTCACTTGTTCACATGATGATACAATGCCATTCGCGTTGTTCTGCGTGGAAGGTGGTTATTGTGATATGCCCATCATAAATGGAAGTATGTATCATTACTGCGAATGTGGAACTGGTTGGGTGGAAACACCAGACCTAAGATGTCAAAGGCTTACCACTGGACCGCCAACTATTAGCCGACCGAACTAAGTGAATGATTTTAATTTGCGTTACCTTTGCGTTGTGATTCAAATACTATTACAATGACCGAAATTTAAATAAGATCTGTGTACTTCTGCGCAGGTTTTCGCGCTGTTAAACACCTGCGCAGAAAGACAAAGTTCTTATTCAAATTTCGGTCATTCTATATAATTTCTCCGCAGTTATTTTCTTTTTCATTTATACCATAGTCATTTTCATAACGTCTGCTGTCTGGTGTTGAAATGAGTTTTCATATATTTTTTCCGTACTAGTGCTGAAATGAAATTGCTCACAAGTATTTGTTTTTGAGTTGTTGTGAAAATTTGTGTTGTTTTGCGCAAATGATGTGTTTTTTAAACTTCCTACGGCTCGCGTTGGTTAAGACAATTCTCATGCTCAAAATAATCAATTAGTCAACAAGAGCCGAAAATCGGTTGTTGATGCATATGGGCAATTCCAAAGATGCAACATGTAGCTAACTGCGATTACTCACGGACTAGAATTCGCACAATAAGTATGTATGTCCTCTTGGAAGCAGTGTGTCATAGGCTTTCCAATAAGCTATAAGTAGATATTGTGCGAAAACTAGTTCGTTACACCGTTTTTTAGATTTATCAGCTTGGGGCGATCCGAGGATTCGGATCTCAGAACACAGATCTAGTAATCCTTTGTTCTCTTCCTTCATCATCATATAAATCAAATAAACCGTCTAGTCTCAGCCAGGAACTTGTCCAACACGACAGGTCCCAGTTTGAGAACCTCGGACGGTGAGATGGTATAATCACCCAAATACCTGCGCCTCAGTTGAAATTTGGGGCAATCACAAATAATATGTAGTCCCGTTTCCTCTCCTAATCCACTAGTGCAATCCGACGTATCCGAGAGCCCCATCTTCCTAGGGTGACTATTTAGGCCGCAGTGTCCAGTAATCGCCCCAACTATCCTGCTGATGCGATTCCTCTGCATGCCGATTAGTACCTTGGACCATTTTTCATTGGGTTTCGGGAAGAAGTGTTTCGTGTGTACACCCCCCTCATAGGCCCTCCAGCGCTCTTCGTGCTGATCTTTCCTCCAGTTCCTAAGTACCCTTACACAGAGTGCCTGAGGTATTGGGATTTGCGGATCAGGTCCGTACACTGGCGCCGAAGAGCCCACTCTGGCCAACTCATCAGCCATCTCATTACCGTGAATTCCAGAGTGGCCTGGTACCCAAACAAGAGTAATCCGGTTCCTCCGGCCCATATCGTTTAGGTAATCTTTACACTCCTTCACTATCTTGGATGTCACCATCGGTAATGCCAGCGCGTTAAGCATGGACTCACTGTCCGAGCAGACGTAAATCGCCCGCCCATGAGTGTCTTTCGGCAACATATCTCTGACTCCAAGGAGTGTGGCAAAGGTTTCAGTCTGAAAGACACTAGCATGACTGCCGAGGCTTTGCCAAGTGCCGGACTCAGTCTCTGGGTTGAACACCCCAACTCCCGAGCATTCAGCTGACTTGGATCTATCCGTGTATCTAATCAATTTACTTTCGGGTAGATGGACCGGCCAACTGCCAGACCACGCCTCCCTTTCTGGCTTCTCTACCTGAAAGTTCATAACAAAATTGAGTCTTGGTTTCATGCGATCCCGCGGCATGTCAAAGATTGGGTCTTGTATCAAATTACCAATCGTTCCATGGCCAACATGGAAATTTCTAGTCCACAACCCGTTTTGCGCCAATCTGTCTGCCGTGGCGAAAGCTTTTGTTTTCACCATCAGGTCGACAGGTGGCAGATTCAACAGCGTCTCCATTGCTGCTGTTGCCGTAGTCTTCATTGCACCACTGATGCATATACACACCAGTCTCTGCAAGTCTACTAGGGCTTTCCTGGCACTGACTTTTTCCAGCCTAGGCCACCAAACCACGCACCCATGGCACAACATTGGGGTAATTATTGTCACATACCATAGTATGGCTTTGGACGGTAATCCCCAATTCCTGCCGAAGGCGCCTCTTCAAGTCCAGAAAGCTGTAAGTGCCTTCTCCGCTTTGTCACTTACATGTGCTATCCAGTTGAGCTTACTGTCAAAGATAACGCCAAGGTATTTGGCTTGAGGACTAAGTCCAATCACTTTACCGAATAGTCTCATTTCACCCACAAGGTACAAAAGTAATCCACCGTTAGTAACATCTTTGAAATTGCCCACATACAAATTTTTATGTAGCGTTAGAAATACACATCAACTCGTTTGTTGCATAAAAGTGTTCCCTTTTTCGCAATGAGGAATTGAGGAATTTGTATTTTTCATTTTTATTGAGTGCGAAAAACTCAAACGAACGCAAAAAAGTTCTCGATCTCGAAAGTAGTTTTGGTGGTATTTGAAGTTTCCATTTCATCACTGGCAACAGAGCTGTTTTTGTAACGTAGATCAACTATAGGGGCGTGTGACGGATTTCACACGATTGGTCGAACTCGTTTCGCTAGTCGTCAATACTATATCTAGTCCAATAAAACTCTTCCATACGATACTAGTTCCATAAATAAAGTAATAAATAAGTTAGTAATTGTCAAATTAATATTTTATATCATTAAAGGTGGCAGACAAATAAATTACGCATGAAACGGTTTGTTGGTAGTTTCTATTATAATATCTGACTTTCTATTCATACACGCGGCTACTACCTCGCCATCCCCAACTGCTATTTCTGTGTTAATTTCTATCAACGAACGGTTCGAATATTTAATTTATAAATATGTTTGTATTTTATTTAAAAACCATTCGAAATGGAATTAGGTGTAAATCTGTAGGTGCAATAAGCTATTAAAATTCGTTCATTTATTATAATCATAATAGCGGCATTAATTTGACTTCCATTTTTTTGATTGTTATAAATTGTTGTTTAATTTTGTAACATAATTATACAACTAAAAATCGATAAGAGATTTTCAGCTAATCAGTTCCGCTCAGACGATGAAAACGTGAAAAATTAGATTTCATTTTTAATTATTTTACGTTAACCTTAACAAAATGTGTGACCTAGGATTAATTGGTAAGGTAAAATCGCGTTTAGTGCTAATAGGTCCAAAGCGTTGCGATTTAGCGGTGATCGTTGGTTCAGCGTTAAATCAGTAAATTATGCGAGAATTTAGTAACGATTCCGTTAGAAAAATTGATATTTTCGACATGAGTAGTTTGGGCACGAAAGTAAATTAATGTATCTTTCGAAATTGCAGAACATTGTGCTATTGTCCGACCCGTAAGAACCCGTAAACTTCAATGAATCTAATAAAACCTAGTGACTTTTTGTGAATTTCGTGGAATGTCAAGTTATATAAAGTGTAAAGCGTAAAATCTAGATTTGATGTATTTTCGATGAATTTTTGTTGTATTTTTGATATATTTGTGATGTATTTCTGATATATGAGTGTTGTAAAGGTTGTATTAGTGATGTGTTGTTGTTGTTTTGGAGTTGTATACATCCACATAACATGTATAAATCTAATTCATCACCAATGCAACACCAATACAACACCAGTACATCTCTAGCATATCACTAATAAATTACCAGTACATCGATACATGATAAATTTGTATTCGTGATGTATTAGGTATGTACTGGTGATGTATTAGTGTTGTACAAGTGATGTGTATTTGGTGGTAGATTTTTTACATCACATATGCAATTCATACATCATGAATACACCAAAACAACAAGAATACATCACTACAATCAATGACAAATATGACGTCACCCATATTCGATAAATTCTGTGTACAAATGTCTGAGTCTAACTCGGGAGATATAATTACACAGACACACATTGATGAGGCAAACCTAAGCAATAAAAAACACAGTAAAAAGCGTCGGTAACGAAAGGATCTTTAAGAAGAATGAGTAAATCATCATCTTCAAACTTTAGTACCTTTCTGTGTGAGGTATTTCTGCCACAACCCCACAACAGTGAGCTATCGCCCGCCAAGGAGATGGTATGTCCGCCCAGAGAAAGTCCCCTAACTTTTAACTGAATCAATAAACTTTCACCTTGGTCTACCCCTTTTCCTAACACCCACGACCTATGCATCCAAGATCCTTTTCGGTAGCCTGTTACTGCCCATCATTTGGACGTGCTTGAACCAGTGCAGACGCCTGTCGCCTCTTCCACTGACGAAATGACAATTTTCCCTAATGCCATCGTTCCTAATAGTATTATCCCACTGCTCCCTCGGATTAGCGTTCTCTATGTTCCCAAGAACCCTCATATAACAAACCTACGGTCATGCACGAGATATCCGCAGTCCACCGAACTCTCACCAGGGGCCATTCACAAAGTACGCACGCAGAAAAAGTCGGATTTTTGGCCCCCCCTCCCCCTGCACGCTTTTCGAGACCCCCCTCCCCCTAAAAGTACGCACGCAATTCTCATTTCATAGTATCGGAGAAATGTTGCTAAATTTCGTGGTACCGCTGTTTGTGTTGTGTGCACTTCCGACGGGTATACTTTGAACAGAAACAAAAACATTGTATGGAACCCAATTTTTTTGTTCTTGTCGCTTTAGTGCAATGATTTTGAACATTCAAGTCGATAAACGCATCAATAACTTTACAGATAGTATAAATTTGTGTTGGACTGCAATTTGATCTGATATACCACGTACTATAAAACACTACAAAAGCAATGTTGATAGTCCCGTCCGAAGTACAA
This sequence comes from Pseudolycoriella hygida, assembly GCA_029228625.1. Classification (NCBI taxonomy): domain Eukaryota; kingdom Metazoa; phylum Arthropoda; class Insecta; order Diptera; family Sciaridae; genus Pseudolycoriella; species Pseudolycoriella hygida. Next base: position 44,368,442 of record CM055405.1, on the reverse strand, counting down.
GGACACTTCACCCAAACTTTCTATATGCCACCAAAGGTTCCCCTTACTCGAGGATTCTTAGCCGATGTGTTACAAACGTGTGCGTCAAAGCATGAACCCTAGTACATAGGGGTCGTTCATAAATGTGTATGAGGCAAGCGTGACAGTCTGAACAAAATTGGATCAAATGTTTCCTTTTTTGCGTGACAAGGGGGAGGGGGAGAGGTCTGAAAGTCATCATTTTTGAGTTACGTAATTTATGAATGGCACCATAATACGGGTCTGAAAATCACTTTCTAAATAGCAGCGAACAGACTTTTTAATTTATATCAAAAATAATCTTAAATTTTCAGCACATGAGTGCGCACGATATTGGCAAACCCCTCTCCCCCTTGCACGCTTCCGTACGCTTTTGCCTTACCCCATCTCCCCCCCCCTCTTGGTGCATGCGTACTTTGTGAATGGCCCCCTACCACACAGAATCGTCGAACTGAAAATAGACCTGAGGATAGCTACCTTTGTTACGCTACTTAATTCCCTTTTGTTGAATATGTGCGACCTCATCTGACTGTCCACCGCATTTCCCATGCGCCTCCTTTCCTCAAATTCACTAACTAGCTCGCCGTCCCTGAGAAAAAATGGTCCCTAAGTACTTGAATTCAGAAACCTGCCCCATTTAAACTGCATTCCGGTATGCATAACCTTAGTTTTCCCTACACTTATCTTCATCCCGTACTCCTCACATGCGGCATTCAGGCAGTCAATCCCACCCTGTAAATCCTCGGTATTATCTGCCAACAGAATCAAGTCATCCGCATGGGTAAAAACTCATAAAAATTGAGGAACTAGTAAATATAATGATCTAGCCTCTGACCCAGACGGGTTGTAACGGCGAATAGAAACTGTATTAAACTACTGACTACGTAAACGTTACGTCCCAGTAACCCGTCTGAAGCAAGATTGAAAAAGATAATTCTAAAATCAATCAATTTATTTTGCTGGAAAGATAAATTGATATTTACTTTACAGCTAATTAACCACATAATCCTCCTCAAAACCTCACCGCATTGTCCTCTTTCTAGCATATCTCCATCCCACACTTAACAGCCGCGTACTCCTCTTCCAACCCTAAACTAATCGCTTTTCCAACCCCCTTCCATTCACCCACCCAAAACTCGCGGGCCTAGTGCTACGTCGGCTTGTATCAAAGTATACGAAATTTCACATTGTATGCACAATGGCAGGCACTTCGTTTTACAGCTCCAAATACTTCGATCGGGTCTAATTAGAGGAAAATTATATATAAATTTTTGGTTTCCGGAAAATATCCGGAGTGGCACGCAACAGGTTATTCCATTTACTCTTAAAAGCCGAAAGATCTGCCAAACACGAAAATATTTTATTTAGGAAGGAGTTAGGAAATTGGTTGTGACAAACATCTTAATTTATTTAAATTGAACTCTTGAAGGAAAATGTGAAAATTGCGAAGACCTTATCGAGACATTTTTTTCCGTTTCTCTACCTTCCTTTGCATTAAACATCAACATGGTTTCGAGCATCGTAGCAAGGCGATTGCTCTAAAACATGCATTCGTTTATTTACAAATTCATGACGAGCCGTTACCCGTCCGACCATATGTATTCACTTTTATTTTTTGTTTGCGTTACATGAATAAATGCGTACGTTCCCAGAAATTTTTCATTTCCCAACGACGACGCCTATATTACCAAATATATTGCCTATATCACATATTAGCGACAGTAGCTTTTATATACAAAAAAAAAGGAAATGTAATGTTGACACTACACCTACGGTGTATGCCACTGGGACCAAGTGGTCGAGTGCCAAATGTTTCATGCTGTTTTTGCATAAAATCATTGTTTCGACACACCCATGACTAAACTTTGACTTCGTTTGTACACGACACAAAAACAAACAGGTCGAGTTTCTTGGTAATTCAGTGTGGGTACCTTGGTTAGTTGTACTGATACACACTGATACTGTTATTTTGCTAATTATTCGCACTATTTGCTGAGTATGAATTCCCTTGGACTTTGTCTTTGGCAATGAATTGTACTTTGACGAAAAAGTCACTTTTATGTAATAATTGACAAAGTTCGATTATTGTTGAACCGTGTACCGTTATCTATCATTCTTACCTAATCTTAATATTTTATTCGGTGCACAATTCATCGCTATACCAAGTTTCTTTCTATGGGTCATCGATTTTTATCAAGGACAATCGAAAATTTGATTATAGCTGCTACTTTTTCCATCTCAAGTATAACATTTTCAATACATGGATTCTTTTTTCGTTGAATTTGTTCTTCAATAATTTGATTGTGTTGCTCGTTATATCACAACGTGTTTCCTATGTAACTACATTACATATCTTTATATCTATAAATCTATTCCTAGACGGTATCTAATTTATACATTGCCTTAGTGAGTTGTTTGAAAAGAGAAAAAATATTCTCTCTAGTGACACAACCATCACAAGTAGACACGGTTCGTTTCTTTCTGAATTTAATAAAAAAAAAACAATTTTGACTTGTCATATTGTTGACTGTGACCAGACTGGCCATAAATTTTACAATCTGTTTATACAACCAATCCTTCAATATATGTTTTACACCAAAGCTTTTCTTCATCAGATAACACTACGAAAAATGAGACGATTTCTGTCAATCAAATGATACCGTTATGGTCACGAGATCAGTTGAAGAAAAATGATGGAACTGACTGTTGTAGTTGAATGTGTGTCCAATTTGGGAGTATTCAGAGTCTTAACTTCCATCTCTCTAGTTATTCATTTCTTTAACTCTTACATAAAAATAAAAACACGACATGTCGTTACACGCGTTTAGACACGGTTCTAGGACAAAATACAGTGTGTACAAAATGTGTAATACTTCATCTTTCGCTACAAATAACAAAGGTTGAATGTCCACCTGAATTAGGATTGCTAAAATCAGGAATCAAGAAATCAGGAACCAAAAATTAGAAAATGAAAATCAGGAACCAAAAATAAAGAAAAACAGAAATGAGGAAATACAAAAATCTGGAAATACCAAATTTAGGAAAAACCAAAATTAGGAAATACGAAAATTAGGAAGGAAATAAATCAGGAAAAACATCAAAGTTTTCAATTCCTAAGGAGGTCGCAATCTTATTTTGGTTGTGTTTTGGCTCTGCCCCCTAAACCCCCGCGCGTGCCGCGAGCTACTAACGCCCTGCAGGCTGCCTTCAGTGCATGGGGCTCTGCCCTAAACCCCGCTAGGGGTTCTACCCCTTAGACCCCGCAAGGGGTGATATTCCCCCTTAGACCCCGAAAGGGGTGATATTCCCCCTCGACCCCGCTTTTTTACTTTCCAGGATTTAGCACGGCCTGCGGAGGATTCTCAAAAATTATTTTCCTGATTTTGGTTTTTCCTGATTGCCTGATTCCTAATTTTGGTTTTTCCTAATTTAATTCATTCCTAATTTTTGTTTGTCTTAATTTTAGTTTTTCCTGATTCGGGAATACCCGAAGGTTAGCCTAAGGCATTCGAAGTTTGACCCTCCCTTCTCTTCTTTCTGTGACCTTCCGTCAGCGTTATGCATATGGGCCATTCCACGAAAACTCCGTTCCAACGCTCGAAATGCTCAGTAGTTACTTTAAGATATTCATAGAAAATGGTGCATCAACTAGAGGGTAGTTGTTTTTCTATGACTATCATTTTGTAACTACTGAGAATTTCATGCGTAGGAACGAAATGGTCCGTGGAATTGCCCATATGGGCATCGGCCCCGGCTATGACACATACCGCTTCTAGGGATATCGTTCCGTATACGCTTGCGACTCTTATGCTTACAAGCCTTTGGGCTCTATTAAGCATTCTCCGGTTCCTCTTCGTACTAACGCTTGCGTCCACCCTGGTCCCCCGTAGCGCAATATTGATAGGATGACGCTTACTAGGAGCCGTCTTTTGCTGCTGCGCGGTCCAAAACCAGTGCTGCGGTAGCTTTCATTGCCTTTTCGCACGTGTAGTCCACATGACTATTAAAATTACTGCGGTTGTCCAGCATAACTCCAAGGTATTGTTGCAGTCACTGACTAGCATGATATCGGTTTTCTGTGTTGGATTTCTGTTTTCAGGTAACGGAATTGAAAAACACGTCTTTATTCAAAGAACATCTAATAAATTCAGAATGCCATTACGACAAACTAGATGAAACAAAATCCTTTTGCCTCACAGCACACTATATTTGAAGTCAAGGCACATTTAGATTGCACAACCAACATTCTGGTGGGCCAGCTTCAGTTTTCGACAGTTTCTAGCGTCTTTATCGTAACTACCTTCACCTCCATCTTCGACGTTCCGGATACCGTTACCGTCTTAGCGTATCTTGGCAGTTTCAGCCGCAGCGCTGTGTCATACATTACATACCACAGGTTGATCATAATATGAATCCCTGTGGTACTCCAGCTGTGCTTTCTACTGTCTTTTTCCCTTCATTAGTGTTGTACGTTAGCACACGTCGTTTGAAATAGCTTTTCAACATCGTGCAGATGTAATCGGGGACTATCATGGCATTCAACGCCTTTGCTATCTCCACCCAGCTTGAGCTATTAAAGGTATTTCTGACATCTATCGTCGTTACCCCGTATTCTTTGCTTCCACGCCTTGTCGGCAATATCTATCTATAACTTTTTTAATGGCCTCAATCTCCGATCTCCCTTTTCGAAATCCGAATTGTTCGTCGGACAGTCCGTGCTCGCCCTCTGTGTATTTTCTTAGTCTATTCAGAATCGCGGCTTCCAGCATTTTGCCCAGTCCATCCAACAAGCAATATGATGTTGGCTCGTCTGGCGGTTTCCTTGGCTTTGGTATAAGGACCAATTTCTGTTTCTTCCATATTTCAGGAAAATATCCGTCGTCGAGGGATTTCTGCATTGTCAATCTGCTTCGCGCATGCTGACGTCTTCAGAGCTACATTGGCGATTCCATCTGGTCCTGGCGCCTTGTCATTCTCGACATCTAGATCTGTTCTGCAGTAATCGACCGTTCATGTGTGTCTTCCGCTTTATGCTCACTGCACCTAGCTGCATCAGATTTATGCTACTTGATTTGACTAGATCTTTTTTAATCTTACAAGTTAGCGGAAAGAGTCTTAGCGTTTGTGACTTGAACAATATTTGATCAAAAAAAGGAGCGATAAGAAACGAAAATAAGGACTTTCCGACTCGTATATAAAATTTGGCATCTAAATACAACGGATACAACCCCCATTTCAATGCTAATACAAAAAAGTTTATCTTTCTTATTAAATAAAGGATAAAACAAGTATACTCATGATTAGGATGGATTTAGGGGGATCAGATTAGATCAAGCTAAACCAAAAATTGAAATTTTACTTATTTTGACATTGTCATAAGCTCCAAACCAACTGCTACAAATTAATTTGCGTTTTTCATGCTTTGAAACATAAAGACTTTAGTAGCGATTTAAACGAATATAAAAGGAACAGAATCGTTATCCGATTGTTCCGAGTTCTTCAGCGCATTAAAATACCTCTCGCTATGCTTCAACTGGTTATGTTTGTTAATCTACTATTCTATACTATACATAAATGGAGCAAAAGCAATCTTTGTTTACTTAAAATAATCTATTGTTCAATATACGAAAAGAAATCGGAAGAAAAAATAAAATCAATTTCGGACTGTCTCACTTTTCTTTGCAAAGAACATTTTCTTTATTTCCGTAATTTTTGTTATTGGATTACATGTACGATTGGGCGAAGTATTTGCTTCAGAAAGTCACGGTTGATTAGAAATCAAATCGCAGTTTCTTTTGAATAGCAGAAAACATCTTAAGTGGTAACTTTTTTACTTTTATGTCATGCTTTTTGATGAATAATGGAACAATGGCACATGAACAGTTGTTTACAAGCACGGGGATGAGTCGGAATCGGAGAGATGGAATGAACGTAACTTTTCATTGATTTCGCGATTATGTAAATAGTTGTAGGGAGGAATTTTTTTCCATTCAGCATTTTCGTCAATTTGAATTCAGTGAATTGTCTTTAGGGCTAATCTGACAAGGACCTCATCGATATTTCCAGTATCCTTCTTCAAACTAATACTGAAACCCACTGTAAGTACAAAGACGCTAATTAAGAAAATTTCAATAGTTTTCGTGGAAATCCTGATCGATACGTGGACGTTGTAGGCAATATTCTCTAGGCTTCAGATAAAATTACAGAATGTTGCTAAGTACAAGATCACAATTTTCTTTTCAACTCGGGGCAAAACAATTTCTTATTCATCATTCTTACAACTAATTTCTTTTTTGCTTTTGTGTACACAAATAAAACATTCCGGTTAACAAGCCTGCAAGTTGAAAATACAATTATTCCATTCTTTACTGTTGCAATGTAATCCTTAACACCCTCTTTCTCCCTTGGAAAAACCATTTTGGTTTTTCTTGTGTTAATCACCTTGCAACAAGAAATGGAACGCAAAACCTTGAACTGTAATCAACAGTTTATTCTTTATGTAACATTATGTTCTAAAAAAGAGAACATATAGAAAAGTTTTCGCAATCGTTTTCCTCATCAGTAAAGTTGGAATTTTTTTATGGCGTCCATATTTCAATCATATAACGGTTACTTTGGATTCAACTAGAAATGTTCAAACAGAATCCAATCAAGATGTTTTGTTGATAACAATGTGGATAACAACAAGAGTTGTTATGGTTGTATACCGCCTGAAGAGCTGGATGAAAGACCAACATGTTGGGTGATAGTTATGAGAATTTGGTTAATTTAAAAATTTATCGTTCCCTAACTTTTGCATAAAGCTTCACCTCACACAATACATGTAATTTGAATCCACGCTTTTAGTGCGGCAACGGCTTATTTCAAAGTATACGGGATTTCATGATCATATTCATAAGGGGCTGTCCATAAATGACGTCTGCTTTTTTTTAGGCTTTTCAGACCCCCCTTCCCCTTGTCTGCTAGTGTCTGTTTTGCCGAAAGTAGAAAAATGACGTCTGTTTTGGCCTAGCCCCCTCCCCCCTTGTCTGCATTCGTATGTCTTGGCTTATCCCCCCCCCCCCTTAAAAGCAGACGTCATTTGTGGGCAGCCCTTAATATGTAGACGACAATAAGTGGGGTGCAGGTGCACCTTATCCTGAAATTTCTCATATTTAGTCGTAGCCGTAGTCGCAGTAAATTCGTGATTTAAAGAAATTTTCCACATTCAGTTGCGACATCGGCTTCTGTCAAAATATAGCATATTTCATAATGCTTACAGTCTATACGCTTTTCATCATGAAATTCACTATAATTTGTGAGAATCCGATTACGCACTAGGCCTCTGAAATACAGCTGCACGAGTAGTCTTCGTTTTATGTAGATCACGGCGGACCGCTCAAATATTGCCAAATTAAGTCATTAAATAATTGTTATTTTATTTTATTACAGATTACTACGTCAGCTACTAAAAAGTTATGGGAAAAGCCAAGCGTTGGTGATATGAAAATGCCAACCAGTGGTCCATTAGGTCCTTGGCGTGATTCGACATGGTCAACACAGGGGGAGGGAATTTTAACGTCAACTCATCGACCTTACCCCCATCAAGATAATAATCAGAATACTGGCATTCTGAGGTGAGATTACCTATTTTTGTATTCAGTAAGAGGAACAAACTTAATTTTTGCGATTCACCGACAAAAAATTCGATTTTTCATGCGTCGTTTCGGTGTCGCATGAGGTCACTTTTCGCGCTAGTGCGACAAAACTTTTTTAACGCACGTGATAAATTTTTTTCGCACTAGTGCGTAAAAGCTCTATATACGCACTGGTGCGAAAAAATAATTGAAATTTCGACAAATTTTCGTAAGTGGAAACACGCAGGGAAAAGCTCGTTTTTTGTCGGTGAATTGCCAAATACGTTGTTTGATACACGTTACGTATGCTGTGTTGCCGAACTCGCCTTCAGCTCGTGTCGGCAATATGACATCTAGTGCGTTAAACTACTTTCATACGTAACTTGTATCAAGAACTACTATTTCATAATTTCGGGGCAAAGGAACAGTTATTTTCTGCCATGTTAAACCAAAACAACGAATTGTATCTGTGCTTTCAAGTTCTTCGATCGGCTTTGAGCTTCTTTTGAATTCCATTGGGAAATTGGAATATTTCGCTGGTATACAAGAGAAAATATGAGAGCTCTCAAAAGTTTTTTATTAGAAAGGACACAAATGCGATACGTTGTGTTAGATTTACACTGCAGTATTAACGTGGGATGCCAATAAATCACAAAATTATTTTGATTTCTCTCAATTTTTCAAACAAACCTTACCCAATTTTTCTCATCATAATATAACTGTTGCTGCTTCTTAAGACCTTAAGAGGGGGTCTGAAGAAAGGTAAAACCTTGTCAATCAAGACAGCTTGGTGCTGAAATTCTCTGTGCTGCCCTCTGCATTCAAAGTGTCATAGGTCAAGGACGCAGCCTGGTACCGAGTTGGTAAAAACAATTTGATTAAAAAAATGCGTCACAAATGCCGAACCCTCCCAAAGTAATAATTTTTCTGCGCTTTCAGATTTCACTACCCAAAAATTTAGCTTTGCGCGATGTATGGAGTACGGGTAGCCAAATTTTTGGGGTGTGAAATCTGAAAGCATAGAAAAATTATTACGTTGGGAGGATCCGGCATTTGTCACGTATTTTTATAATCAAATGTGAAAATTTTTCAAAAGAATTTTTTGCGTTCCGAAGCTGCAAGCGTCAGCCAAATTGATATCAGTTGTTTTGAAAGAAGGGACGAGGACTTGCGTCACATTTCCCTTTTAAAAAAAGGGTTTTTGTTGTGATATCAGTTCTTTTGGAAGTAGGAAAATTGTTTTTGACGAATTATACATAGAATTTTTTCGTGTCACCTCCGCCGCCGCGCCAAAAACGAAGCGCGGCTGCTACTACTCCCATGGGCGAAAATGATTCGCACAACAATATATCAAGAGTTTTTTGAGCCGCCGTCGCCGCCGAACCGAGGCGCGGTGGTTATTACTTTCATGGGCGGAAATGGGGTGTACGTCGCAAGTGGGGGAAGTTAAATTTTTTGTTCGTCTGTGGACTTGCGTCACGGGCGCATTGCTACCGCGCGCCCATGATTCTGCATTTATAACAAATTAAAGAACCCCGCGAATTTCATACTTTACAACATTACAAATTGGGAGTAAATACGAAGGTATAGATTAGATACTTGAAGCCAGATTTACGAAATTTCATTATAAAGGTTCTTAGTTCGGGTTCCTTATGTGCGGTTCTACCATCGGATAATATTTAGTTGGAATTAGCATTTTTTTAAATTGTTAAATTTAAAAAAAGAATGTCGAGGGTGTGGTCAAGGGGGCATAGACCCTGTACGGTCTAAGAATCAAAACCAACAGCGTAGCTTGAGGCATAATTCCATTCATCTCTCTAACAACAGCCGCCTTTATGGAGTAGACGAAATAGCGTGGGGCAGAGCCCCTAACTTACAAAATTCAATGTTTACGGACGTGGGAAACTCATTCAATTTGGCTCGGATATATTTTCTACTGGTTCGAAATAAGTTATTTTGTTAAGATTTATTTCCTCCAGAGTTTTTTTTGTACTCGTCTTACAGCGTCTTACAGAAATGAGAGCTGCAACTTAAGGCTACGATTTTACAGCCGCCGCTTGAGACCGGCATAAGCCGAGTCTTAGCTGCCACCGACTTTTTTTTCGGCTAGCCGCAGCCGACATTTTATAGAAAACTGTCATATCTTAAGCGATTAATTGGCTGGGATGCATAAGAATTCAACTTAATAAAAATAAAAGAAAGTTCGTCAAGTTGCATTTTCATACAAACCTTACGCGAAAATTTTCGCCGGAAAATTTTTTTTCGATGAAAATTTTGTCCGTGAAAATTTTTTTTCGCTAGAATTTTTTTCGCTGAAAATTTTTTTCGCCGAAATTTTTTTTCGCTGAAATTTTTTTTCGCTGAAAATTTTTTTTTTTTTCGACAAAATTTTTTTTCGCCGGAAATTTTTTTTCGCCAGAAATTTTTTTCGCCGGAAATTTTTTCTCTGAAAATTTTTTCCTCCAAAATTACTGTTAACTATCACAACAAAAACCCTTTTTAAAAGTGAAACGTGACGCAAGTCTCCCCTCTTCTTCCAAAACAACTGATATCAATTTGGGTGACGCTTACAGCTTCGGAACGCAAAAAATTCTTTAGAAATATTTTGATTTTCGATTAAAGAAATGCTTTACAAATGCCGGACCATCCGTAATACTGCGCTTTGAGATTTCGCACGCCAAAATTTTGGCTACCCGTACTCCACACATCACGCAAAACTTAATTTTTTCTCGTGTCAAATCTGAAAGAACAGAAAAAAAATAAAATTGGGGAAAATTGGGGGGTCCGGCATTTGTGACGCATTTCTTTGATCGAAAATCAAAATATTTCTAAAGAATTTTTTGCGTTCCGAAGCTGTAAGCGTCACCAAAATTGATATCAGTTGTTTTGGAAGAAGGGACGAGGACTCGCGTCACGTAATTATCGCTTCAGACAACTTCTACAAACCAGGGCTTAATGTTTAGAAATTAGAAATTTTTACGAAACTTTTCTCACAAATATAAGAGGGCCCTTGTCTTAGTGAATTCATTTGCATTTTCGACTTTTATGTAATGTAGTGTGATCGAAGTACTGCCCTACAACGCATAAAAAACCTAGCGACGTTATCAGATGAGAGATTTTTATATATTTTCTCTCACAAAATCTCGTCGCTAAGTTTTTTATGCGTTATAGAGCAGAGTAGTGATCCAAGTCCATTGACTTGCACTAGTACGAAAATTCTACCGTAATTTTTGACAATTTTAAATTTTTATAAAAAACAGATTGTCAAAAAATGACTTCAAATAATTTGAAAACGAAACTTTCCCTACAAATAGTTTGCATAAGAGACACTTCTTTCTTAAGAAAATTACGACAGAATTGACATTTGTAAAAAAGGAAGATCTCCATTACCATACATAAAATTAATCTTGTTCCTAACTTGTGCTTTAGATGGAATTTTGTGCATTCGTTGTTTTGTCAACCTCGGCTACGCTTCACATATATTCCGTTTAGGCACAAATAAAGACATGTCATGTGCGTCAGAAATTTGATAACTTTGTTTCTTTAAGCCCAAGAGATCCTACTGGTGGCCTAGGCCATAAAATGGTAGAGTATGTGCTGTCCAGCTCTCCAAACAAGGAAAGTTCATTAACTTTGGAACCGCGACTGAGAGCTCTTAAGTTCGATGAAAATGACAAGGTTGGTATATGAAGAAGAATTGTTGAAATTGTTTTCATTTAGAAACTGTTCCAGTCGAACGATGATAAAGAGAAAGCAAGTTCCCCGTTCGATAGCAACGGAATCAAAAAAGAAGATCAGGTGAACAACAGCAATGGCTTAATAATGAACGGCGAAGACGATAAGGGAGTATTTAAGTGAGTATCACATTTTTATCATGAAACTATCCGTTCTGTTCTTTTCCTTCTGCCTTCTCGCTTCCATAATATCAAAAAATGTGGACGACAGCCCTTGTCGTCGGCCTATTAAATAATAACATCGTTTTTCTATTAGCGTCAATTCAAACTGTCACTACTCTTTAAAATGCAACAATTTCTGGATCGTGTCAAATATCCGTTGCACTTCAATCAGAAACCGGATACCTGATTGTTATAATTTCCATATTATAATTCATTTATCACGTCTGTAACCGAAAACCAATTATGGAAGCGTTGAAGAGAGGTGTGAGAGGTAGAAAATGAGAGGAAAAAAGTGTAACGCAACATTAAAATGTAATTGAAGTCAACGTTTAGTGATGAAAATATTTTTCGTAATTGAATATTAATTATAAATTAATTGAGCATCACCTCCTTGCTTGTCGTCGATTATAAAATTAAATTCTCACGATAATGATGACATAATAACAACATTAAATTGACGGTGATATTATGTGGAGTAATGTCAAATCAAAATTACCAGTTTATCTCTAACATAAAGTCTCGTCTGTAACGCCTCATTTTACACAAATGGTGCTGAGAGTGAATTAACACAAGTGCGATATTCAATGAATTTTGTTTATAAACATTCGTATGAGTTTTCCGCGTATATGTTGCGTCTACGTCGGCATGAAAGCATAACACGCACACTAAGCAAAATTTACACGAACATAAAATAAAAGAAACACTTGATTCTGAATTGTGTTGTAAAAATTTCACATTTGTATTGTGCCATCGGTTCATTCGCATACCGAAAAATCGTCTGTGGTTTAGGTACTTATGCAAAATTCTTGTGAGCCATGCGATCGTAATCATCCAATAGATGAGAGTACAGCGACCGACACAGATGATGGCTAGAGGACCTTGAAAAATTTTCGCTTGAAAACCAGTTGAGCTATTCGTAATCTAATGTCAATGTCATTTATCTGAACGATATTATGATATACCAACGCACAATGGAAATCATTTTTTGCAAGCTAATAACTAATTTTGTAATTATATCGCGAAATTATTTCCACATACAAAAGTGCGAAATTTGCTGATGATTTCAGCAATGGTTCGTAGGTATCTGGCTATTCATTCGTTTAGATTCGATTTAGTTTTTAATCCAGAAACATGGATCCATGGAACTTCTGTTCCTCTTTTCTGCTCATTCGCAATGATAAAATAAAGTTTTTTTCAAACCAAACTTTTGTCAACTACTTGTTGAACCAACAAAGGTCAAGAATCCTCCAACACCCGATTTGTCCACAGACATTTTACTGGATGATCGTAGTGAAACAAGAACTAAAACATTTTGCAGTATCTAGTTCCTGAGAAGAAATTCGAACATCCACTAATAACTCCGAGAGATCTAAACTTTCTTAAAACATCAATTGAGGGGAATAGCATTGTTAGCAGTCATCCTCCTTAGTTAGTTAAAAAGCATGCGGCACAGTGCAGTAACCATAGCGTTGGCTGCGATTTTTAAGCAAGCTATTTTACGGCTTCAGCTCCACTGCGGCTCAAGCTTTTATACAGCTCAAACTCCTCGGCGAATCAATTTACTATATGACTCAAGCTCCTCTACTGCACAATTTCATCTGGGGCTCAAGCTACTCTATGACTCAATATACTCTACGGCTCAATCTACTCTACGACTCAGGATCCTCATCCGATCAAGCTCTTCTCCAGCTCAACATATTCTACGGTTCAAGCTTCTCTACGACTCTATTTCATATATAACTCATATTTCTCTACTCATATCTACTCAACGGCTCAATCTACTTTAATACTCGACTTATCTTCGGCTCGAACTTTTTCACTCCTCAAGCTCCTTTACGGGTTGAGCTCTCTTAAGGCTCAAGCTCCTCTACGGCTTAAGCTACTCTACGGCTCAATCTACTCTACGGCTCAATCTACTCTACGGCTCCGGCTCTTCTTCGGTTCAAGCTCCTCTACGGCTCTATGTAGTCTAATACTCAAACTTTTCTTCGGAGCAAGCTCTTTTACGGCTCAAGCTCCTTTACGGATCGAGCTCTTTTACGGCTTAGGGACGAATCATAATGGATGTCATGCAAAAATGACCATTTTTCTGATGATAGATCATTTCCTGTCACGCGAGCTCCAAAGACCCTTTGACCCCTTTCCGTCACGTCACGGAAAAGAAAAAATGAAAAATTTTTACCAAAAAATGTTTGTATTAAAAAAAAGTTACTGAATATAGTAGCAAAAGTAAGGACATGCCAAAAAAAATATGAACTTTTTACTTCTGTGCAGGTTTTTGCGGTGTTAAAGGCCTGCGCAGAAGTACAAAGCTTACATTTATTTTGCCGTCCATGTATAACAAATGATTATTCTCGATCCCATGGATTCTTTATTGTTGTGTTTAAATCGTACGTTGGCGTCACGTCTTGACGGTAAATCTAATGAGCTTACGTCAATTTCATCGTCATTTTCGTCAAACTAGCCGACGAGTCGACGTGTTCAGCATTAAGCCGCGACTTCCAAGCTACCATCTTTTGGACTTGCCTTATTGCCTCCAATCTTATTGGTCGAATTCGTGGTTATAGTATTGTTGTAGGCTCAGGTACATTTTTCATAATTGGTCGTGGATTGGTTTTGGCCTCGGGTGTATTTTTCTTCCGAAGGTTGCATAGCCGCTGTTGAACACCGCCCTTCAATCAACATTCTGAACTCGCGATGCGAGCTAAAAATCTGATCTAGTGCAATCGTATGTCACACAAGTTCTGAACGAATTCAGAACTTGTGTGAGACGTCAAACATAGAACAAAAACGCGTACTTTGGCTTATTGGGCGACGTACGAAACCTGTCGTCACCTGTCATAATACTTCAGATCCACTCTCGACTCACGGGCAGCGAGCAAACTTTTTATTCCGTTTTGGCGGAATTTTCGATTCAATTTTTTTTAAGCGCGACGTCACGCGACGCTTTGAAGATCGATCATTCCTGTCACAGAATGTCACGCTGGTCTAGGAAGACCAATCATCCTTTTTGCGTGACATCCTTTATGAACGGTCCCTTAGGTTCCTCTACATCTCAAGCTCCTTTACGGGTCGAGCTTTTTTAAGGCTTAGGTTCCTCTACATGTCAAGCCCTTTTACGGCTTAAGCTGCTCTACGGCTCGAGCTCTTCTACGGCTCAAGCTTCTCTACAGCTTAAGCTCTTCTACGGCTGAAGCTCCTCTACGGCTCTAGCTTCTCTACGGCTCAAGCTAATCCACTGCTCAATCTACTCTACGACTCCGGCTCTTCTACGGTTGAAGCTCCTCTGTACTCTAATACTCGAGCTTTTCTTTGAATCAAGCTCTTTTACGGCTCAAGCTCCTTTAAGAGTCGAGCTCTTTTACGGCTTAGGTTCATCTATAGCTCAAGCTCCTCTACAGTTCAAGCTCCTTTACGGGTTAAGTTCCGCTACGGCTCAAGCTCTTTTACGGATTGAGGCCTAGGCTCGTCTGCAGCTTAAGCTCTTCTACGGCTCTAGCTTCTCTAAGGCTCAAGCTAATCTACGGCTCTACTCTACGGCCCAAGTTACTCTACTGATAAATCTACTCTACGGCACCGGCTCTTCTACGGTTCAAGCTCTCTATGGCTGTAGATACACTGATACTAGAACTTTTCTTCGGATCGAGCCCTTTCACGGCTCGAGCTCCATTATGACTCGAGCTCTTTTACGGCTCAAGCTCGTTTACGGGTCGAACTCTTTTACGGGTCGAACTCTTTTACGGCTCAAGCTCTTTTACGGCTCAAGCTTCTCTACGGCTCAAGCTCTTCTACGGCTCAAGCTCGTCTACGGCTCAAGCTCGTCTACGGCTCAAGCCATGATTTACCCTAATATAAGATTAGTTTCTGGTCTGATATCGACAAAAGTCAGTCAGTCAGTTTGATTTACCCCGAAATTGGTTTTCTGCGTTTTCTGTCAGTGTGGATTTTAAGCTCAAGTCTGGTTAGGTGTCAAGTGAATTCAGGTCCGTTCCAAGTCGTATAGTTACTTAAAATTACCTGATTCGGTGTACCTCTCATCTAAAATATCACTCAATGTGGAAAGTATTGTTTCTTAGCATTCAATCTTCTAACATTGAATGAATGTAGAGTCTATCGACACTGCGGGTTTAATGATCTCTGATAAATTTAATAGAACCACAAAACATTATTTATAGGCAATAGTCACTGTCACATTTTATTAAGAGCTGAATCGGCAACAAACATCCCTTTTCTCCATTCGCTCCGCTGAAATGTCGCATAAATTTGTTGTTAGGGTATCATAAATCTACCGACACATTCCTTTTTAATCACACGTTGTTCGAATAAATTGAATTAATGACGTCGTTTAATTAACATTGAAATACCAGACAATTTTCCCATGTTTATAAAAAGTTCTGCGAAAGAAAATTCTAATGAAAAATAAATTATTCCTACGGGTGTATGATCGAGTTCAAAAGAAAAAAAAAATTGCAAGTACGAAACCAACGAGACTATGTTTTCTGTTTATTCGTCGTGTTCTATACATCAACATTTCATTAAAGTATAAAAAAAGGTTATGTGAATCATGCGAATAGGAAATTCTTCATGGGAAAATTTTATTGGCACAATAGAAAAACCTTTTCCCGAAATGATTCGCGTTATGCGGTCTGCTTATCGTTCTAATGTTACTTTTGTAACTCTTGTTTCAAAGAATTTTTATTTAAATTATATACTTGACTGGACGGTCGTCGCCGATGAAACAGCAAAAGGTGAAAAACAGCGAAAAACATCGTTTTTTTTTCAAACATTAGAATTAATTATAAAACCATGGAACATAATCTTTCCATTTCGTTTTTGTTCTAACAAGAAATATCATTCAAAATGGAAAATGCGAAAATTCATCATGAAAATTTTCTACGGAAAAGGAAAACGTGTATTTTCGATGAAAATGTTCAAATATCACGCCAAAAACTCCATCTAATAGGCAAAATTATAATGCAACAAATTGTATTTGCCAGAATAAAATGTCATTGACTGCGATTTAAACAAATAAAAAAGCGGCCTTTCGTTGTGTGCGAAAGTTTTTTTTTATTTTATTTTTGTTTTGCATCATTCTTTCACTTTTAAAGCTTTTCGTTTTTGTTCACCAACACAGATGCAATTCACTCTTTCGTTTACTGGGAAATTTTCTCATGAATTCTGGTATGATACGAGCTCGGCTTTGAACCTTTTCATTCTCTATTTATGAGTGCGACTGTGTTTCCATCTCTCGACAGATTTTTAGAATACAGAGGAAGTTAATTTCAATGAAAAGCTTTGATTTTTTATATTATGTTTTCAAATCAATGCAAGTTGTTGTCTTTGAGATTGACTTATTCACTTCTAGAATATTAGATTTGAGAGTTAAGTCAAGATTTGTATTAAAATACTTATTCCCTAAATAGTCGAACTCCTGGTTCGCGTCAGCCATCACCCGCAGAAGAGTCTTTGAACCGTTCAGCTACGTTACTTGATCCAGCTACTCAGCATTCGTTCCACCAGCATCAACACTTACAGCATATGCTCAATGCCAGTATGGATCATCATAATAATCAACTGAATTCTCATTCATACCATCCGCAAATGATGAATCATCAAATGCAGGGTCCGGTAATGAATGGTGGTATGCAAGTGGCACAGGTAGAATATTATCATCCAATTCGGATTGTAAAAAATTAACTAAAAAAAAATTTCAGAATCAAATGGTCGGTCAGCAGCAAGGACCAAATCAAATTGAATCTCCAGCAAATTTACTGCAACAACCTCATAATTATGATGTACAGGTAAGGCGTTAATATTTGAATGAAGACAAAGGAAATTCATTTTTTATTTTTAAATTCTAATCCTAATGGAATTTATGCGTTTGTTGAAGCAAATATTGACTCGTGTGTACGAGTTATACAACACCCTAGCTCAACACACTTAAAAAAATTTTTTGTTTATTCATCCAGAAAATTGAAATTTAATCCATTTCATGTAACTCAATATAAATATGCTGGAGCTTTCCTTTTCCTTTACTTAACCCATACCGATGTGTTTTTTTCTGTTTGCACAACATCTCACATAAAGGACTTTTATTTGCTTTTTATCGCGTACATGGAATTGTTAGGCAAATGACGCTATATTCAAATAGACATTTGGTATTCGTTCAATATTCAAACGACCATTACGATGAGGCCCTTTTATCCTCACTACCTTTTCGAAGTTTCGAAGCGACGAAGTTAATTTTATCTCTGATGTCACGCTATCCGTTTCTCTGAAACAAATTTTTTCCCTGATGACATAAAAAGGTACTTTGAGTTGAGGAACGAGACTGATCTTTTGCTTAGCTTTCGAACTCATTATATGGTGATACTTTCTGGCTACAAAATCTAGAGGCGTCAACATCAGGGCGAAAAATCCGGAGGCTTCAAAATCTAGAGCCGTCAAAATCCGGACGAAATATAGGTAAACGAAGTTGTATCTGTCACAGCAGCGACATTTTTAGACCCGTCCGAAGAGAACGGGGTCTTATACGTTTACCACGACGTTTGTAACCACCACAATTTCGACCCGGGTGTAGGGCGGGTGGGAGCATCAATCTTGGTCCTTAGATGACGAATCAGCAATATAGTGTAGGGAAATTAAAAAAATTTATATGGAAGAGCTTGCAAAAATTAGGACAAAAGCAAACTAAGCGGGATTCGGTAGGCCTTATTTACCTGAATGACGTCCAAAAAGTCCCCCTGGATATTTTGCGAGTGACTCGAGAAAATCGGAAAATCCGAAAAAAGTGAGGTCAAGTGTAACGTTTTTTTCGTTGTTCAACGAAATTTTAATTTTTTCAATTTTTTCACAAAAATGTATTTTTCCCTTTTTCCCACACATCCCAACGTTTTCAACGATGTATCAAAATAAAATTTCCACCTCATAGAAAAATTTTCCTGGAATGTCGAAAATTTCCTTGCACGGTGAAAAATGTCAACGAGACCAAAATTTAGTGAGAGGTTAACTTCCAACTTACACAGTTTCTGTCGGGCCACGGATGCTTTAGGAAGTACCTGCACAGGTTCGGATTCGCAGAATCACCTTTCTGCCCGACATACGAGAGGGAGGAAGAGACTGCGGAGCACGTATTATTTGTCTGCTTCCACTTCGAGCAAGAGCGAGGTGAGCTGATGACGGTGACTAGGTCAAAAGTAAATGCCGAAAACATAATATGGGAGATGTGCCGCGATGAGTAGGTGTGGAAAGTCGTGGATAATGTAGTTGCAAAAATAATGGGGAAGCTGCAAAGTGCATGAAAAGACGATCAAAGAAGACTGCCAGTTGATCTGAGAGAGTAAGTGCGAAAGCACAGCCCCTCCCCGAAGTAATGCTGTGAGGCGGTTCCGGGGAAAAGAGAGCATGGAAAGAAGCATGGAATTCAACCCTACCTTGGTCCAGGAGGACCGGGTGTCTATGAACATTTCCTCACACTTATAAAAAAACCCCTCTCTCTCTCACCAGAGGAACTTAGCCAAAGATCACTGAGCGATATCCTATCCTTAACTACAAATAGCGGATTGTTAGAGTCATGACTACCCTCAATGTGTAGCACAACGAGTATGGCCTAGGTGCTTCATTGAATCTACAGTTACCTACAGTCGCTGAGAAAGTCCACACTTAGCTACGGATTCCTTTCGGATAGCTTTTAAGCTGAAAATAGAAAAATATGAATTGTTGCTGTACTGACCTCAATATAGAAGCCAAAACCAACGAACCAACTAGCTCATCCCTTCCAGCTTAGAATAGATTTTCGAATCCACACTTGCAACCTAGACATGGAAAAATTAGAAGTTTAATAGCGACCCTAATTCTCACCTTGCCTTGAGATTGGATAACTTCGAAGTCGGATTTCATAGGATGCATTAAGGCGATTCTCGCAAGTAAGCTAGACTAGTTAGATGGCTAGCCAGTAAGATCAACCCTGTAAGATTTACAGATGGCTCGAAAACCATAGAAGAGAGAAGGGATAGAGTTTAAGCTCCAGAAACGGACACTTTTACCGGGTTTAATATAGGAAGCTAACAGTCGTCTTCCATGAAGAAATATTCGCAGTACTGGTGATGCCACCACAGACAATAGGGACCAACAGGGACCACCTCATCCACTAGACAACAACAAACAACTTTGTTCTTCACACCGACACAATCTCCTTGATCCTTTACGAAAAAAATCAAATTTTCATTGAAAAAGCGATGGTGGCGCCACCATAGCCAAATTCAGTCAATTTTTTGATCACCCTAACATCAATCAGACAAAGAAAAACCATTTTGCTGAATTAATAATTAATTTAAAACGAATTTGTTCAATAAAAACATCGAATATTTTGCTTATAAATTTTGGTCTCGTTGACATTTTTCATTGTGCAAGGAAATTTTCGACATTCCAGGGAAATTTTTCTATGAGGTGGAAAGTTATAACATACTTCTTAGGAAGTGTTCAGCATAGTCCAAAGATGTTTTTAAGTCACTCACATCAAAAATTTAGAGATACCTATTTTGGGAATGGCGGTTTAAAGTCAAAACAAGTTTTCGCAGAGGTCAAATTTTACATGAAATTTTGACTTTGAAAATTCACTCGCAAAATATGCAGGGGGAGTTTTCGGACGTCATTCAGATACCTAAGGCCTACCGAATCCCGCTTAGTTTGCTTTTGTCCAAATTTTTGCAAGGTCAAAAGTTAATTTCCCTACGCTAATAAAAAACATATGCAATAGTGTAGGGCAATTAAAAAATTTTGTATGGAAGAGCTTGCAAAAATTAGGTAAAAGACAGATCCACCATAATTCGATAGTCCTTAGGCATCTAAATAACGTCCAAAAAGTCCCACTCGATCCCACTTCAGCATTTCGAGAAAATCGAAAAACAGTGAAATTTTCGAGGTTAAGTGTAAGACTTTACCCAGAGCCCAATTTCAGCAACAATTTTCCAAATTTTTTAAAAATGCGTATTTTTCCCAAGTTCTACATAGTTCAGGCTTTCATTTGATACCCATATGAGCAAATTTGGTCGAAATTTGCCTAAGTTATGATTTTTCAAAGTTGAAATTTTGTCGAAAAATCGACACTCGGGAAAACTTTTTTCATCTTTGAACTCCGATTCCCAAAATAGGTATATCTAAATTTTTGATGTTAATCGCTAAAAACATCTTTGGACTATCCTGAAGACCTTGAAATGAGCCAAATGTAACCTTGGGTACCAAACGAAAATTTTCCTCGAATGTCGAAAATTTCATTACACGGTGAAAAAAGTCTACGAGACCAAAATTAATATCCAAATTTTTCAATGTTTTTCTTTAACGAATTTGTTTTATATCAAATATTTGACCAGCGAAATTGTTTCTTGTTGCCTGGTGTATCATGGGGATGAGCAAAAAATTGGTCACCGTTGGCTATGGTGGCGCCACCAGCGCTTTTTCGTGAAAATGTATTTTTTTTTCGTAAAGTATCAAAGAAAGCGTATTGGTGTGAAGGATAAAGTTTTTTTTTGTTATCTGGTGGATGTCATGTGGGATCTTAATTGTCAGGATGAACTTTGACCTGATCTTCGGCATTGCCCACCAGTCATTGTGGCATTGAAGGCGAAAGCTTTTGCTACGGCGGATAGGCTGTCTCAGAAGGATCTCTCCAAATTTCATTTCGGGCCATGGGAAAATCAAGAAGGCTATCACTAACGAGGTCTTTGCGATGCCTAGGGACCGAATGAAACCGGAGACAGACTTCGTAAGGCGTTTCGAGGCTGTCATACCCAGCAGGTCTGAATGGCTGGAAGGTTGGCCAAGCTGCCTATCAGATGAAGAAACTGTGAGCTTTATTGATGGCTCTAAAACTTCAGAAGGCACGGGAGCCGGAGTATTTTCTGCGGAACCGTTGTTGGTGGAAAGATGGTACCACCTAGGTGGATGCGCTGATGTTTTTCAGGCTAAAACTTTCACGGCACTGATGGGAGCGCGGGAGGCACTCCCAGCAGAGGCATGTGGAGAAAATGTGACAGTCTGTTCTGACTGTGAGGCGATGATTAAAGCGCTTATGTCGCCTGTCGTGACATCCAGGCTAGTAAAAGAGCTGAAGGAAACGCTGAACCAGATGGAACTGAGAAATCAGGTCACGCTGGTCTGGGTTCCCGGACACTCTGGTGTGGAGGGAAACGAGAGAGCGGATGAGCTAGCGAGAAGAGGCTTAGCAACATTGAGTTGTGGGCCGGAACCTCTTATACCCATCACACACTCCGCATGCGTGAAAGCGATGAAGAGCTGGGTGAGGTCGGAAATCGCTAGCTATTGGAGCGCCTATGAAGGAGGAATGCACACGAAGCGTTTCTTCCCGGTGCCCGATGGGAGGTGGGCCAGAGAACTGTTAAACATGGACAGGAAGCGCATCAAGAGGGTGGTGGGTGCGATCACCGGGCATTGCGGACTGAGCAAACACCTGGCAAAAATGGGGATCTTCAACGATCCCAACTGCACTTGCGGCCTAAGTGAGGAAACGGGCGTTCACGTTATATGCGAATGCCCGAAGTTTTCCTCACTGAGACTGAGGACTCTAAGTAGTCATGTAATCCAACCTGTAACAGTTCCTAAAATGGGACCTGCCGCTCTAGATAGGTTTCTTGTAATAACTGGGCGGTTTTCGAGATTTACATGATGAAAAGAACCAGAGATGGACCGACCCAATCTGAGAAATCTAAATCCTGGTAAAAACGCGCTGATGGTGCCACCATCAACGGCGGCCATAATTTTGATCACCCCACCACCCTCACACAACAAAGAACAACTTTGTCTTTCATAGCAACCCAATATGATTGATAGATTTCGCACAAAGTGTAAATTTTTTACTAAAAAGCGCTGGTGGCGCCACCATGGCCTACTTGGCAATTTTTTTTCGGTCGCCCCATCACCAACAATAGCACAAGAAACAATTTTGTTAATGAAATAATTGACTTAAAACGATTTTTTCGAACAAAAACCTTGATTATTTTTCATACTGATTTGGTTCTCGTAGACGTTTTTCAGAGTGTAATGAAATTTTCGACATTAGAGGGAAATTTTTCGTCGAGTTCGAAAAGGAAAATTATGTTAATATGAAATGTTTAGAATACTCCAAAGATGTTTTTGAGACATTTGGATTACAAATTCGGAGCAAGGTTTCTTCGATATACCGGTATAAAGTCGAAAAAAGTTTTCGCGGAGGTCATTTTTTCGATGAAATTTTGACTTTGAAAAATCGTATCACAGCCAAAAAATGGCTAAAATTGATGAGGTAAAGTGTTTTAGAAACTTTGAACTATCTAAAATTTGGGAAAAATAGTCATCGGAAAATATTTTGGAAAACTCCGATTTTCCTTTAATAGTAAGAAAAAGCTTGCACAAAACCTCAAAACCTAAAAAACCTCAAAACCTCAGTAGAATCAGAATGTCAGCAAAGTCAGAAAAGTCAGCAACCTGTAAAAATGTGTGTCTTTTCATACGAAAGAAGGTCTTAAAAATAAACATAGAAGGGACCCGTACGTATCAGAATAGATGCGGCAAACAGAGTTGATGTTACGAAAAGACTGGAACGTATTTAAGTAATAAACCACGTTTGTTACATTGCGAATTCGAACTCGGGAGTAAGGGGGAAACTTTTTTTGTTGCCTCCAGATGACAAATCAGCGAAAAAAACAATGTCTGTCTGTCGGTCTGTCGGTCTGTCGGTCTGTCTGTGGTCTGTCTGTCGGTCTGTCTGTCGGTCTGTCTGTCGGTCTGTCTGTCGGTCTGTCTGTCGTCGGTCTGTCTGTCGGTCTGTCTGTCGGTCTGTCTGTCGGTCTGTCTGTCGGTCTGTCTGTCGGTCTGTCTGTCGGTCTGTCTGTCGGTCTGTCTGTCGGTCTGTCTGTCGGTCTGTCTTTCGGTCTGTCTATCGGTCTGTCTGTCGGTCTGTCTGTCGGTCTGTCTGTCGGTCTGTCTGTCTGTCTGTGTGTCCGTCAACACGATAACTTGAGTAAATCTTGACCGATTTTCAAAAACTTTTTTTTTCTGAAAGGTAGTCGAAAAATATTTTATTGGATTGAATCTGGGCACTGTCGGCCCAAGGGCCGCCGAGCTAGGGCCGTTTAAGTGGTTTTTGGTCTTTTGCACATAACTAGAGTAAATCTTTTCTGATTTTCATAAATTTTTTTATGTTTGAAAGATCTGGGCATGGCCGACAATTCATGGAAGAAACTTTTTTTAATTTGAGTCATTGGACTTAGCTAGGACACTAAAAACGAGTCTCTGCTAGGGCTCTATGTGTATTTTGTACATAACTCGAGTAAATCTTTACCGATTTTCAAAAATTTTTTTTGTTTGAAAGATCTGGGCGTGACCGACAATTTGTGGAAGAAACATTTTCCGATTTGAGTCTTTGGACTTAGCTAGGGCACTAAAAAAGATTCTTTGTTAGGGCCCTACGTGTTTTTTGTACATAAATCGAGTAAATCTCTTCCGATTTTCAAAAACTTTTTTTTGTTTGAAAGATCTCGGCACGGCCCACAATTTATAGAAGAAATTTTGCCTGTGCTTAGGGCTCAAGTGGGCCTCATGTCGGTCCTAAGGTCGTCCCTAACATAAAAAAATGTTTTTTGCTATGTTGCAGAGCAAATTGAGGGAAACATTTTTGTCTATGGAAGTATGTATTCGAGGCATCTATTTAGGGACCTAGGGGTCAGTACTAAGGTCGGCCCTAGCCCAAAAAATAGTTTTTTGCTATGTTGTAGACAAAATTGAGGAGAACATTTTTCTCTATTTGGAGGTCAATTTTGAGCGTTCGGAGAATTTTTTTACACCGTTACTTCGGACAGGTTTTTCAAAATTGCCCTACGGGCAATTTCCAATACAGTCTAATGTGAACGCAACATTTACTTAAATCGAGGGGTGCCGCACTTCGGGACTTAATGGACTTAATTACATTAAGTCCCATGTATTTAATGGACTTAATGGATTTAAATTCCGAAGCGCGGGACCCCTCGACTTAAATACGTCCTAGTCTTTTCGTAACATCAACTCTGTTTGCCGCATCTATTCTGATAGGTACGGGTCCCTTCCATGTTTTTTATTGCTGATTCGACATCTAAGGACCGTCGAACGTCGTGGTAAACGCATAAGACGCTTTTTCGAAGAACTTCGTTCTTCGCACGTGTCTAAAAAGTGGAACCGGACCAATCGATGGCTTGGAATCCAGGGACCACGTGTTCTGGGAGGAAATAAAAGTTGCCACATGCCTTTTTCGTTAAAATATTGTACAGAACTTTTCACTTTAATTAACATTTTTCTGAATCAATTACCACTGGACGTTAAAAGAAACATTTTTCCTGAATTTTATTACAAAATTTTCCATTTTTGCTTTTCTAATTAAATTACATTTAATTTTAATTACTTGATACTTTCCATGCAGCGTTCGTTGTTGCTTTTCAGTGCATAAAAAATATGAAACAAACTATTGGGACACATTGTGTGTATCGCTGACCTGTGGATAGTTTCCATTTTGTTTGAATTTTTTTAATAAATGATGTGTTAGCTTAAACAAACGTTGCATGTCTTGGAACGATTATCCACCTCATGTTGTAATTATTAACACCCAAATGGTCAGAAACAACATTTTGTTTATTTTCTAATTTTTGATTTCTTCATTTTAGGTTCATTTCCACATAAAATTATAATTTATTTATTTCTTTTTTTGCACAGAACGTTCGATATTATTTTTTGGTATCACATTTGATGTGAGAAACCTTATTCGTATACAGTCAGCATAGACGATAACTATTTTTATTAAATTCCACACCAATCCGATTCGCAATGTAAAATGTCATAATAAAATGACCCACATATGAACTACATTGTGTGTGTCTGTCTGTCACAGCAACATTAAGTGTCTACATGCTTTGAATGTGAATTGCACTATCAAAAGGAAAATCATTTTTATCCATATTTAGATTGAAACCATTCGCTAGATGTTGAGATATGCATAATATTTTGTCCTATTACGAATGTGCAGAAAAGTGATATCAATTGAATCGATTCATTCTTTATTGGATTTTTTCCACAATTCAAAAATCACAATCTAATGTTTACCGTGCTCAAACGTCCATTTTCTTCAATTCCATTCCCCATACTTTCTCGGTCGTATTTTCTTGTTCTAATTAGTTGAGGAAGAAAAACACTTTTGAATTGAGGATTTTTTTTTATATTTAACTGTGGAAAAGGTTGCTCTGGTACTACTTATCCTGCATGACTGCGTCGCGCCGCGGGAAATTAAGTTTTCCTTTGTATTTTCGTTAGTTTTTCTGTATAATTTTCCTTCAATAATTTCAAAGCGCAAACCAAATGCTTATCTTTTCGTAAATTTTTTTTTTTTAATATTTCGACGACGAGATTATCTCTTTTCTTTCGAAAGATGTTCACGACCCATAAACACCTTGTGAAAAGAGAAACCATTATGGAAAAAACAAGAAAATATATTTTCAAAGCAGAGCGAAACTAATGCGAAAATGTTTTTTATCTGAACTGAAAGTGAATATAAGAGGTAAGGCTACGTAAGACCCGTACCAATCCAATACAAAACGTCAAACTCTTCAGGTATATTACTAAATGATTCTTAATAAAATTTGGGGACTTAACATGTAGAATAAGTTTGCAGAACGCACCAAAATATTGGTGGGGACAAATTCTGTATAGGATTTTTCTTCAATTCATAGCATGAAAGTAACGTTCCTAGTCACACCCAGGCTTCATAATATGGGTAGTTGTGAATTTGGTGCCGCAACGAATCGTACACCCGACGTCACCCATATTCGTTGAATTCTGCGTACAAATATCTGAGTCTGACTTTGGACGGAGATATAATTAGCACCAGAAGAAATCCTAATGGTACAATGCTAGCTACCGTTAGGCGTGGTTCGGAATTCACGTTAAGCATATGGTCCAAAAAATACCTGCCGGTAAAACACATTGAAGGGCGAACCGACATTCTAAGCCCTACTATTTTCCGCCCTAGTACATCATAGATGGCACTAGGTTTCTCTAAGGATCTCTAAGAAGAAATGGATTCTGTAACAGCGGATTATAACGGCGGATTATTTATCAAAGAAGTTGTGGTGAATATAAAATTTGAGAGTGGTGAGTATAAAATTTGGGAGTGGTGAGCACCACATTGGTTGTCCCAACAACGTTTTTGACTATATTTAAAGGCAAAGTTGTGATATCCCAAAAATGTACAGTTTTCTGACTGTATGCTGTTGGCTTGTCACAACTTTACCATTTGGTGTAGACAAATGGCTGTACGTTGTAGTAATATCGCAACTTAAGCTCTTGCGTATGTTTCCATACTTACGACTCTTAAATTTTATACTCACCACTTTCAAATTTTATACTCACCATTTTCAAGTTTTATACTCAACACTTCCAAAGTTTATACTCACGACTTTCACATTTTATGCTCATTACTCTTACATTTCATTAGGATCACAACAGTCACAACGTTTCTCTTTTGATATTCATTGGATACGTGGTAAATATTCAGAAAATCTACAAAAATCTTTACAATTCCAAAGAAAATTAATAAAATCAAATAATAGCAATAATCACAAATTTGAAAGAAAATCCTTGGAAATATATATTTTAGTATATCAGCCAAGCTGAACTGAACAAGCAACCCCAAGACGGAGAGCCCCAAAAATTCCACATATTCATATTAATAACGTAGTAACAAACACTATAGACCCGTTCGTATTTCGTACGGGGTTAAAAATGTGTTGTAAAAATCGCTAGTAACAAGTTGCAGTTGACTTGTCTTTAAAGTTTTTATAAGAAGTTACAAATAAGGGAGATAAGCGCTTGCGAATTATTCTATTTAACATCAAAGACTTTTCATCTGATATAAGTAAATAATTAAGAAATGGTTTTGGTGTTATTTGTGTGATTTTACGCAGATATAAAATCATGGTTTCAATTTTCACAACTCACTACTCAAGGTGTTATAGTTCTTCTAATTTTCCAGCTGAATTTTTTCACTTATGTAATTTTTACATTCGTAAAAACTAGGTCACACCTTTCTGGTCGGTCAGGTCACATGACTGATTCCAATTAACACAAAATCGGACTTCTTTCGGAAAAGCTCTCAAGAGCTTCTTTTGTTCTTTTGCCATCACGGTGATAGGCAACTATCACGGCGATAGTCAACTATCACGGCGATAGTCAACTATTACGGCGATAGTCAACTATTACGGCGATAGTCAACTATCACGGTGATAGGCAACTATCACGGTGATAGTCAACTATCACTGTGATAGTCAACTATCACTGTGATAGTCAACTATCACTGTGATAGTCAACTATCACTGTGATAGTCAACTATTACGGTGATAGTCTACTATCACGGTGATAGTCTACTATTACGGTGATAGTCAACTATTACGGTGATAATCAACTATCACGGGGATATTCAACTATCACGGGGATATTCAACTATCACGGGGATATTCAACTATTACGGTGATAGTCAACTATCACGGGGATAGTCAACTATTACGGTGATAGTCAACTATTACGGTGATAGTCAACTATTACGGTGATAGTCAACTATTACGGGGATAGTCAACTATCACGGTGATAGTCAACTATCACGGGGATAGTCAACTATCACGGGGATAGTCAACTATCACGGGGATAGTCAACTATCACGGGGATAGTCAACTATCACGGTGATAGTCAACTATCACGGGGATAGTCAACTATTACGGTGATAGTCAACTATTACGGTGATAGTCAACTGTCACGGTGATAGTCAACTGTCACGGTGATAGTTAACTGTCATGGTGATGGTCAACTATCATGGTGAAATCTATTTTCCAAGATGGTTTCTGTAGTCTGCCATTTAGGTGGTCACCTAAAAGATTCTACTCATACAAATCTAACAACTTTGTCGAAGACACCAATTTTCTATTATTTGGGGTATTTGACTGTGTTGAAAATTAATTTTTTACGAATTTTTTTATTTAGCTGAAACGTAGAAACATTGTCAATGATAGGTGTCTCACACAGAGACAACTTGCAAGTTCCCATTTCGTTACGCACTAAGGTGGCATTTCCCGTCATTAAAGTCGCACACAACAATAGTAGTTCTCTTTCGATTCTATCCGCGCTTGCTTATTCAAACCGTAACTGTGTCCCATATTTGCTATTTGCACACGTGTGTGAATAGCATGACCAGGAGCCCATATTATTATTATTCGTTCTCAATATTCCGATTTTGACGCTATTATGAATTTATGTTGATTTATCGTGAAAAATTATTATTGGCGTTAAAATCGTGTTGTTAATCATGTCACATAAAATCTGTGTGTTCCGCACTTAATTTGTGTTATCATTATGTACCATACAAAACATGGAAAACAATTTAAAACATTGTTCTGCTACAATGTGGTTTAACCCGTTAACTCTGTGGATGGTGCTTGAGTGTTTTTTATTTAAAAATGTATACAAAAGTTTTTATGTGTACAGTGTACATTGTACACAATGTAACATACGAAGGGATGAAAACTTAAGCCACGGAATTTTTTCTATTTCCAACATTTAATGAGAGCATTGATCTCGGCGAGCTGACTTTACATTGCTAAAAGAATTTTTTTTTCTTTTTACGATTTTCATTTAAATTTTTCATTTCCATTTTTTATTGTCGCATAATTATATTGATTTATGAGCGATGCGGCAACATAATTTTAAAAAGAGTTTTATCCATTTGACGTGCCTCATAATTCCATAAAATTTTAAACACTTACATCATCTGTAGGTTTAAGCATTTCGTAAAATAGCAACATTTTTCTCCCGTTCCTTACACTTCCTTTCAAAAGCGAATTTTGTGGTAACGTTAATAATTCATCATCTAAGTTCAATACATTTTCATTGAAACGGGCTACAGCCAATTCATAAGATATATTGCAGTCGATTTGTCGATAAAAACAGTAGAGTGTGCCGTTTTCGCCGGTTTTTTACACCACGCCCTGAACCCCTGCCACAATTTACTAATAAATTGGTATAATTTATGATTATGATTCTCCCAGGAAGGCGTAAACCTGCACTAAACATTAACATTGTTTTAAATGTAGCGATGACAACTCAGAAGGTTTATGCTAGTCTTAGAAGTCTATGGCCTCTTGCGGGGATGACACCGTTCAGGACGCGAATGATGCTGGCCAAGGCGCTTTTGATGCCTCACTTCGATAATTGTTGTGAGATTTTTTCTTATGACATGGACTCGACATCTCGTCTTCTTCTTGATAGAGCGTTTAAGTCGATTATTAGATATGTTTATGGTGTTCGTAGAAGGGGTATAACGGCAGTTGTTGATCGATTCCTAGGTTGTTCATGGGAAGAACACCATAAATTTCGTGCCATGTTGTTTATTTACAAGCTCGTGCATGCGATGGCTCCTTCTTATCTCTATGAGCTGGTGAGCGTTGATGTGACCACTAGACTCAGGCTATTGCGTTTTGATAGGTCGCGTTGTAGAAGATCGCTGTTTTCTGATGGATTTATGGATTGGAACGCGCTTCCTGTTGACATTAGATATGCTGGGACGGCTGAATCGTTCCGGCGAGCTTATTTTTCTGGTTCTGTTAGGGTCTGAACTTCGAATTTCGGACTGAGGAGAGTGAGTCGAGGTTTTACTTGTGTTTCATGGTTTCGACGGTCGGATGCGTCGTATTTAACTGATTGGAAGCGCCTTTTCTTTTTCTAGTTTGTTCTTGTAATTTTTAATTTTTGATATTATTTTTAATTTCTTTTAATTTTATAGTTCTGTGACTTGATTGAAGTTTTATTCAATTTTAATTTTAATTTTAATTTGTGTTCTGAAAGTTGTTTTTAATGTTTTAATGTTTTGTTGCTCTTGTCTTTGCGAATTTATGCACAATGAGAATTGTATAAGGTTAGGCCTTTGCATAAAAGTTGAATAAATGGAATGAATGAATGAAATCTGATTATTGTGTTAGTTTCGAAGTTTAGGTTCGGTTTGTTCGGCCGAATGTGACGAAATTCTAAGTTTAGCGATTTTTATGCAACCCTGTATAAGCCGTAAATATTGTCTGGTCGTCTAATCAAAACCTTTAAAATTTTAATTCGAAAGAGCCACTAACAGTTCAGTAAAATACGTTGCGACAACGGCTTACGTCACATTATTGACGATTTATTCTGACCAGTTCCGTGCAAAAGAACCAGTTAAATTAACGGAGTAACTATTCGCCCGCGTTGGCGATTAGCCCGCTCTATGAGGAGTAGACTCATACGCCCGCGCGCACGAGTAGCCAGTCCTATGGGGAGTAAGCTATCCGCCCGCGCGGGCGAATAGACAGTCCTATGGGGAGTAGACTATCCGCCCGCAAATTATACAGCTAAATAAATTTTCAACTTTGTTCGTATGAAATTCTTAGTTTCAGACTGCATTCTATTTCTTGTTGAAAAAGTAAGATTTTCGTCAGTTTCTAGCTAGCAAATGACTTAAAAATTCAATAAATGTACGCTTTTGTGAGGCTTTATATAGGAGGTTGCGTAGATCCTTGACATTTTGATTCTAGTTTTTGAGATCATTTTTCATTACCGGAAAGGTTTTACTGTGCCCCTGCCACACAGAGGGCAAAATGGTACTTGTGAGTTTCATAAACTCTACTTCTAGTGTACTAGTTGTGGATCGAAGTGTGCGGGACCATGGAGCATTGAACATTTGTCAATTTGGCGCAATTTTTGAAAGGTCTCGCAAATTTTTAAAAATTTTCAACAATTTTCCAACGAACTCTTACTAGTTTTGAGCGCATAGCTGAAGAAATGAGCTTTCTACGTTGTTTCTAACTCAAGTAGAATACCGACAATACGTTTCACCAGTTAGCCGTATGATGGCGCTACACTCA
Source organism: Pseudolycoriella hygida (assembly GCA_029228625.1). Classification (NCBI taxonomy): domain Eukaryota; kingdom Metazoa; phylum Arthropoda; class Insecta; order Diptera; family Sciaridae; genus Pseudolycoriella; species Pseudolycoriella hygida. The sequence continues at coordinate 44,336,960 of CM055405.1, read as the reverse complement.
ACTAAACTTGACTTGAACTGATTCAATCAGCTTTGTTTTGTTTGCAAATCAAACAATTAGAACAAATCTGTCTGCAGTTGAGTTTCGAACCAACGCATTAGCAACTCAATCTCGTAGTAGCAGGCAGACGTGTTAACCATTCCGCTGGCTGTTGAGATTAATTTCCATACGACGAAATCAGTTTTATTGGCTGGGACTCACTCATCCGGTTAAGAGCACGTAGCAAAAATGTGAACTGTCAAATTTGCGATGTTTTTTTTGAACAGAATCCTGCGTAAGTAACAAATTCATTAAAATTATTACTCATGTACTGTGTTCCTATTACACGAATGTATTCATCTAGAATTCAAAAATTTTGAGTATGAAGGTCGAAAGTTGATTTGGAAAATCATCGCATTGAAATTTCGTTTGTGATGTTATTTCAGAGCAAATTTATACCTTCATATTTAAACTTTTTAAATTCTGATTTATCTATGAATAGTGTAAGAGCTATCCTCTCACAGTACATGAGGTATACTTTTTATAACTTGTTATTTACGCAAAATTCTGTTCTAAAAAAACATCGCAAATTTGACAGTTCTCACTTTTGCGACGTACTCTTAAGACCACGTTTCAAAAATGTAAACTGTCAAAGTGGCGATGTTTTTTTGAGAACAGAATCCTGCGTAAATAACAAATTTTTCAAAATTACGGCTCACCTACTGTGAGAGGATGACTCTTACACGAAAAATAGATGAATCAGAATTCAAAAAGTTTGAGTATGAAGGTCGAAAGTTGCTTTGAAAAATCATCGCAAGTTTGTGTGCGATGTTATTTTAAAGCGGATTTTTACCTCCATACTTAAGAGCGTGTCAGATATTTTGACAGTTCTATGTTTTGCGATGTTTTTTCATTGCATATTTCTAAGACAATGATCATTAATTTTAAATTCCGAAACATCTACTGTTTGCATAACACACCCCTTTATAGATTCTATGAATCAGAATATATAATTATTGAGTCTAAGTGTCAAAATTTGATCTGAAAAAACATTGCACCGAGTACTTTGCGATGTTTTTTCAGATCAAATTTTGAAACTTGGGCTCAATAATTATTTATTCTGATTCAGAGAATCTATAAAGGGGTGTGTTATGCAAACAGTAGATGTTTCGGAATTTAAAATTGATGATTACATCGCAAAATATAGAACTGTCAAAATATCTGACACGCTCTTAAGCTTTTTGAATTCTGATTCATCTATTATTTGCGTAATAGTCATCCTCTCACAGTACATGAGTTATAATTTTGAATAATTTTGTTATTTACTCAGGATTCTGTTATAAAAAAAACATCGCAAATTTGACAGTTCACATTTTTGCGACGTGCTCGTAAGAGCGCAAATAACAAATTATTCAAAATTATAGCTCATGTACTGTGAGAGCAGAGAACATGACTCTCACACAAATAATAGATGATTCAGAATTCAAAAAGTTTAACTATGAAGGTACAAATGTGTTGTGAAATAACATCGCAAACGAACTAGGAATGCGACGATTTTTCAGAGAAGTTCTTACTCAAACTTTTTGAATTCTGCCATTCTCTCACAGTACATGAGTTATAATTTTGAATAATTTGTTATTTAAGCAGGATTCTATTCTAGAAAAACATTGCAAATTTTACAGTTAACATTTTTGCAATGTGCTCTTAAAAAGTCTATAGATGAAAGTCATAAAAAGTCAAAGTATATGGAGAGGTGATATTTGGAAAAACCTTATGACGCACTAATACCCCAAATAGATAGGCTTTGAGATTTGTATGAAAACTGGTTCTATCATTCGATTATATAAAAAAATCTTGTCAAAATTTCTTTTGTGAGTTGGGCCCACACCATGGACTCTATAGCTCGAACCACTCGATAGATTTTGACTCATTTAATTTTCGTGATTTTCTGATGTCCATATCTTTCATTCAAAACCTTGAAGAGCGATTTCCGTTCTAATTTCGCAGAGATATAAGTGAAAAAGTTCCACAAACCTTCAAAAAACCACGTTTTTCACCACTTTTTCGAACATAATTTCGAAAGTATTTGACCGACTTTGCCCAAATTCAATCCCGTAATTAATTTTCTGATTATCTTTTAGGAAGAAAAAAAGATTTTGAAAATCGGATAAGATTTACCTGATTTATGTACAAAAAACACGTTGGGCCCTAGTAGATACTCAGTTTTAGGGCCCTGGCTGAGTCCAATAGCTAAAAATAAAAAAAAAAACTTCTTCCGTAAGTTGTGAGGCATGCCCAGACCTTTCAAACAAAAAAATTAATGAACATCGGAGAAGAGTTACTTGAGTTATGTACAAAAACCACTTAAACGGCCCTAGCTCATTGTCCCTTGGGCCGACAGTGCCCAGATTCAATCCTAAAAAAGGTGCGTCTTTTGTACATAACTCGAGTAAATCTTTTACGATTTTGAAAAATTTTTTTGTTTGAAAGACCTGGGTATGGCCGACAATTTATGGAAGAAACTTTTTTGACCTTGAGCACTAGGACTTAGCTACAGCGCTAAAAAAGAGTCTCTGCCAGGGACAAACATGTTTTTTGTACATAACTCGAGTAAATCTTTTCCGATTTTCAAAAAAAAAAGTTCAATCGAAAGGTCTGGGAATGGCCAACAATTTATGGAAAAAAATTTTTTGGTCGCTGGACCTAGCTAGAGCCCTAACGAAGCGGACCCACTAGGACCCTACTTGTTTTTTATACATAAATCGAGTAAATTCAGTCCGATTTTCGTGTTTCTGTTTCTATTTAATAGGTAATGAAAGCCTTAAGAGCATGCAAGAAAAAATTTGGACCCGGGTCGAGCCTAATCTCGTTCGAATCTTTTTGTAACATATATTCTGTTTGCCACATCTATTCTGATACGTACGGGTCCCCTGCATATGTTTTTTATTGCTGATTCCTCATCTAAGGACCATGATCGATGCTCCCCCCTGCTCCGGGGTCGAAATTCGACTGGTTACAAAGAAAGAAATTCGTTCTTCGTACGGGTGTAAACATCAAAAAATTTTTTTTAATTTTCTGAGAAAAGCTCTGGGAAAAATCGAGAAAATAAATTTTTCGCCATTTTGGGGGGTTTTCTTCTTCCAACTAGGGGCAGGTCCCCGAAACTATTTTTTTATTATAGGCCAAAATAGTTTCGGAGACCTGCCGACGTCTGATGGAAGGAGAAAACCCCCCAAAATGCCGAAAAAGTGATTTTCTCGAATTTTTTCGGGAGAAGCTTTTCTCAGTAAATTAAAAAAAAAACATGTTTTTGCTGTTTTACTACAATACAATATTTTGTGTGAATGAGGAAACATTTTCATGAAATTTTTTGAAAAAATAAACTACGAGACAACCCAGTGGGTCTTTACTTCATATTCATAGAAACGAATTTTTCCAAATGTTGTAAAAATGGAGATAAATGTTAAAGAAATTTAATGTCAAAATTATTGAACGTCCTAAACAATTACGATGGCTGGTGTTTTTTTTAACATTTTGATTGTTGCACCAGTAAAATAAATTGCGAATATTTATCAAAACGTGGTCTAAATGCTCAATATTAACTTTATTTACTGGTTACTGAATCCAAACAGTTTCCGTGCAAGAGCAATTTGAAGTCTGCTTACAATGGTAATGGGAAAACAAGTTGCTTACATTGTACATAAGACAATTCGTTTGTTAAAGCATTCGTTTCATCTGCCTGAGTTAAGAAAATCAATTTCATTCACTTAATTTAATCGTCTTCAATTTACGTTATTTGATTGATGTCAATGCGTGTTTATAAGCGTGGAAGTCATGCATTGCTGAAAAGTACATTTGTCAATTTTTCGCCTAAATGTTTGAATAAAATTTTAGTTTAGATCAACGATTATACGCACTACTTGAAAAAAAAACCGTTTTTCGATTCCATCGTAAAAATAACTTTTAGAAATTCTAATGGTTCAACCATCCAATTATGTATGTAAAAATAAATCATCAGTTAACTAAAACATCGCTCATTGTCAAAGTTTGTTCAAAAATGAAAAAGAAAATGTGATTCAGAGACTATTTCCGTTGCATTTTCGAAAGAGTATCATAAACTCCAGGCCTCAATACCCCGTATATTTCATCAGATTGATTCCTGGTTCAATATGTGACCGTTCAAAATCCGGATGATACAAAATCCAGTTGACTCATAATCCGGACGATAGAAAGTCAAGATGCCTCGTAATTCGGATGATTCAAAATACGGATGTCTCAAAATCAGGACAGACCAGGAGAAAGACCGCTCGCAATCAAATATGTTGTATTCGTGTTAAATTGTAATTGTATTAACAAAGCAGCACCTCCAACGAACGCCGCTGGCCTTGAAAAAGTGGGATTAAGGGGTGGCAACCCTTTCGTAGAAAATAGTTTGCTTAGTTAATGTGATTTGATTTTTAATAAAATGACTTACACTTATGCTTCATCGACTTGGAGAAGGCATTCGTCCGGGTACCAAGGCAGAAGCTGAGGTTCTTAGCGAGTACGGGATCAATGGGGGCTTACTGCGTGCTATTAAGAGTATTTATTCAGGGAGCAGGGCCGCGGTAGGAATAGATGGCGAGATTAGCGAGTCTTTCGAGGTTAACGAGGGTGTTCGTCAAGGTTGTAGTCTCCCCCCGCTTCTGTTCATAATTTTTATGGACAAAATAATCAAGCAGGCCAACTTGCAGGGAAATGTCAAGATAGGTGAGGTAATAATGAAAATTCTGGCCTTTGCGGATGACTTGATTCTGTTGGCAGATAATACTGGGGAGATACAGGGTGGGATTGACTGCCTGAATGCTGCATGTGAGGAGTACGGGATGAAGATAAGTGTAGGGAAAACTAAGGTTATGCATGTCGGCAAATCTCGGAAGGAAATAGCTTGCAGTCTAAATGGGGAGGAGTTGGAGCAAGTGTACTTAGGAACAATGTTTTCAGGGGATGGCAATTTAGTTAGGGAATTTGGGGAGAGGAGGAAATAGGAAACGCGGTGGCCAGTCAGTTGAGGTCGCACGTGTTCAACAGGTCAATTTTCAGGCCGACGATTTGGTATGGTAGTGAGAGTTGAATGGACTGCGGATATCTCGTACATGACCTGGAGGTTTCTGATATAAGGGTTCTTAGGAACATAGCGGGGGTTAATCGGAGGGAGCAGTGGGATAATCATATTAGGAACGACGACATTAGCGGAAACTTAGGGATTTAGTCAGTGGAAGAGGCGGCAAGGGCTAGACCAAGGGGTAGACCAAGGAGAAGGTTTATAGATTCAAATTAATCAGACTTAGAAGTTAGGGAACTTTCTCTGGGCGAACAAACCATATCCTTGGCGGGCGATAGAAGGACATGGAGGGTGGTAGTTCACCATTCCGAGGTTGCGGCATAAAGACCTCACACCGAAAGGTCTACCACACCGAAATGATCTATTAAGTTTGATAATGATGAGTTTATTTGATTTTGATGCTTCTGGATTTTGTATTGTCCGAATTTTTATACATCTGGGTTCCGTACCACCCGGGTTTCGTATCATCGGGAATTTTTCATCCGGTTTTTGTGTGTATGGAAAGTGTCATTCAAAATGCAAATGCCGCAAGCGATGGAAGAATGATGTAAAAATAATGTAAGAATGATGTAGAAATTATGTATGAATAGTGTACAATTTATACAGATAATGTAGAAAAGATGCATAAAAGATGGATAATCAATGTAACACTACTATACACTATTTTTACATGTGACGCTAATTACGGCACTGCGAGAAATATGATTTTAACTACATTATTTGACCACTACTTTTACATGTCATCACTTCTCCAAAATTACATAACTTCTACATCAATGTTACATGAATGTAGAATTGATTGATAAGTAATGAAAAATGGATGTAAATCATGCTAAAACTTTGCAAATATTTTTAATTTGGAATGTAAAAATGATGTAAAACTAATGTGGCAAAATCCATCTTTGTTACATCTTTTGTACATTTTTTGTACATTATTAACAAAAATTTTACACGATTCATACAACATTCTTCCATAATTTGTGGCATTTTGAATGCCACTCTGTATGTATTTAGACAGTAAGATGTCATCGAAATCTGAAACCAAAATGCACTATAGAATTAAGGGCCGTTTATAAATTACGTAACGCAAGATGGGGGAGGGAGGGTGTATGAGACAAGCGTTACGGTCAGAACGAAAAAGGAAGGGTGGTCTGAAAAATGTCAATTTTTGCGTTACGTAATTTATGAACGGCCCCTTACCCCAAAGGAATTTGTCATAGTAGGGACATTGAGGCATCTGTGGCTAAATCGTTATATCAACAAATTCAAAGTAATAATTGTTTCACCAAATTGTTAAGAAAATAACAGTTGAAGTGAATTTGGCACATTATTGTGATGTTTCTTTTCAATGACTCAATATCAGATAAAACAATTTAAGCGAACAAAAAAATATGCGAAATAACATTGTGTTCCACTTTCTGTAGCATAATTCTTGGAAGCGTACAATGAAATTTTATACATGTTCCCACTTCCATAAATTGGAATTAGTTGGCTGATGTTGGGACATTTTGTGGGAGTCTCAATTTTCGGATAAAACTTATTATTGGCTAACATCCAGTTAGGACTAATTTAATGTTTTATTGGAGAGTTAGTCACAACAAATGTTAATGCCAACTTTTTTTTTCAAGTGGTTCGCTTCAATGGACGCACTTTATTCCACAACTTCATGTAAAATAAAGCAGAAATAATTCTGTTATTAGTTTCAACGAAATGATCCCGTCAAAAGATAACATTGAATAATTGCTATTTTAGAAACCTTAAGGGCCTCACTTTCTCTGTGCAACACTTGACATTACTTGAGTATAAACGTAAAGTTCCTTTTTCGGTTCATTCCGGTAACCTTCCTTTTTCGGTTCATTTAAAGTTTGCTGGAAAAGTTCCATTAACTTTTCGTATCGACTGTTGAACCTTGTTTAAAGGTGTAAGACTTACCGTATGTAGAGAGACATTTGTTCTACAGATGATTCCATGTATTTCCACTCAAATAGTTTTCCATTCAATGGAAATTTTATCAATGCAAAACATGTAGCAAACTTCTTGTCAGCGAACGAATGAATGAACGCAAAAGTTCCCATGATGTGATATTCATTTCCTTCGTATGTGAGAATTGATAATATATTTTTTTCTATCCAACTTTTGTTTTAAAAACAAATAAAAACTGATATCATGACAATTCTTAACAGCGTACGCCAAAAAATGGATCAATTTTTAAATCATATGAGGAAGAAAATATTCGTGAGGTAGTCCAGTCTGTATCAGGGGTGGTTTCGAAAAAACAGTTTTATGGAAGCTTCAGCCATCACCCATGATGTTATAAAATAAAGGTGCTACGTTGATAAAGTTTTTTAATAAAATTTCTTCGATTTCCTCGTGAACTTTAAAGTGCTAACTTGACTGCGAATTTTTTGCGGTAGTAATCGCCCTTGTGTAACTATTTAGAAAAATTACCCCAGCTAACAATTCACCCAAATGAATTTTCATTTAATAAGCTTTTGTACGTATCAGCAGCGTAGCCAGCAGCGTTAGCGGAGGGCGTGACGCAGTCCCCGACATCTCAAAAAAGAAGTCCATAAACTGAAGAAACATCATACAAAAACCTTTGGGGCAAGGAACCATATATAGGCGAACTTTTGGGGTTTTCCGCCTGCAAACTCATCAAAATCGGTTGGAAATTGGCTGAAATATGGCATCTTAAAATTCACGTATTTCCATATAACTTGGAGCAAAACAAGATTTTCCAAACTTTCAAATTCCTTCGAATTTCTATGTATGTGATTATCTACCGGTCATCCATATGTAACTCATATGTATAATCATCTTTTGTCATAATTGATTCACGGATCACGATCGCGAGAACTAGCCAGTCGATCTTGCTGAAAATTTCAGTGAACGTCAGTCTCGACCCAAAGTGAAAAATTCTATATGCAACGTCTGGAAAGATGATCAATTTTGAGGGTTTTATATGTTCTCGAATTTTAGCTCCGGAGTGACAATAGCTAGAGAGTTGGTTTCTTCGGAAAAGTTATAGAGTTTGGTCAGGAAAATTTTTTTGGATCTTAAGACAATGGCTGCCAGCTGTCAAAGTGACGCAATCTTGGATTTTTTGCTATATTCTGAATTAGAATAGCTTGATAGTTATATACTTATATAGATCAGTGAGAAGAATAAGGTAGCCGAAGGTGACACGAAGCGTTCCGAAGGTAGCCGAAAGGTGACACGAAGTGTTCCGAAGGCAGCCGAAGGTGATGCGAAGTGTTCCAAAGGCAGCCGAAGGTTCTACGAAGTGTTCCTAAGGTAGCCGAAGGTGACACGAAGTGTTCCAAAGGTAGTCGAAGGTAACACGAAGTGTTCCGAAGGCAGCCGAAGGTGACAGGAAGTGTTCCCAAGGTAGTCGAAGGGGACAGCCCAGGTGTGAAAATTTTTCTGAAAAAAAATTGTTTGAAGAAATTTTTTTAAAAAAAATAATTTTTTAAGAAAATGTAAAAAAAATAGA
>CM055405.1:44302664-44318201 GCA_029228625.1 Pseudolycoriella hygida | reverse complement strand
TATAGACATGTCACAGATCACAACAAAAACCTCTTTAAAGGTAGAGTGTGACGCAGTCCGTAATTCCGCTTCCAAAATTAATGATATCGCTTGAGGTGACGCTATCGCTGATAATACGTAGAAGTTTGTCTGAATGGAACCTTGTTTTCAAAGTTTTGTTTTCCTGAAAAAATTGAAGCGTTTTTTTTTAAACAAAATTACGATGTGTTACAAAAATTGCGTCACAAATGCCGGACACTTCCCAAATCATTCCTCACACTTCCCTCTTATCATTCCACACACTTATCACATCATTCCACACACTTCCCACATCATCCCACACACTTCCCACATCACTCCACACACTTCCCACATCAACCCACACATTTTCCGCTTCATTCCACACACTTCCCACTTCATTCCACACACTTCCCACATCATCACACACACTTCCCACATCATCCTACGCACTTTCAACATCATTACACATAATTTTCGGTCGCTTCAAAAAAAAATTTTCTCATAGTCGCTCTACGGCAGCGTAGCTCATTTCGGACCACTTTGACCGACTCCTGGCAACGAACCCCCCAACCGATTTCCACAAGGACCGGTGGATTCGTGAGATAGATACCCCATTCACCGCGATCTGACCACTACCGGCCGAGATATAGCCGAAGAAGTGCTCCCGTCCTCGGTGGAAGGCCAATAACTCAGTTCCAAGATTTTTTTGGGGGTAGCCAACGGCTGAATTTTCCATTTGGGACCGAAACTGAACTTCGCTAAAAATTTTAAAGAAATCGCCCGGGCGGTTCTCGAGAAAAAAAAAGTAGATCGATACATACAGACGTACATAGATACATCGTGGACACACAACACAGGAATAAAATTTTGATTATTTTCAATGATATTTTTCCCATTAATATACGGAAATCTGCGAGGGGTGACGCACTTCATTTATTCCATTTATTCCATTTATTCCCAAAATTTTTTTGTTGTTTTTGCGAAATATATGAACCAAACACATCACAAGTTAGACAAATAAGTTCAAAAAAAGGTTTGCACAAATTATAAAGCATTTAAACCATCTTGAGATTAAATTTTATTTTTTTGGGAATAAATGGAATAAATTTTTTTTATTCCATTTATTCCATTTTTCAACCAAAACTCTTTTAAGTTTTCAAAAGTGGGTTTTTTCACTTTTTGACACATTAGTATGGTATGTTGTGTGCATTGCCATCAAAATCAAATCTATTTGAGTTTTGACGAATTTGAAAAAATTATCATTTATTCCATTTATTCCAATGTTTATTCCATTTATTCCATTTATTCCCATTTATTCCCATTTATTCCATTTATTCGCATTTATTCCATCTATTCCATAAACCGCAGAAGTGCGTCACCCCTCGGAAATCTGTCATATTTGATTGGCGATATCTCGGCTCGTTTTCAACCGATTTTACTGAGTCTGGGCTCGTTGGAAAGCTGCTGCGACGTAGTTTTAATAATTTGAAGGGGGTGGGGGCGAGGGGAAAAAACTCAAAAGTTCGCCTTTACATCGTGTTTTGTCTCAAAAGTTTTTGTATGGAGTTTTTTGGGTTTGTGGACTTTTTTTGGGTTCGGGGACTGCGTCACGCTCTCCGCTGCAGCTCCGAGCATGATACTTTTCTCCATGTAAAACCAGTCTATAAATAATTTTAATGTTATCATGTATCCTAAATTAAAGTTCTCGTGTATTTGAATCTGAAATACATTCATTGGAAACGTATTGGTGATGAATAGAAGCTTTAAACTTTGACGTGATTGCCACAGTTCTATAAATTTTGTTCGAATTTTCCCATTTTTGATTACAAAAACTATTTTTTCTATTCGCAGGTAAACTTCTAATCGAATTATTTCAAATTGGTAGTAAGCATTCAGTGGTGAGTTTTCTTTTTAAGTAACACTTTGTCTCTTGTCATAAATTTTTGTTGTCGGTTTACGTCGTATAAACTCAGATATCACAAGACTACTGGAAAGGTACTTTTGATGCCATCAAAAAGTGTGTTATTGTACATAAAAAATGTGTATGGCAAAGTACATGCCTCATCCGATTCAAAGCACATTTTAAGTACATAAAATGTTCACCAAACGATGTGTAATGGTTGCAGTACATTTTAAGCACATTTTTTCAGTTTTCCCAAAATATTTTTTTTATAAGTTTAAAGATGGTGACAGGTCTTAGGAAATTTTGGATGTATAAAAACACAGAGCTTTTTTTTAAATGCCTTTTGGCTTTCGAGCTTTTGAAATGAAAATTAAGGATTGGATTTCTGAATGAAAATGATGATCAATTTTTATTGAATAATCGAGGAGAATGAGAAGTAGGTATGATACGTCGACTTAAGCGAGATATATATTTAGTTCTATTCTAGAATTCCAGAGCTATCTATCCAAGTATGTTGTTGTACCTAATGTTCTAAGATTTTCTTAAAATCTAATCTCGAAAAACCTGCTATTCATTTGCAAAAACTTCGGGCAGTCTGAAAGTTTCCGATAGCCTTAACTCGTGTTCATATGTTGGACTTACGACCCTACTATTACGACACCGAACTTCAGGAAAAAGCACACGTATAGTGACTGCAGCATTGGTACCCATTTGTTTCCCTCCACACCATAATGGCTGCGTATTGATTTTCTGTTATTCTCCAAATTGTTCCAATTACTCAGCCTCATAGGGTGTACAGTACACTTTTCGAATAGTGCAGAAATAGCCCCAAAGATGTCTTTGCTGTCCGAACAGATAAGGATCTCCCCTCCCTGCGCTTCTTTCAGTTGTGCTTCTCGAGTCCCCTTGAGTACTGGGAAGACTTCTGTCCCTCTAGAAGGCGCAAACGGCTTCACCCAGATAAAAACTGGCCATTTACAGCTATTTCAATAACCAACCGGTTTCGGGAACTGTGTTCGCATCATCAGGGCTTGGTTCAAACTAAAACATTTAACACAATCTTATCACTTATTCGGTACGTCTACACCACATACATTCATTACTTGGAGCTAGTATATTTTGTAACAGCTTTGGTGCCTTCACTGACAGCGTGCTTGGCCAATTCACCCGGAAGCAACAAACGAACAGCCGTTTGGATTTCCCGTTTCGTAATTGTCGACCGTTTGTTGTAATGGGCCAAACGGGATGCCTCAGCAGCAATGCGAGGCTGTTCATGATGCTCATCGCCTTGCTGAAAATACCAGTGTCCGGGTGCATTTGCTTCAACACTTTGTAAATTTAGATAGCGTAACTCTCCTTACGACTGCGTTTCTTCTTCTTATCTCACTTGGAAATATTCTTTTGCGCCGTACCGACTTTCTTTGCAGCGTTACCGCCTGTTTTCGGTGGCATTTTTACTGTTCACTCAACGATACGTCACCTCATTGTACCCCAGCATTCCAATCCCATATTTTATGGAATTGTTAAGAAAATGGTTAATTAAAAATGACATTGAGGAAAAAATGCTTAATGCTTATGTGGAGCTAGCTCACCTATGCAATGAAGCAAAACATCTTCCAATTTCGGGGCGCATATTATAAACAAACCAAAGGCACGAGTATTGGAAATTCATTGTCCAGCTTTATAGTAGAACTGTTCCAACCAATATGTCAACAGATCCGAATTTCCCTTGGATATATTACAAATACGTGGATGATATTTTCGTAGTGTTGAACAGGAGAAAATTTGATGTTGTCAAAAAGTTGTTCCAAGACAAGATGGATACCATTGACAAAGGCGCAGTTAGATTTGCCATCGAAATGCAGGTTAACAACCAACTCCCTTTCCTCAACACGCTTGTCCAAATTGTTGATCTCACCTTGACGATAGACGTATACCGTAAACCATCGAGCACAAAAAGACTAATAACAGCTGACTCAAACCATGATTTTGAGCACAAGATGGCGGCGTACCATTCGATGGCACATTTTATGGTTAATCTCCCTTTGACGAAAAATTGTCTTCGAAAAAAATTTTCTCTGAAAAAAATTGTCCTCGAAAAAAAATTGACTCCGAAAAAAATTTTTTCTTCAAAAACATTTTCTCTAAAAAAAAGGTTTTCTCCAAAAAAATTTCTCCAAAAAAAGTTTTTCCTTAAAACAAATTTTCCTCCAAAAAAAGTTTCTCCAAAAAAAACTTTCTAGAAAAAAAAAATTTTCTCCAAAAAAAATTTTCTCCAAAAAAATTTTCTTTCCCAGAAAAGTTGTTCTCCAACACCTTAGGCTACCATCGGAACACTTCGTATCACCTTCCCCTGCCTTCGGAACACTTCGTGTCACCTTCGACCACTTTGGGAACACTTTGTGTCACCTTCGGCTACCTTCAGACCACTTCGTGTCACCTTCGGAACACTTCGTGTCACAAATTCTTCTCAGTGATTCATATAACTTTCCTGAAGAAACCAACTGTCTAGGTATTCTTATTCAGAATTATTTAGCAAAAAATGCAAGATGGTGTCACTCTGACAGTTGGCAGCCATTTTCTCAAAATGCTAAAAAAATTCTCCTGACCAAAATATATAACTTTCTAGAAGGAACCATCTCTGTAAGTAGTGTCATTGCGGAGCTAAAATTCGAAAATCGAAAAAGCATAAAATAAAATCCAAGATGGCGCCGCTATGACAGCTGACAGCCATTTTCTTATGATACCAAAAAATTCTTCTGATGAAACTCTATAACTTTCTAGAAGAAACCAACTCTGCAAGTGTTATCATTCCGGAGCTAAAATTCGAAAACCCAAAGAAGCATAATTTATACCTTACAAGCATCCAAGATGGCGTCACTTTGCCAATTTTAAAAAATCCCCAAAAATTCTCCGGACCAACTGTATACCTTTCCCGAAGAAACCAACCTCTCAGCATTGTCCTCCGGAGCTAAAATCGAAAATTTTTTTTTTCTCCGAGCATTACCTAAAAAAACCTCAAAATTGACCACTTTTCCACATGCTAGAATTTTCCCGGAAAAGCGGCATATGAAATTTTTCATTTGGGGCCGAGACTGAAAATTTTAAGGAAATCGTTCGGCGGTTCTCGAGAAAAAAAAAGTAGATACATAGATCGTGGACACACAACACAGGAACAAAATTTTTATTATTTTCAAAGATATTTTTACCACTATTATAGCGAAATTGGTCATCTTTGATTGGCGATATCTCGGCTCGTTTTCAACCGATTTTGATGAGTGTCGGCTCGTTGGAAAGCTGCTGCGACGTAGTTTTTTTATTAAATAATTTGGAGGGGGAGGGGGACGAGGGGAAAAAACTCAAAAGTTCGCTTATATATCGTGTCTTGTCCCAAAGGGTTTTGTATGGAGTTTTTTGAGTTTGTGGACGTTTTTTTGGGGGTGTGGGGACTGCATTACGATCTTCGCTACCGCTCCGAGCATGATGTACGATTCGTTGCAGCACTAAATTCACACTACTCATGTTATGAAGCGTGGGTGTGCCTAGGAACGTTACTTTCATGCTATACATTGAAGAAAAATCCTATACAGAATTTGTCCCCACCAGGATTGAATCCGGATATTCTTGGTCGAAAGCCAGTACAATACCACTGAGCTAACCCGTTCCTGTAATGATGGAAGATAAACCAACATTAAATTGGACGTTAAAAGTTCTTAATAAAATACGAGATAAAATTTGCCGTTTCTCTAGTAGCGATTGGAATACAAGAGACCTGCAAGCAATTCATGCAAATCTTTTAAGATATCACTGAAAATGCCGTCTAAATATTAGCAACTAATAACTGACGGCGTGCACACACAGCTATGTACAATTTTATACAAACATTGTGACGGAATTTATTAGTGACGAAATGAAAGACAATGCACAAAAAAAATAATAGAACAAGTGAACATTATGAATACGCAAAGAAAACTTATAAGTATATACATAGGTACATTTCAAGCTAAAAGGAAAATTTTCTCCACTTCTTTTCAAGTCCCTCATAGCCAATATAGCAATCTCTCCCATTAACTTAACATTAAGGAGAGTACCGGCATGTAAAGCACGTTTCTTACTCTCGAGAAAGCTTTAATCATCTCTCCAAATCTCACAATTTCTGCTGTCATTAAAGTAAACAAAAATATTGCCAATGTGCAACACATTAAAAACGTGTGTAATGATTTCCCATGCATGAAAGCTTTAAAGAGAAGAGAGTGATTTGTTTTGCTTAAAATTTCATTCAATTGTACAACGAATGAGAGCGAGCATATTGCGGCATGTAGTAACTTTGGCTTGACAATCCAACTAATCATGTTTTTCCTGCAATATACCGTTGTTAGTCTTTCAGTGACTGTTGTACAATACACGTCGTCTACAGTCTATACACCGGATGAGATTTAAAATAGAAAATAAATTCAATATAGAAAAGGGGGATTATTTGCCATTTTCACTGATTGCAATGAATTTATAAATTTCCGTTTGGTTTATCGTCCGGGAATTGTGCTAAAAAGCAGCCGCAAAGACTATTTTGTCTGGGGAGTTTTCATAATTAAGTGACATGTTGTTTAAAGTTTTATTCTAAGTGATTAATATTCCACATTGTAAACTAAGAAACAGAGACAAACAATACAGTTATTTACTAAACAAGTGTATGAAGGATGCAAAAGTCTTGAAAAAAATCATTATCGTGTTCAGTGTTTATGATAAAAACAGACAAAACTTTTAAGGATTTTGTGGTAATTAGAAGATTTTGATCCAACAACAAGTGGTTGGTGTTTACAAAACAACAGCTTCCAGCAATTTCACATTTTTACATTTTTGCTTGTAAGGTGTCGCATGAGTGCTCGATTTATTCTGATACATTTTTATACAATTTGTTCACCATCGCCTTTCCATCGTCTATGTTTTCGTTAAGAAATATATATTTTGTGACAAGATTTCACTGGTTTTTTGTTTCTTAATCGAAAATTTATAATAAATTCCTACACAGTTAAATGATAGAAAATTATCTTAACTCAGCCGAGAGATCATTGACACTTTATACATTTACAACTGAGCAAACGATCAATTAAAAAATGAAGTCGAAACTACCGTTACCTTCTACACATCTTACATCATTCGGTTTCGTATGCTCTTACCATATTTTTCACTCCATTCGTTCGATTTAAATGAAATGAAATTTTGTTCAGATCAAAATATTTTTGTTATCGTAAGAAGAAAGACGATTTTTCTGTTGTATAATTCATGTTTTTGATTTAATTTTTCACGTTGTCTATTTAAACGTGTTAGGGAACATTCGTGAGGACGTCAGCTGTTCAGTGTTGTCAGACGGAGTATGGGTATAGATTTCCGGAACTTGAAAGTATGTTCTTATGCTTATGGGTGGGTTGATTTTAAACACCTGGATATGGCAACACTGAATTGCGAACGTCCTTTATGAAAGACCCCTTGCCTTCTATATGTCGAGATTTACTAAAAGGAAGAAGAAACTTTTAACGATCTATGAGCCGCAAAAGCTGGGATAAAACTCATTATCGTTGAGTAAAGCATTTTCCCGAATGCTTTTAAGATTAAATTGAAAAAATACAAGAACAAAAGAGCAGCGTGAACAAAAGAAGGTATTCTCATTTTTGGCATCTGGGAGAAAGAATTGCCCCCAATATTTCGTTTACAAGTCATTACTAACTTCTTTAATATTCTTTACCACACAAACACTTCCAGTTGTACAAATACCATCTCAATTCAATGTTTTTGTTTATGCGAACATGATTGAAGAATATCGCGATGAAAACATTAAACATTGGAAAGGGAATATATAAAACCGTTTTTCTTGATGATGATTGATGGTTTGTATAAAAGAAAATTTATCTCAAAGTAACAATGTGGATGTTAAATATTTTTCAGCTGTGCATTATTTATTGTTGCCGTTAAAATATGTTGTTATTGTGTTCTGTTCTTTGGGCAATAGCGTATATGAGTGCGAAAATTAATGAATCGAATCAAATTCGCGATGATAATCTTACTAATGGAATTGCTCTTGATTTTCAATTTTCATCTACGCTAACACAACACTGCGTTAAGATGAATCACATGGGTTAATGACTAATCTCAAACTACGAAAACTGATAAATGTCTAAACAGACATCAGTTTTCATAACTTTAAAATGAAAAAGCTTTGAAGAGTTTCCTTGAATAAAACCAGTGATGTATTATCATATGGATATCTGATAGACAGTGCGCTTGTTAAAAAACGAAAGCTCCACTTTTCATACCGTTTCAATCGGTTAAAATAATATGAAGCTTTTCATCTATATCCAAAGTATGATTTTTCGCAGAGCAGAAGTGAAAATCTTCATTTCATGTTTACTTCCTTAGTTCCTTCTTGTTATACACCCCTTGGGATACAACATTTTATACCCAACTTGCTAATAGTAATTTATGTGTTGAAAATTGTCTCGAATCAACCCTTTAAGACAGGGACATATGTTAGATGTTAGAAAATGAATTGCAAAATTATTCTGCGAAATCCATGTTCTGACTCCAAATATATGTATACTCACATACAGCCTTGAACGGTTGTTGGGACAATTTAGCATTCGTTTTGTTTGAGTTTCATCTTACAATTCTACAAAATATTTTTGTTTTGTCTGACAATAAAAAATGACAAACATTTTAGATTTAGTCACCCGCCTCGTGTTTCGCCTCCATATGAGGTCCTGAATGACTCAGCACAAACGATTGAACCTTTTGGTAACTAAGTGTAAGAGTAAGAGTCACACAATCTTCACCAGAAATCTAGTGGTGTTATAAAGTAGTTGAAACTCACAATCTATCTTGGAAAATTGTAGCCTCGACTTCGGTCTGCTTCGTTAAATTCCATTCTTGACTCGATTCGGTTTAGTAATCGATCCTCTGTCTTCCATAAGTTGACACGCACGATATTCGTCATGAAATTTTGTATGACTTGACATAAGCCGATACCGCATTTGATGCGTGGATCAAAAAGAACTACAGCGGCGATGAAAACTGTTACTATTTTATTTTAACGTCTAACATTGTTTACTTGCGAGTCGCTTATTTCATACAAAAAAAATATTTTTCAGTTCCGTAAACTAACAATTGTGGAGAAAAGCTAATTTTATGTTGTCGGTAACACTAAATTTTATTTTCGAACAAAGTTTACGGTAATTGTTTCATTGTTGCTTTTGTCCAAAATATTTTTTACACTCAAAACTTTTATTGGTATACTTTATTTACTAAATTGCAGGCGTAACAATATAAACAAAATCAAACAATAGACGAAATGCAATAAAAATTAATTAAACCAACCACAATAATTAACACAACAGCAGTGGAATTTTCATTTATGATTTTTTCATTTCACCGAAGCCATTGTTTATTCGACCACATGTATTTCAATTTACAATTTTTTTTATTACATTTTAAACAATTTTAATCAATTCAGAATAGTTATATGCATTGCAAGGGACGCATGTAAAAAGTTCAAACGTTTGCGAAACTTGCAACTGGAATCGGAACAAAAATGAGAGAAATTTTGAAATTTTTCTCGGATTTTTGCATATTTATTTAGAAAGGTGAATAGGTCGTGATGTCAGCCATATTTGTTTACGTTTTTATCATATAGTTACTACTAGCGACTCCATGCAAATTCGCGGTCTTATTGCAAAGTTCGTCATATAGTTACTACTAACGCCCTCAGCACTGAAAAGAATTTTGCGGTAGGGATGGAACTACACATCACGATTAGTTAAAGACGACTCCGTTGGTCAGCAAAATCAACGTCGATTGACGTACGAGAATTTTTCGGGAAGTAAAATAATTACTTACGTGTCTTTTTAGGACATTAATTTGATACACAATTTCACACATAATTTCATACATAAACATAACCAAAGACCCGTACGTATCAGAATAGATGTGGCAAACGGAATTGATACGTTCGAGATTTAAACAATAAAAATGAGCAAACAAATCAATGTTTTAAGTTCTTTTAGAACTATAATTCAAAAGATCCGTAGAAATTATCCAAGGTAATGTCAAAGGCCCTACCGAAGTACGTCTTTTGACATCTGAGACCTTTATTTTCCACCAACTTTCTAACTGCCATAGTTTCTAGAGATATGAGTCATCCCTAAAGTTCAAGAAGTGGCTATATCTGAAGGATTGGGCCATATTTCCCGAAAACCCTGAGACACGTGTTCGCGAAAATTCGATTCTCTACAACTTCGTCTTTGGAATCAACTTTGTAACTCTCATAATTCTAGAGGTACGGGTCATCCCTCCTAATTCTAGAAATGGCCATTATACAAAAGATTGGACCATATTTCCCCAAAACTCTCAGACACGTGTTCGCTAAAATTTGATTTTCTACAACTTCGCCTTTGGAAGCAACTTTGCAACTCTCATAGTTCTAGAGATATGGGTCATATCCCTCCCAATTCTAGAAGTGGCCTCACCCCAAGGATTGGGCCATATTTCCCCAAAACCCTGAGACACGTCTTCGCTTAAATTTTATTCTCTACAACTTTGCCTCTGACGGTAAATCTCCATATTGCATAGTTAAGGAAATATAGACGAAAAACTGTTATATGGCCAAGAAACTCAATTTCGTCCATTCCATTGGTCCCAGTGCCCAGACCCCTGACCCGATTCCCACAAAAAATTTTTCCCAGTGTTGTGGAGGTTGCACCTTTTTTTGGGTTTCGATAAGCATTGATAAGCATATCAGTTTGGTGAGGTGGGTCTTAAGCTGTGAAATAGCGCGGGCGAATTTTCCCGTCTCTTTTTGTACTGCACCATCATTATGCTTTGTAGACGCCTTCGCGACTTTTTGTATGAAGTCTTTTTGTCGCAGGAGCTGATTGATCCTGCTGCTGCTCTGGTTTGGGCATGGACACTTGACACGTTCAAAGGATGGGGTACAACAGCGAAAGAGGATCTTGAGTGCACTAGGTCCGGGTGTTCAGCCTAAAGGAGAAGTTTTATACATACTTTACTTCTTTGGCGCTGCAGCCACTTGTGAGTCTTGGCCTGCTCGAGGATTCTGATCCAACGCTGCCTATCCCTTACCGTGTTTTGCCAATTCTTTACTCCGAGCGTCCGAAGACATTTGTATTTGTATTTTAGAGACTCCACTAACAGCTTTTTACAGCCAATAACAAGTGTTGTCTGGACCACCGGCTTAACGTGACTTCCGAACCACGTCTCAGAGTAATGCGAATGTAGCGTCTTTGTTATTATGTTATTACTCCAAGAATTGTTAGGCGCTTGATTATTATCTCGCCTAAATGTAGGCTTAGATATTTCGTGCACAAATTCGTCGTATCTGGGTTACGTCATACGATTCATTCAGTGTGCACGTCGTTATGGGCACCAAACACACCAACTTTTGAAGCTTGAGTGAACTTTAGGACGATATTAATGCGCTACACTTGCTAGAAAAATTCGATGTAGAATTTTTCCGACACGGGATTTGAATCCGGATCGTTTTGGTGGAAGGCCAGTACGCTAACCACTGTGCCAATCCGTCCACATTGTTGGACACCATCTAATTTTTGGGCGACCAACTCCTCTTCGCCCTTCTTGATCGCTGTGGAATAATTTTGTGGTGGCTCTGTTTTCATCAACCTTAGGACTTTCAACAACGCCACTATATACAGCTCGCCAAAATATCAAAGTTATATCGCCGTCGCCACCTCTCTCTCGCTCCAAATATGGTTCGGAGTACCTTGCGCTCAAACGTTAGAAGAAGTTTTATAGATTCCATTAAATCAGATTTAGAGATCGTTGATAAAGGATGTCACTCTCTTGAGGAGGGAGTATAGGGCAAGCGTGATAGCTTTAACGCAATTGGTTCAAAATTGACGCTTTTAACGTGGCAGGGAGGAGTGAGGTTTGAAAAAACAAATTTTTGAGCGACGTAATTTATGAACGACCTTTCCTTTATGAAGGGGGCTTTCACTAGACGAGCAAACCATATCCTTTACGCGTGAAAGGGTGGTGGATGTAATAAAAATTGTTGAAAGCTTACATCAACATTTTCTTTTTATTTTTATTCAACATTTTAATTCAATTTATTCATGTGTGGATAAGTTATCAAAACTTCCACCCACTTAGATAACGTGAAAAAACCCGATAAACAAAGGAAATTGTAAGAATTGCAAAATTACTCATTCTATCCGATTAACATATAAATTGGGACATCATAATTTCATTTGCCCTTTAAATTTAAACTTTCAACCCTCCGATTTTCCGATATAGGGTGCGGAATATGAAATTAATTGTTGAATGTTTTCCAATATTCTTCTGGTTTTCGCAATTTACTTAAATTTGTCATGTAATGCGTATCAAGTAATATTAAATTTACAGCCATTTCTCACAAATGCTCATACATAAATTTCTGTTTAACTAAATAAAACAAAAAAGGGTTTGTAGGGTGGAAATTTTGCTACAAATGGATTGTATGACGTGGATGGTTCTACATCTACACTTGATATTCGTAATGTAATGGAGAACCGAACCATATTTTCACGGAAAGTTAATTCCGAATGGTTTCACTCACTCGTTTATTTATGTTTAACTAATGTTAAATGTAACACATGAATTGTGTACTCGGATCGATGTAATCCACATAAATTCTCTTTGCTCTAGAACATATAGGATGCCAAACGTAATCAACATTTTATATGAAATGATTTGTTGGTGAAGACTCAGTGATATTAGTTTTGTAACATTGTTTCAATTGTATGTCAAATTCATGAACAAATTTTGTGATAAAAGCATAGTTTTAGCAAATTATACGATTGGAAACGTAGATTGAGCTTCTGTAATTAAACTTTCCAGGGTGCTTGTGACAAAGGTTAAAATGTGAGAGGTTTATGAACCTTACGGCACAACATACACACTATGTACGTTGTGTATGCTGCTGTCATTGCGGTAGTGCAACCTCAAACTATTCGCTCAGCCTATAGTTTTAAATGTTATGACTCAGGATCGGATTGAAAATCTGCAGTTGTTAAAATAATGCTCTACTACATAGCGCATTTAACAAGAATCATCAGCGATAATCTACTCTCGACCGATAAGCATCTTTCGAAAATAATTTTGCCAATTATCATCTATCGACAATCAAATATTCGACTCAATTAAAGTCAATGCTCAAAAAGAGATTTCCAACAGTAAATATCAATGCTGGTATAGCAATGTTAACTGCGCGACTTATTGGTTATCAGATAACAAATATCTTACAGTCGCCTGTTGTCGATGTACTTGATAATATTGCAATACTTTTCTTATGAAGAGAATTATCAATATTACGTTTTACCTTTGGAAATAGAATGACGAACGAACGAACTGGTGCACGCACGACTCGACGAACGAACCAACAGTCGGACGCACGACTCGACGAACTTCAGACTTCACATGACAGACTCTGTGCATCTTGTCGATATCCCAGTCAAACACATTCTTAGACAAATTAACGTCCCCTTCATACGGTCGCATTTAATTGAAGCGACATTCGTTGTTGGTTATCGTTGACACTTAAGCCCTTCCTAGTCCGGATTTGGACGCGCACTGTCTGTTTTAGTGGATCAGGACGCTGCTCGCTTGCCATTAAGAACCCGCTAGGGCGACACCTCTCATTTTGGTACTTATATGTCACTGAAGGTACAGCGAGAACTAACAACAATTGCCGCTGTTCGGTCTAACAGTCGCACTAACTACTTAATTTGTTTGATATTTGTAAACCTTTTATTTGATATAATTACCTCCTCAGGTGACTCCTCAATAGTAGTATTTGGGCCTGACCCTCAGACTGAAGGACAGGATCAATAGTAAACGTTGTAGAGATTCTCATGAAAAAACGCACACAAAAGGCTTTTTACGTGAACAAAATGCCAAATTATCCAAGGAGTTAATAGATTAGACCGGAAAAACATCAACAGAGAGGTGCGTTGGTGCGTGCGATAACCGAGCATTGTGGATAAATTGGATTTTGTATCTTATAAAATGGGGAAACCTACAAATGCATCATTGTAGCTTCGAAAGCTTAACAAGCATTAAAAGTGTCTCTTGTTTATCGAAATCGAGAATTTGAATTATTTCTATAACTTTGGATCGCAGCGGGTGAATGTATACTGTCAAAACACCTCGGAGTTGCGCTGGAAAATAAAGATTGCACATAATTTCCACGTTTTGCCCGTTCAATGAAACAGGAAAGTGCTTTGTATGAGACATCTGCTCTTTGATGCCCGATATTTGTTAGTTTTAGAGGTCCATACACTTTGAGAAAAATAGTTCGAAATCGAATAGATATGACGATGAATGTTTCCATTGCTCTAATTTCTTGAACACAAACAGTGAAAAATAAATTCTGAATGAAAAGTACTGCTTCATTTTCAAACAAAAAAAAATAGACTCGAACGATTTATGCTTTGAAAAAAAAGGAAAATCATGAAAAGCAATTGATTTATGAGTAACAATTGTTTTAACACAAATAGCAAAATATAATCGAAATTCCAAACAACAATGAAATATTGCATGAGAATCAATTTAGACAATTTTTTTTTTGAGTGTTCGCTTTAATTTAAATGTAAGTGTTTTCCGCAATTTCACTATTATAATAAATGAAAATTCTACTAGGCGCATACGAGTAAAATGAAATGTAAAGAAAATATGTTTGCTACCTCGTTTGCTTACTACATTGAGAATTGTTCGCTAGACATGCAATTGACTGTGGCCCTGTTTCAATATGGATCGCATGGGAAACGAAAAAATTTTATTTTGCAAACATTTTTATCACCCCAGTGGGAATAATTTATGTGAAAGGAGTGGCTAATTATTTTTATATTTGATGGAAGATGTTGAAACATTTTTTCATTTACGAATGTGTGAGAAATATGAATGTTGCGATCATCGTCATACATAATAGTATATTGTACCACAAGGGTGAAAAACGAAGGATGTTGTCCTAGATGCATAAATGTCTATTTTGTATTTAGAGTGCGAATCGTGGACCGACCGAAAGACGAGGCGAAAAAGGCGTACGGTTGGGTAGTATAATTATCATGTCACCCTCGAGTTGCTGTATCCTTAACTATACTGCAACGTCAGGTCCCGAGTACATGAATGTTCACTTGGTTCCGACTTGGCACCAGGCTGCGTACTTGAATAGTATTAGCAGCCTTATAGAAGGCAGCCTGGTGGTTGTAACAACAGTAATGAATATAAAACGTCATATAAATTTCAATTTAACACCAGGCTGCTGCTGCCCTCTATGTTGACAGTTGGCAGCCTGGTGCCGCGTTGAAATTAACGTGACATATTTTGGCACCAGGCTGCATTCTTTATGTTTACTTAAACTTCTCAATTAGGCAGCCTGGTTCCGAGTTGGAACCGAGTGCATATAAATGTACTCGTTTTACACTGCAGCATTGTCGTAGAAATTTTTCCGGAATCGAACAGAGACATGAGATGAAATGCAGACCTCTATTTATTGCGAATTTGCTCCATGAAAATGTTCTAGTAAACGATAAGATAAGGAGATCAGGTACTAGGCAATTCTCGTGAAGAAA
>CM055405.1:44275183-44302164 GCA_029228625.1 Pseudolycoriella hygida | reverse complement strand
GTCGGTCCTAAGGTCGGCCCCAGCTAAAAATTTTTTTTTTGCTATGCTGCAGAGCAAATTTTTGTCTATGGAAGTATGTGTCCGAGACCTCTACTTAGGGCCCTAGGTCAGTATGAAGGTCGGCCCTAGCACAAAAAATAGTTTTTTGCTATGTTGTAGACAAAATTGAGGAGAACATTTTTCTCTATTTGGAGGTCAATTTTGTGCGTTCGGAGATTTTTTTTACACCGTTACTACGGACGGGTTTTTCAAAATTGCCCTACGGGCAATTTTCAATACAGTCCACTGTGAACGCAACACTTACTTAAATACGTTCCAGTCTTTTCGTAACATCAACTCTGTTTGCCGCATCTATTCTGATACGTACGGGTCCCTTCTATGTTTTTCGATAAATCCAGTCATTTTAAGAAAAAAACTGTTCTACGGCATATCAAAATAATGCTTTTTTATGTTTTTAATTTCGATTTAAAAAGTAAAATTTAAATTATCTGCGCCAAAAAAATCACATCATTTTAACAACACAACCAACTTAAAAAAAAATCATGACGTTCATGAGACATCTGTCAGTTCTGTTTATTTTTGTTTATTTGTATGATCGGTTAGTATTTTCGGAACATTAATCTATTCTGTCAATTTGGAATTAATTTGGTATCAGTATCAGCAAAGTAGCGAATTTATCATCGTCTGTCGGCACATCATTTTTGCATCATATTTACTTTCGAAATGTCAACACAAACACGAAAATAAAAAGTCAAAATCAGAAGTACCAACTTTATCGCAAGAAATTTTATTTAGCTGACCGACTTCTCACTGCATTCTGACAAGCTTGTCATTTTTTTCGTTTTGGCAAAATTTTCAAAAATAAAAATATTTGCGTCGCGTCTGTATTTTTTTTATTGTTATTTTATAAATTCTTAAGGCCTGCATAATCAAAAGAAATTATAAAAAAAATTTCGTTTCATGCCTAGCTCTCAGAAATGTCGAATAATTGTATGCTCCTGGGCGCGTTACGTTCCCTCTTGAATTCGTGGATGCCAGTGCCAGTTTTTTTTTTCGTTATTATATAACAGAAAAATCGTCAAAAGCAAACAACTAACTCATTCATGGCTTAACTATCAATAAATAAATTGAAAAAATTGGTCATGTCTACAACCAACTCCATACGTATTTAATTATAAATTGATTATTTAGATGGATTCAGTCAACGTGAGCACGAAAAAGTACGTTTGACAAAAAACTATATAAAATATTCACCTACTTAAACATAAAAACAAACACAGCCATACCCTTTCTCATGTCCCTAACGTATACGTCATCCAAATCGATAAACAGCATTTCAGTTTACGAAGGAAAATAGCATAAAACTTGAAGTTTATTATTTTAGTTTATGGGTCGTAGCTGTGTATAAGGGTATGGCCGCTCTTCATACGAAAAAGAGAAAGAGTAAGAAAATAATTAAAATAAGGAAATTGCATTATTTTTATTAAGACAAAGGTCCGAGTATCGTATGATCCATATATGAATGCTGGTATGGCATTTTTTTAACAGGGTTGTAAAGAATTTCAGGGAAGTCTCCATATTTAAGGCTAATAAAACACTTGTAAATAAATCTATTTGGTTTAATTATTAACAAAACAATGAGATTTCCTTGTTGCGCAGTTGGTAAACACATGTGTGAAAATAATGGAATTTTGCAATCGCCTCACTAATGTTGTTAACCCGCAGTCATATGCAAATGTCGGAGCCGCTAGTGGGATTCGGAACGGGATCCCATTCGAGTCAAGTTAGAAGTGACAAACTGTTCTCCATTATGTAAAAAGTCTCTTTTTATAACACGGTGACTATTATCACATCGTTACGAAACTATTCACACAACGTGTGAATAGCGTCTACCTCTTTAGAATACTATGCTGGATATGAGGGGTGTGCCTAAATAAAGCAATAAAGTTTAACGTTAATTCCCTTATTGAGTTTTCTGCAGTTACAAGACACTTTATGTTCGCGTCGACATTATACATATGAGAATTTAGTTTCAGTTTAATAAAGTGTTCCTTGAAATAAATTATGGACCAAAATATTAATTTGGTGCAAAGAGCAGTAAGCAATTACTAATCACATTCAATGACCCGTATAGTTTAGTTGACTGAACAACAGCAAGTATAAGTGAAGCAAACTGTGTGTGACAATGTGTGTTCATTTCAAAATCATCTTCAATTTAAATTAATTCAAGAGACTCGGTATTAATACGTCTACATTACACACCACAAATAATATTGGAATCAAACAGTTTGCTGTGTCGTAGTCGTTTGTTTGGAAAAATAAATGAAATAAATTGAATGAATTTTGTGTACGAGCTCTGAATTCCACACTGTAAACTATTAAAGGGAAACAAACTCGAAGCAGTCTTTTTGTTATCCATCCAACCAAGAGAATATATCGATAAACAGTCACACCAGACCGTCTATGTTTACCCAAACAACAATTTTAAGTGATATTTTATCAAAACCATTTTATCGCAAACATTTTTCCTTATAGCAAAGAAAGTATACCGTGTAATACACACAAAGTTCTGCATTGAAATATCAGTAAATTTAAGTATCGGGGGTACGTTAAGATAGTGAATTATATTATATTTGTGTTGCCCGATGAATAAATATCGACTTTATTTGTGTTTGCACATGTGTTTGTTTGAAGAAGAAAAAAATGCAAAAGGTGCATTCGGGTATAATAAATTCGTTGGAAGCGTCTGAATAAGCAACTTGTTCCCCATTTTTAGTGATTTTACTTTAAACTTCAACAGCGCTCATCAGCTAACTCAACATGGAAATTCGTATAAATTGAAACTAAAAAAGTGAGAGAATATTCTTGTTGAAAAATGTTTGCAGATAATAATTTTTTGTCGGAGCAGACTGGGGAATGTTTTCAAACAGTACAATAGAATCATTAATCATGCCGCCTGTATCTTATGTTCATTTTTCTTTACGTTTTTAATTTGCTACTCCATTTAATAAAAATCGTAATAAAATGTCAGCTTCTCCTAACCGTCCGTCAAATGTGCGTAATGCCAGATAAGAACGTTCCTTGGCCGGCCAAATTTCTTTTTATGATTTCAATGGGTAGCCATGAAGGACTTTTTTAAGTGTTGACTTAGGAATCCGTCACAAGCAAAACTTTACTTCATCTTAATTGGGGAAAAGTCGATCATGGCATCACCGTATTTAATACGAAAATATGAACCTATTTTTTCACGAAAATGAAAGAATCTGACATTTTCATACCACTCGCCATTGAAATTGAAAGCTCCGAAAGCTCTTTCTAGTATATTAAAGTGTAAACTAGTGATGTAAACCGTATGGTAATGTAGTTTATGGCTTAATTGTTTAACAAACGTTGTACTCTTCGAGAGTAGACGATTAGAGGATTTTTTTTAATTTATTGCAATAACGGATGCTATGCTAGCGCATAACCCGTGTTCCTATAGTCACACTTCACACAATAGCTTTCTAATTTACTTTTAAAACTTGATTTGTGTTGAGTTTAACGAGATCTACTTTTATGAACGAAACTAAACACATTTTTCTGACGATTCGCAGCCGAAGCTTATTAAAATTGTTTGTAGTAAACGTATAGGACCTTCGTACTTCGTACGGGTCCAATAAGAAAATGTGTGTGAATGTCATATCCTATCCATGTTGTTGTATAAGTGTCCATGTGATTTTTTGCATTGTCAGAGTATGTTTGTGTTTGTGTACCTTTTTTTACTTTTATACTACCAATCTAGCCTTCTCGCCCTTCGGAGGAAAAACGCCAGATCCTGTACCCTCAATTAGTCTATTTTGAGGTCAGGTAGGCTAAGCTCTGGTTAGAATGACCCGGCACCCATAGAATTATAACCTTATTTTTATTGTTGCCTAGCTCATTGAGAGCTTCCTTACATTGTAGCACTGTAACCGAACTGACCGTGGGGGATTCTAGAGCTTCAATTGAGGTTTGGCTATCCGAGCAGATATAGAATCTTCTATACTGAAGATTTTTGAAGGTCTCGGTACTAACAAGTTTAGATAAAACTAGGAGCTCCGCTATTACAGTGTCCCAGCGGAATAGAACCATCGATCAACCCCAGACAGTCCTCCTTTCTTGGATCCGTTTGTCAGTTCACTAGGCCATCCAGTCACTAGGTACTGAGGGATAGATTTTTACCTCCCCCCCCCCCTCCCAGCCACTCTTCCCTGCTCGGTATGATCTAAAGTTATCATTCAGCATCAAGATAATCGAGATCTGGTCACTCCTCATCTTTTATCAGGTTTCCACAAAAGGTGAGCTAATAATTATCGTTAAGAAAATAACCGAAAAACAAATAAATTGTGTGAACGAATCGAAATAAGTTGCTAAATAAAGTTCGCTAAATTCTGGGCTTTATACTTTAATTTAAACAAAAATGAATTCATAGGAAAAGTTTTCAACCACTTCGTCTCATTGTTCCAAACATTTCCTACAGTACGTTAAATGTTAACTATCAAAACTCATAAATTTTTCTCATTTAAAACTTAAAATGAAACAAAAAAAAAGCAAAAAGAAAGAAAGACTTGATATCATAACATTAAACAATTATTATTCAAAGCCAATCCGTGGGTATATTCCATCACGTACTTTAAAATTTTTTGTTTACGCTCTCCAAAAATAAAAAAAAATAAATTATGTTTTCTTTTTCATAAAAAAGTCAAAAAGGAAAAACCATTCCAGTTATCTAGACGATAGAATCATGTTACGAAATACATCTCAAAGGTTTTAATTAAACAGAAGTATTTGAACGAGAAAATATTAAATTAGTCACTTGTTTGCTTATAATTAATTTAAATGGCATTATGAAGGTAAGATGTGGCTAATTTCTACTGTTAGTCTTTGTGTCGTCAATGTATGACGTCTGGTTTTGGACAGGATTCTGTGTCTTATACCAACATTACGTTAATCCATGTTAGAAAGATGTTGCTGTTTATTCAAAATTTTAAGATTTTTTTTTCATTCATCCAATTAGTGTTAGTTCGAGAAATTATACAGTATACAGTAGGATGGGAGTTTGATGCCGAATATGACAAAGGGTTGGTCGATGAGAGGTCATCGATCACACACGGACATAAATTAACATTTTGAAGTTTCACATAATTATTTCTCATATTTGTTACTTCTCTGCAGAGACATGATATCGCGGCTGGGTTCCCCATAAAGACTAAAAATGTGAACAAGTTTTGTTATCATTTGACATTTCGTCACCATCACCCGGGTGACAGTTACTCGTTTAAAATTTCACTTTCGGAATTGACTCTTACTCGGGTACACTTCCATATAAATCTTATTGAAACCATAACCTCACTTTTTTCAAATTGCACAACCCGTTTGACATTTGTTTGTCAAATAAATGTTTGCAGTGAAGTTAGTGACGTTTGTCACGCAAGATTTTGAAAAGCGTCATTCTGTCAATTTTGTTTAAAACATGACAGACGTGAAGTTGGCACAGTTTGCATAAATGACAATATAAAACTTTTAATTTTTTCAAACGTCAACCCGGCGGCGGGCGCTGATCGCACGACCAACTTCAGTTCAGTCAAACTCCATATCTTTTAAATTTTGAAACAAATGTCAAAGCAGCAACTAACATCACTATGAAAATCATTCAATGGCCGTTACCGTGAAGTTGGCGTCGATTGGAATAACAAATGCTGACAATGAAATGTCCGGTAGTCACCATATAAAATACTGCTGTGAAGTTAGCCCTTGAGAGAATCCGCCCGTGAGAGAATATGCTGGTCAGAGAGTCAGTACGTGAAAAGTGAACGGCTCCTCACCACTCTCTCACAACTGCATTATCTCATTCAAATCTTTTTATTGTGTCATGTAATCTTCACTGTTTGTTTTGTGTATTTCTTGGATACTAGCGGCAATATTAATGTTAAAATGAAAGGCGATTTGTTTTGCTATCAACGGCAAAGAAGTATAACGAACAATGTAATCTTCACTCACAAGCTCCATTTTAGCGTTACGGGTTTATCTGCGCTCTACGTGTGAGGGGTCCCCGGTTCGGTTCCGATTTTTTTTAATAAAATGTTGACAAAATACACTTTCAATTTTATTTATCCGGAAGCATCTATGTGAACTAACACATTTAACAAAGTTCCCTCCATTGAAATATGTCTCAAAAAAAGTTATTCAGGGGATACGAGATCTGAGGCCTGGACCGAGTAGTTAGAATAGTCGTTAGAAAGCCTATGGCCAGGAGCGTCACCAATGGGTCCAAGCCTTCCTTCCCAGACGGCAGTCCAAGAAAGTTTTCGCCCGTGAAAAATGTATTCGGCCAATTCCATGCAAAAAGTGGAAAATGCTTTACGTGCAAACGCTCTAACGGGTAACATGTTTGGATATTAGAATTCCTTTGTATGGAGAAGTTGAATATTGAACATTTGTAGAAACTTCTTTCATATAACACAAGCTTCGTATGTGCTTTGTTTAGCAAGAAAACAACGTTTGCACATAACCCACCAATGGAATTGGCCATTCATAGAGACTTTGTTCTGGGAATGACAGACATAAGGCCTGCACCCGATGTGAGGCCTACACCCGGTAGTGAGTATAGTCGTTAGAAAGCCTATGGCCAGGACTGTCTCAGGAGTCACCAATGGGTCCAAGCCTTCCTTCCCAGACGGCAGCCCAAGAAAGTTACCGCCCGTGAAAAATGTATTCACAGAGACTTTGTTCTGGCAATGACAGATATGAGGCCTGCACCCGATGTGAGTCCTACACCCGGTAGTGAGTATAGTCGTTAGAAAGCCTATGGCCAGGAGTCACCAATGGGTCCAAGCCTTCTTTCCCAGACGGCAGCCCAAGAAAAATACCGCCCTTGAAAAATGTATTCATAGAGACTTTGTACTAGGAATGACAGATGTGAGGCCTGCACCCAGTAGTGAGTATAGTCGTTAGAAAGCCTATGGCCAGCACTGTCTCTGGTAAGAGTTCCCAATGGGTCCAAGCCTTCCTTCCCAGACGGCAGCCCGACAATGTTCCCGCCCGTGAAAAATGTATTCATAGAGACTTTGCACTTGGAATGACAGATGTGAGGCCTGCACCCAGTAGTGAGTATAGTCGTTAGAAAGCCAAGAAACGCAATTGTGAGGAGCCGTTCACTTTTCACGTACTGACTCTCTGACCACCATATTCCCTCACGGGCGGTTTCTCACACGGGCTAACTTCACAGCAGTTATAAAATACAAATAAAAATTTCTCTATATATTTTGTTTTATTCAGATTTGTAGTCCGTCTGAGGAAGTCAGCCGCCTCTATATTATGTATTTGCCTATCTATTCCCATGGCGGTCTATAATGGTGATTGCCATATCAAATGCATTTGCATTTTTCTTTTACTATTTGAACGCTACGTACTTCGATATTACAAAAAAAATTTCATTTCCGAATATTGGGTGCAAATTCAATTTTCGAATCGAAACATCTAAATTATTGCTACTTTGCTCGACCATTCCTTTAATGACTTATTTGTAACTGTTAAAACACTTCAGGCGGTTAGAAACCATGTTATGTGTAGTTAATTTGACCTCATTTTGACAATTCGATATTTCGATATCAATTTTTCAAACATTTTCTTCACTTTTGGGTTGATCAAACTATTGGAAACGTGTTGCAAAGACACGCCGAGATTTTGATGAAAATAATAAATATACAAGAATCTTTCACATAAGAGCTAGAGCAATGTTAAAGTTCATTGAACTAATGTTTCTGTTGTTGTGATGTACGCTGGCTGGTTTCTATAAACCAAAACGAATGTATGAATACAAGTACAAGCACACGTTGTTATAAACCATGGATACTAAGTCTACACAATCTACCAACCAAAGCCTTTCTTTAGTAGAAAAATGTTATATTTAAAACCATAGAATGCCAAACCATAGCCGCACGTTGAAGATTATAGAATCTATTCCGTGTTTTAATGCATAAAACGTACACGTACGAATATTTTTGAGAAATAGTTTCTTGTATACAAATTTCTGTAGATATTTTTTACGTTCATATAACCGAATACATACGTGGATAACTCTTTGAATTTATTTATTGTATAATGAGTGGAGTTATCGTGGAACACTAAACACGATTATTTCGTGCTGACCATTGCCTTACAGAATGGTCATGTTGCTTCGGTCTGTCAGTGGTTAGAATAGTATGAATGTGATGAATGTGCTGAAGCTAATATTTATATTTGAATTTCAACTTTAACTGGGTATTGACTGTAATATACACACAGAGAATAGATCGTCAAGCATTAAGTGGCATCGAACATAAGCAAAACAATATTATCTAAATAACACTTAGTTTCTTACAATAGTAGTGACAATGACCTATGATTCAAATTAATTTATGTGTAACGGTAGTTCATTTTTTTCGATATGAACTTTCATGAATATTTGAGGTGGTAATTTGAAATGGTTTTGTAATTTCTGTTGTTGCTTGGTATATTTAAGTGTTTATTTGAATTGTTATTACACACAATTACCAAGAGAACACGAAGAAACTCAAGCTAGAGAATAAACACCAAATTACCTGTACATATCACCGGGCGATTGGGTTTTTTCATGTTGATGTATCCATTTAGTATTAACAAACCTTTTGTATATTCCGTTCAACCACCAAATGCTACAGCAACCCCGTACCGTAATCAAGTGAAACTTTGTTCAATGGTTTCTCGAACCTTTGACACTGATCATACTTGACGAAATATTCACATCTTTTGTATTGGTTGATGCTTCCTATGACCCATAGGGACCATCCATAAATTACGTACGCTTTTTTCAGTGCTGTCAGTAGATTTGAATCAACAATAACTTGAAAAATATTTACTTTTAAGACGTCAAATGTATGCCCGACCCCCCCTCCCCCACCCCCCATACATTTGACGTCTTAAAAGTGAATATTTTTCAAGTTATTATTATTATTATTATTATTATTATTATTATTACTGAAAAAAGCGCACGTAATTTATGGATGGTCCCATACCTTTGATAACAATATCTGTCCATCCGATACTCGAAAGATAGTACTTCAGAATGTTAATTTTCAAAATGACAGTTTTATGAAAATTGTATGAATGTTCGATGATTTTTCAATGTATTTTCGATTTATATCCGATGTATTTCTGATGTATTCTTGATGTATGAGTGCTGTAACTGTTGTATTAGTGATGTGTTGTTGTTGTGGTGTCGTATATTTGATGTATTCATGATTGCATGTGCGATTCCACTGCATTCACATCACTTTTACAACACTAATACATCACCAGTAAACAACAGTACATTAATAATACATCACCAGTACATTTTATAGATTTGATGTATATTTGATGTAATGTGATGCATTTTTGATGTATGAGAGTTGTGATGACGTTGATTTAGTGTTGTCTTCTTAGTGTGTTAGTGATACGTCAATGATGAGTGAATCGCATGAGTAAAATTTTCAAAAAATTACTACGAATCTCTTAAGGATGAAGGTAGGATTCTAAGGGAAGTGTAAAAGTTAAAAGGAAAAAAATTAAATAAAATAAAGCAAAATAAACGTGGCAATTGGTTTTTTTTAGATTCCAAAAAATAAACGAAGTGACTAATCGACACCGGTGTCGGATAGCCACACAACACACTACATGTTAATTGAAACCGGTGAAGAATAGCCACACAACACGCTACATGCTATTCGACACCGGTGATTCATGCTGATGAGTGACACAACAAGCTCTGAGCCCTATACTTTTTGATATAAAGAGCATAAATATGTGAAATCAAGAAAAAATTGATTTGGATTAAAAGTCTGACATGTCTGTTCACTAAAATTCTTCTGTGCTTATGAATTTGAGAGTGAATTCGCAAATACTTCGACCACCGAAATATTAGCCAGAAAAAAGGGATCTTTTGTGATGCCTTTCAGGGTCCGAAGAAATTTTGAAAGGTCATGCTTGGACACCATGAACATTTGAATACTAATTATAAAATAAGATTTTTAATGTCAAAATCAGGGACTATTTTCGCGAAAAAATATCGCGAATTTTTCGAAAAAATTTTGCGACATTTGCGAAAAAATCACGAAAATTCTCAAAATTTTTTCGCGAAAATAGTTTTTGGTCAAAATTGAAATTTGGTCTAACTGAATGGCTTAAAACTTGGAGAAAATTTGGTCTGAGATGGAGTTCGGCACTGAATAAGGTGGTTATGGTCCAAACATGGGCCTTAACACTACATCGTCTTTTGACACTACAGTTTGAGACTTTGGGGCTTTGGTCGAACAGAAAACGTTTCAGTGTTTTCTGTAGCGAACAACTTCCCTGAACAAACTTTTTCGTTAGGACTTCTACCGGCTAAGCTGCGACCCTAAATAGGTTTTGAACGTAAGGGCCGTACAACGGAATCGCTATTACACGGTACTCTTGAAGATACGTAGTCATCAGACTTAGAAAGAGTCTCAGAGTTTGGTGAGACTAACAATTTCTATAAAGTTTTTTCGATAGCACGTCATCCGGCCTAGTTTTGGCCCTAAATAGTAGAAAAAACTAAGGTCCATAATATATAGCTTTTACACTGTACACTTTAAGAGATGGAGCTTTAATTAGTTAGGAACTTCAGAGTTTAGTGAGATGAATGTTTTCACCGAAGAAACTTATCCGCTACCACCTCATCCGGCTGAGCTATGGTCCTAAATAGGTCAAAAATTAGAAGCTCTACCATAAAATATCTCTTACCCGGTACAGTTTAAGGGATGGAGATTTGGTGACTCAAAAGATGTGAGAGATTAGTGAGACGAACTATTTCGACGAAAAAACTTTTCTGCTACTACCTAATCCGGCTGAGCAGTTGCCCCAGGTAGGTCAAAGAATTATGGACTATACCATGAAACAGCTCTTACACTGTGTACAATTTAAGAGATGGAACTGTGGTGAATTAGAAAGAGTTTCAGAGTATAGTAAGACAAACTCTTTTGCCTAAGAAAGTTTTTCTCTAGCACTTCATCCGGCCAAGCTCGATCTTAAATAGGCATAATATACACTATACTTTATAATGTACAAATATTAACTAATTTCGTTGGTAT
Organism: Pseudolycoriella hygida; assembly: GCA_029228625.1. NCBI lineage: Eukaryota > Metazoa > Arthropoda > Insecta > Diptera > Sciaridae > Pseudolycoriella > Pseudolycoriella hygida. The sequence continues at coordinate 44,291,035 of CM055405.1, read as the reverse complement.
TTCGTCAAATTGTCATGGTTTTTTGCGAAATGTATCTCGTCAATACTGAGATAAACAATTTCATTGCATATTTCCTCAATTTAGCATTTTCGACATAGCCAGCGTTTTGTTTTGTGAAAAATGGTTAACCTTTTTGAACCTGAACCTATTTTTAGGGATGAACTCTCTTCCCTTACCCACACTAAATGCCATCAAGTCTACTAAGTTCACAAGAAATGAAAATCTAATTTAAAGATACCGTTTCGACTCACTAGCTTCAACAAACCTCAAAGTTCGTCTTCATATTTCCCTGAAAATATATAGCGAGCACAGCATATTGGAGCACAGCATCATGAAGAACAATGAAGATTGTTGAAACTTACCTGTTGTGTTGAGCAATCTTTAGGTAGAAATGTGATAACTTCCGAATTACCTGTATTTCTTCCAGGGTTCAAAAATCAAAATCAAGTCAAATTTGCTGAAATCAAATGATTTTGATGATCAACGAGAAAACGTGATGATCAAATCAATTTGATTTTTTTATGGTGATCATCACGATTTTTCAAAAAATTGATTTTTCGCGAAACGTGGAACTTTCATTAGAAATAAAATTGAAAAATCAGAAAAAGTCGAAATCAAATCAAAATTGAAAATGATTTCTTCATAACTGTTGCGGATAGTTCACATTACCACAAGAAATATTTACCTGCCACAGGTAACATTTTACAATCTTTTCTGTCAGTCAACCGATGTATTGACGAGCAATATTTGTTTTTGTTAACTGATTTTTAACTGTTTTTGTAACTGATAACAAAGCAAATACATCCCACTTGCTGCCGGAGCACGTTACAATACGAGGTTCGTTCGTACGAGGTTAAAATAAAGAAATTACTTCTGTGACGAACATTAGTTGCACATGTGGAATAATAATTGTTGTAAACACGCTGGTAGTAAACGAGACATAACCAAGCTATCATGAACTGTGAAGTTACAATTAAATGACATAATACGACAGTGACATCTTATCTCATACATGTGACACATTGGTCGAAAGTAATTAAATGTATCATACCTTATTGTCATGAAATACAAAATTTATAAATATTTATTCTCCATGTGTTAATCTCGATCTCGTCTCATTCGTATGAATTTCTTTACATCTTAAACCACATAGTGTCAATGAACCTATTCGTGACATACTTCTTAGTTGTTACAACATAAGAAGATTATTATTCTTTACATTCAGACGAATCGTTGCCTGTTAGATGACAACAAAAGACACGAATGCTCCAAAATTAAAGAATTTTTATATTTATGAATAAAAAAAAATTATAATTTCGAACCTTTTGGGACCGAAAATCCCCAATCATGAATAGAAAGAAAAGGTAATTTTTTTTAATAAAAGTCATATTTCTTGAATGAAATATCACAAAACGTAACTTCTTCGAATGTACCATTAATAAAAGACACTTCAATAATACAAATGAAAACTCTTTGATCTATTTGTCAATCGCTGAAACGAAGAATATAATAAAAAAAAATAACAAACTCCACCCAAGACCCAAATAAGATAAATAAATTACACACTTCCATTTTATGTATTCTGTGAGTGTAATTTCTCAATGTTTACACTGATACAGATCGTACATTATTATTATGTAAATATAAATTGTATACACTACTCACTCTTCAAAATGCTTAAAATTTTCGCATGAGTTTGTAAGAAAGTAATAATGACACGTAAACACATATAATTAATGGATTTAATTGCCATAGTTTGATGGCAAAATCTCAACTGCACAATTTCGCCGAATGAACTTCTACGCTTTTGTTTTACTTTACTAGGGAGGTAAACCCTTTTACCTCGCTAGTAAAGTAAAGTAACGTACCCCAATACACACGAGATGTGTACGCACGCGCGGGCGAAGCCCAAGCGAAAAGTACATATAGAGTGTGTATTGGGGTATTTTGAAAGATATTTTTCTGTTATAGTGAGAGTGTACTGGTGCACATACCGCGGAAGGCAACTTTTCGTCCCAAGTGATGGGAAAGTATTTTTCGCGCAGACGGACAAAAAACGTCAGATTTTCTCACCGAATTTAGATCCTGAAGAAACCTCTTTCGGGTCACATTTGAATGTCATTTATTGCCCTGCTTGATATGTCGTTTTTTACCCACCTGTCATTTTTATCCCAGTCCAGTATGTCATTTTTTACCCACCTGCAACATAAACAAAATAAGATTTCATTTGTTCAAGCTAATTATAAAATAAAAGTTCATTTTAATTGCACTTTTATTGGTACGCGCGCTCCACCTGGGTCTAAATGCACTGTTTTAGCTCCTTGTGATGTAATGTACTATTCCGTCACAACCAATACACTCTCACGTATACAGAAAAATATTATACACACGGGCTGAAGCCCTCGCAGATTCTTTTACTGATCTGGATACGATATAAGAAATTACTTCATTGTAATGGTAACGCGTGTGTGGAAAATTAATTTTCCCTTCCTGACAGTTCAAATTCATTTCCCTCCCACTTAGCATGGAAATTTTTATTTCGACTCGTGTAGTTGCATTCAGCAATTCCTCACTCGTCAAAATAAAAATTGGCCTTCAGGGTTTTAGAGCAAAATTCACTTTATAAATGTTTTTCAGCGAAAATACAAAACTGGCACATCGTTTTCGTCAATACCTCAGTCTTATCAGAGTTCACTAGGAAGAACATTTAAACGAAAGACATCTACAAAGAAAACGATTGAAGATAAACCTTCCATACATTCAATATACTCTGAAAACGATAAAAAATGATTAATATTTACTCACCTAACAATTTCCTTTGATTAGATTATCAACCTTTATTCATTGACTTTTCCGCTCTGAAGGAAATCGTTTCAAAAAAAAGTTGATTATTTAATTACGGGTACTGAAGCAAACTAAATGGCAAAATTAACTGTAAATTCAAGTTTTTTTTTTAATCGAAAAGAAAGTAATATGAAATTCATTTTGATATGAAAGCCACTTTAATAGTCGCAGTTGTGGCATTATGCAATCGCACTAAAAAATTGTTCAATCAACAATAGTAAGACCTACCCACGCAATGTTAAATATTTGCTCATTCTCACATATGCTTCTAATCGAGTATTTAGTGAAAACCTTTTATGAGCTTGCACAAAGTTTATTATCACTTCGCTAGATATTCAGTGGACCAACTTTATACGCATCTCCTAGTCATTCAATATAAGTGTGAATGAGACAAACAGAGTAGGCTGTCCAGTATTCTTAAGAAATATGCATAAGAGATACTTCAAAGCCCAGATAACAATTGACCCCACTAAATGTACATAAAGTGCCATCGGAAAATGTGCTGATCCCATTTAATGTGCTCCAGTTCCAGGACATTTAATGTAGATACCGTTAAATCTTTTCTTTGGAACGTGAAGTGCATTTAATGTACATTAAATGTGAATTACATGTACATCTAATGTGCATTTAAAACACTTTGAATACACAACTAATGTACCTTTAATATATTTTTTAGTGTGAATTACTAGCACATTTCATGTACATATAATGTTATGTAGGAAAAGAAAGGAAAATTTAATTTAGTTTTCCGACTTTTCTATTTCGGTTTTTCTTATTCTGATGATCGCTACACGTCTTCCTCCACCCACATTTTTTTATGCCAAGCTCTCAATTTTTTTTTTTATTAGAAAAATTTCTGCCATTTGCGGGGCTTGAACCCAAGACGCTCGGGATTATGAGTCGACTGCTTTACCAATTGTGCCACCGGATACTTATGTGTTGGTGTGTTAAATTTGTATAAAGTGGTAAATTATAGAAAGTACATTAAATGAAGTTTTTTTGTACTGAGAGAAAAAGCTTTGGAAGATATGCTAGTAAATGAAAATTAAACAAACTCCACAGAGTGTTATTTAAATTTATTTGATCGAACACACTGTAGCGGTTGTACATTTACAAAAAGGTTTTATATCTCTGCACACGTTGATGCTGCATTCAAATTATTGTATCATCTTCATTGTTTAATTGTTATTTAAAATTGATTTTATGCGAAACAATAGAAAATCTATTCCCCGTTAGCTTTTTTCTTTGAACACATTTTTCTTTTTTTTTCTTTTAAAATTCGATACTTTTTTTTAATGTTACGCAACCAAAAGCAGCCGTAATATCCATTCACGGACTAAAAATATACATTTTTGAAAAAAAAAGATGAGTATTTTTCGAAGCACATAATCTAAAAATGTACTTGTAATCTAGTGCAATAATTTCTAGCTTTAATGGCACAAAAAATGTGCCTTTTATTTACATCGATAATGTACTACATCACAAGCACGTTTTTGCTACATTAAATGTGATAGGAATAGTGTACACCTTATCACGCACATAAAATGTGCGAAAAATGTACTTGTGATCTAGTGCAATAATTTCTAGTTTTAATAGCACAAAAAATGTGCCTTTTATTTACATCGAAAAATGTACTACATCACAAGCACGTTTTTGGTACATTAAATGTGATAGGAATAGTGTACACCTTATCACGCACATAAAATGTGCGAAAAATGTACTTGTGATCTAGTGCAATAATTTCGAGTTTTAAGAGCACAAAAAATGTGGCTTTTATTTACATCGAAAAATGTACTACATCAAAAGCACATTTTTGGTACATTCAATGTGATAGGAATAGTGTACACTTTATCACGCACATAAAATGTGCGAAAAATGTACTTGTGATCTAGTGCAATAATTTCGAGTTTTAATAGCACAAAAAATGTACATCGAAATATGTACAACTTTACAGGCACAATTTTTGTACATATTCTCAACAACATTGAATTTCGCACATTTAATGTACATTCAGTGGGCCACCACATAAAAAAGTGTGGTCTGTGTTATCTGGGAAGGATTGTAGAGTGAAAAGAAAAATCAATCTACCAAATTTCTTGAAGATGTGCTTAAGCTGACAGAAGCATCATTCTTCGTGGATTCATTTATTATTTTCATCATGAAATTGTATACACTTTGACGCCAACGCCACACTAAAAACGTGGATTGGATTTCAAAAATCTAAGAAAGAATGTCAGAAATTCCTTGAAGACAACTTTGTATTTCAATTTGTCTTATGCGAACGCTAGAGAAAATCATAAATGGAATTAATTCCACATATATTTCATATGACACGTTAGTCTTAGTCAGCATAACTTTAATAAAATTAAAATTTGAAATGATACGAGTAGTATGTGTTAGACATTGAGCTCGCAACGTTTTTATCTATCCAATTACATTAGGCGAATAGCGCTTGCGATTCGGAAATTCCACGAAACCAAATATTTAATCTAATCGATCAAACATTCTATTTTATCGACAAGTTAATTAACTTTTTTATTTACGTCCAATTTCTTTTCACTTAATACGAAACTAATAGTCATTTAAAAACAAAACAATTAAAAAAAAAATTCAAATTCCATAATATCAATTTCTTGTAAGATCATTTCAATCTTTTACACACTTTTACTTTGCAATTCTGAAGCATAATTTTATATAATTTACGTTTGCTATGAATAAATATTAATCATCCATAAAATACATAATAAATCAATTAGACACTTGAATATGAGCAGACATTTTTGTTTGTAAGTAAAACATATGAAGTTTTATTGGTGGCTGTTTCGCTTTGACGTAAATGTTACGAAAATTTGTCAATCGAATACAACAGAAAACGCGCATTTTCCCAACCACTAAATCGATTTTTATAGTCCTTTTTCCTCTACCTAATAAATGATACAAAATAATAGTCATCATCGCCATACACACTCATAACAAATAACAATAAATAATATGGCTGATGGCAACGTTTCGATATTTATATAAAATAGATAACAAAAGAATAAAAATCGAACTAAAACTCTTGATGATAAAAACGTTCGCACTGAGAAAATTCGTACATATTTTGTATTGAAGTGATAGATAATCAATATTGAAAGCACTTGGAAAATTTTGTGTAATCAGTCGTTCGGTTAAGCGTTTGGCATATGACTTGTGTTTGTGGATATAGCGCTTTGATGTTATTAGATTCATATTATAATAAAACTTCTATCAATAAGCTTATCGTGGATTCATATTCTGGAATCTATATTTGATTCCAGAAATGTTATGGGTGATAGAACAAACGGTTTGTGTGCAGGGAAGAAATTAATATTATTGCGATTGATATTCATAGTGTTGGGAGGATAATAATCCCAGATAACAATTGACCCCACGAAATGTACATAAAGTGCCATCGGAAAATGTGCTGATCCCATTTAATGTGCTCCAGTTCCAGAACATTTAATGTATATTAAAAAGCGCCCTTGCCCTTACATCTTTTCTTTGGAACGTCAAGTGCATTTTATGTACATTAAATGTGAATTACATGTACATCTAATGTACATTTAATACACAACTAATGTACCTTTAATATATTTTTTAGTGTGAATTACTAGCACATTTCATGTACATATAATGTTATGTAGGAAAAGAAAGGAAAATTTAATTTAGTTTTCCGACTTTTCTATTTCGGTTTTTCTTGTTCTGATAGTCGCTACGTCCTCCATCTACATTTTTCTTTTTTTCTTTTAAAATTCGATACTTTTTTTAATGTTACCAAACCGAAAGCAGCCGTGATATCCATTCACTGACTAAAAATATACATTTTTGAAACAATATGATGAGCATTTTTCGATGCACATAATCTAAAAATGTACTAATCTAGTGCAATAATTTCGAGCTTTAATGGCACAAAAAATGTACTTTTTATTTACATCGAAAATGTACTACATCAAAAGCACATTTTTAGTACATTGAATGTGATAGGAATAGTGTAAACCTTCTCATGCACATTAAATGTGCGAAAAATGTACTTGGGATCTAGTGCAATAATTTCGAGTTTTAAGAGCACAAAATATATGCCTTTTATTTACATCGAAAAATGTACTACATCACAAGCACATTTTTGGTACATTCAATGTGATAGGAATTGTATGTTATCATCACCATCATAACACCATGTTAGGTGCTATCACGCACATAAAATGAACTTGTGATCTAGAACAATAATTTCAAGTTTCAAGCACCACTTTACAGGCACATTTTTTGTACATATTCTCAACAACATTGAATTGCGCACATCTAATGTACATTCAGTGGGTAACCACATTAAAAAGTGTGATCTGTGTTATCTGGGAATCCTGTCCATATGTCTCCTATTTCGAACCCCCTCGCACCTATACACGTCAGCTCAGCATCGATCAATCAATTCAAAAATTAAACAAAACGTGTATGAATTAAAAATACTTGGCATGGAGTCGTGTTTAATGATTCATTGCATTCGAGTAAAGTTCTCGTGAGTATAAACAATACTCATTAGATTGATTGTTGACCTCATAGCTTGCGGGTTGGGTTAGTAAACATTCTCTGTCTTTCCAACTCATTAGTGAATCACTTTCCATACGTCCATGTTAATAGAAATTAATTGTTATGCCATTCCAGAATAACTTTTACGTACTAACTTGTTTTTATGTTCTTTTTTCGTGTTTATTTTTAACACTTGCCCTACCATTTGCATGCTCATTTTATGCAATTCAATGCAGTCAAAGTATTACAATATATGTGATTGAAAAGCGGTTTCCCTGGAAATTCTACGATATCCCCGACGAAATACAGATCCTATATTTATTCATTTTAATGAAATAACGTTTTCGAATGAATGAACAGACGCATAATGAATTTGATTAATCTCGTGTATTTAAAAACTCGTGCAAATCATACGGTGGAAGTCGCTTTAACGTAGTGATAGATGAAATGCAAAAAGCGGAATTGTCGAATGTATTTGACGACTTTTTCAAAAATTTCCTAAAAAAATCTTTGGACCAACACATTCTGAAGTGGAGTTAAGTTTATGCAAAATCATTTCACTAATAATTCACTAAAGCCATGAGTACTGTACTTATAACATTGTAAGTCCAAATAATATCTTTCGAGTTTTATACATTCCAACTAGATTGATTGTTTATAGTTTACCAAGTTCGCGATAAAACAGCTGAGTACGCCAAAAAAATTTTTACTGCAAAACGTTAAATTTGTATGGGGAAAATTCTTTTTTTTTGCGAATTATTCAGTTTTATTTGTACTACGCGGGCAAAGTGAGTAATTATAAAATTAAATTAAACGAACTTTTATCAACTGAGTAATGATCAACTTCATTAAAAACAGAAAATGAATAATTTGCAATGAACGAAGTTTCCACACAGTTATTATTTACCTTCCAATAAAAATGATGAATGTCCGACAACAATAATAAATGTCCAATAAAAATATTTAATGACCAATAAAAAAATACATTTTCCTTTTACAAAATAAATTTATTTTTTTATTTGACATTTAATATTTTTATTGGAAAAAAACATTTTTTTATTGGACATTTACTATTTTTATTGGACAAAATCATTTTTTCTATTGGAAGGTTTAATACGATCCATTTGTCACTGACGCGACAGAACAGTTCAAACTTGGGTAGGATTGCCTCATCATCATCATCATCATCAAACTTTATAGACCGTCTACACTTTTCACAACCGGGTGATCTTGGACCACCCTCCTCCATACTCTGCTATCCCCTGCCAAGGAGATGGTATAAATCTAACGCGATCTACTAGAACACTCGCATAGACCTTTCCGACCACGAAAGCGAAATCCCCCTGTAGTTGCTGCAAACTTTACGGTTGCCCTTCTTAAAGATTGGAGCAATAACACCGAAACTCCAGTCAGCGGGTACGACTGAAGATTTCATAGCTAAATTAAAAATCCTACAAAGCCATTGAATCCCGCCTGGCCCACTATTCTTAATAAATTCTGTCCTAATTTCGTCTACCCCTGCGGATTTGCCTGCCTTCAGCTTGCTGACCTTTCGAGACACCTCCTCTAATGTAATTTCCTCCTCACTCTCCCAGCTTGGACCCGCTTCCCTATCAGTTTGCACTACCGGATTGACAGAGGCAAATAGATCCTGGAAATAATCCCGCCAGGCTTCCAGGACTTTACCCTTATCCGTAATTAACTGGCCATCTTTACCCAAAATGCTACCGCAGCCCTCCTTTGAGGGCGACAATTTATGGTAATAAGTTGTTTATTTGCAGAATGTTGTTTACTTTCAATACGAAATTGTTGCCTTAAACAACATTGGTCTTCGGCCAACAACAACAACAGAATTTCAAAAAAATTTTCTTTAAAAAGCTTTACCGAGAAATTTGTTTGCTTCGGTCAACAATTTTTTCCAACAATAAGCTTCGCTTCAACAACTTTGCGGAAAAATTTGTTGCCTTCGGTCAACAATTTTTTCCAACAAAAACAAGGAGACAAAAAGCTCACGATATATTTTCAGGGTTGACCAGTGAAAAAAAAAATTGTTGCCTTTTTTTGTTGGATACTTCCCCAAGGTGTCGCGTCGGGTCTTTAAAGCATATATTCACTAACTGTTTCGTTTGTTTACTCATGAGAACTTTCTTCACTAAACTTTATTTATGTTTGATGAATTTGAAGTGACATTCAAATCATTTGATTGAAACGTACGGGCATTATGGAATTATTGTTTCATTTAAATGCACTAAAAATCACATTATGAAATGGCAGTACAAACTTTAACATCATTATTTGGATGATTTGCAGCTTAGGTTTGATTTTTCAACTTTGAATGGAAATTTATTTTTTTATAATGATTCGCATATGCAAAATTCGCTCCGATTGAGTGAAACATTTCAAACATTTTTGTTTTTCTAATTATTTTTTTAATCAACGTTTGGCAGTTTTCAATGAAAAGTATTTTGTGCTATTTTTAGCTTTGCTTGTGATTGAAACGTAACATAAAGCTGTCACTATTTCAATAGAAACTAAAAGTTAGCTTTGAATTAACAACATTTGAAGTATAACTTTACTAAATGACATAAAACGAAACGGGAAAATGTTCAGTTTACCGGCTAGATTCTGACACGGGATCATTGAATGAGCTTTGAAAGCTTTAAGTTATGAAGAAGGTGATTAATATACCAACAGAAACAAGGCGCGCCGAAAAACTGATAGTGATATACGTTTGAGCGGGTAATAGGGCATACTTGTAGTATGTTAAATATACTCAAGAAAAGTTCCTTTTACATTCTAGAAGACTTATGTACTTCTCTTCGGCTCAATTTACATTCCTGTCATATTTTATACTTTCTGTAAGAGTTATTAATCCTAATCTCGTTTCATCCAGTTCAAGTACACCATTTTTCGGTCCACGAAAGAAATTTTAATGTCAAGGTGGTACTATGCTTCCGCGTAAATGACAGAAACTGTCATGACGTCATTTTGTCACCGACACTCAAATGGCGCCACGGTTCGTCATGCTCAGATTACGAGTTTACCAAATGTATCCACTAAACATGTACGTTCTTGAAATGATTAATAAAGTGTTTAAAATGCTGCCATACTTCTAGTTATTAATCGTATTATGATTTTTACATGTAATTTCGGAGCTATAAAAATTTTGCCAAAACAAGAACTTTTTATGTTCGTTTTTGTAACATTTTGTTCACTTTTTTTGGTTAAAAAGAATCCATTTAAAGTGAATTACATTGCAGAAAAATGAGTACGGAAATAATGATGATTTAATGGTATATTTATTTTTCGTTTAAAATTTTTACATTTTTTTTTCAACATAAAAATTTTGTTGTTTCAAACTCAGAAACTCATAAACTCTCTCATAAATTTGGTAAATAAACTTTTTTTTTTCCATATCGTTCCTCACGTAAGCTAATTATAGATCGGTAATGATTAATTGAATCGAAAATATACAGAGAGTAAAAAATGTTTTTGTTCAGAATTTATACGGTTTACATTCTGTAATTATGTTAGACTTCTTGGCGGATTCGTAAAAAAAAAATTATTGTGTTTATTTAGGTTATAATTTGGGAAAATCGCTATGCGCTGGACGCCGCTCTCAACACTCAGCAAGATGCTTAACATTAATTTGAAGCACACATTTATACTGTAAATAAATGTTATAATTTATATGTTCTTTCCGTGGTTTCCATGCCTTCAATTTTCGTTACATGACCTATCTGATCAATAAAGTTTAGTATTTTTTCAAATTAATCGATAACGTCAATGTCACTGTATTATCACAAAAAAGTTTTCAGCAATCGACATGTTTTTTCGATTAAAAAAATCGATTGTTTGAGTCTTTTAATTGAAAATAAACAGCTTTTTAAGTGAAGATAAAAATGGTTTAATTAACTTTTTGAAGGTATTTCTTTCATATGACGAAAAATAACTTGCATTTTCTATTTAACTTTGCCGGTAGTTGACTCATTGTTTACACGTGACTTCGGGAAACGTTTTTATCAAAATTTCTATTGAGATTGTGATTCATAACGATAAATGGAGCACAGTACGAAATGTTCTTGTGGAAATGTAAGCGTCTTTGCATACTAAAGATGTAAGAGTGTGGCTGATGTAAAGTGCACTTTACCTGTCGCTAACAGCTTAGGGTCGAAACACATTTAGCAATTTGAATTGTCGATCTCAGCAATTTCGATACTAGTTTTCAGTACTAAAACTTTTATTTCCCTGCAATGATTTTTCGCTCTACTGTGAAAATAATGAATGCCGAAACGATTTCTGGTATAATAATAATAATTACTAGTCGTATACATTTTTGTATGCGGGCGAAGCAAAAAGAGCTCCATCTCAGGGAAAAATCTCAACAATTATAACTCTCTCATTGGTTTTAACGCGTTGGCACCAGACTTTTCGTCTCTACATTTTTGGACCACCCTAATGCTACACTGTATCTACAAGCGACGTAGTAATTGTGTTTATGGCTAATTCCATCTGCGCAGTAACCTGTGTAACGTATTTCGTCTCTTTCACTCTTGCAATGTAAAAAAGATGAAATACGTTATCCAGGTTACGGTACCGATGAAATTAGCCTTATAATATACGCCGCCGACGTATTATACACGCGGTGAATGTATTATCAACTTCTATTTTGGCATAGCATTGCTCAAATAATACTCATGGGTGTTCTCCCAAGCTGATTGTGCAATAAATCGCGAGTGAAACGAGCAGAAAATTTTTTGTGTTTACCGTTTCAATGATACATTCTTTCGTAATTCTACGGAATTAACGAACTATAGCTGATTCCAGACAGTCCACATCAAGAGGGAAACCACATAGTTTGAATCAAAACTCTTTTTTTACAAATGTAACTCTTTATTCTGGGCTTCAATTCATTTGCAACTCTTTCAGGTGGTTCCAATGAATTATTTTCAACACTTTCGAAAATTTCCGAACTCTTTCTATAGAAGTTTTCCTAACTTGTGCCTGATTGATTGTTTTGAGCACCAGATGTATATGTCGTTGTGAAAAAATCTTTCCATCCATCTCAGTAAAATTTGAAATGTTTGGCAATTGTATGAAACTGCACTGAGGAAAATATCTACAAGTGACGCGACGTATTACGAACGCCGTGCACGTATTATGTGAGCTCATAACACGTTAGTTACGAATGACATACTACACAATACTTAAATAAGGTTGATAATACGTTCACCACGTATATAATACGACAGCGGCGTATATTATAAACACAATTCCTACGTCCGTCGCTTGTAGATATTTTCCTCAGTGTTCTTTCAGTTTGATAAACAAATTGAAATTTTGTGTCGCAACTACGAAAAATTCCACTCCTGTTACATATAGTGGGGACAAGAATGAGTGGTTTTCTTGCGTGTTAAGTGACTGTCATGGGAGTCATATCTGAACAAATAGACATAACCTCCACTTATCGTTACAACATTATAATTCATTTTTAGAACTGTTATAACAGTTACTCTACTAAGTAATAGTTATGGACGTACAAAATTGTCTCAAATAAACAGTTCAAGTGAAGCACGTACACTTAACACGAAGACGAAATCGCAAGAAGACATTTTCGTACCCACTACAAATCGGAGTGGAATTTTTCGTAGTTGCGATATAAAATTGCTATTTGTCTATCGAACTGTAAGATATCTAACATTAGGGTGGTCCAAAAACGTAGAGTCTGGGGTTACCGCGTGAAAACCGAGTTTAAAGCAATTCTAAATGAGTCCCTCATGAAAGGTGTCTATAGAGCCAACGAAATAATTTTCGTGCTTTATTCACCGAATCCGTAAAAATGACTTGATTTTTCACCGAAAATCATGACTATATCACGATACCTCACACTTGAAATTTGGACAAGAATTTGACGTCCATTTCAATGCAGTGACATCGTTTTGGTGGCCGTCAAAAATCCTGAATAACAAAAATCCCGAAAATCAATAATCCCGAATGTACAATAATCCCGAATAACAAAAATCCAGAAAATCTGCAATTCAGAAAACAACAATCAACAATCAAACAACAATGCAAGGTGTATAAAAAGCCGTAAAAAATAAGCTCGATGCAGGCGCGGGGTTGAGGGGGCAGAGCCCCCCAAACTCAAATTCACTCGTATCAATCAGGATTTTTAATATTTCACAATTTTCGTTATCATTCGGGATTATGGTTATTCGGGATTTTTGTACATTCGGGATTATTGATGTTCAAGAATTTTGTTATTCGGGAGTTTGGATTTTTCGGATTTTTGCAATCGGGATTTTAATTTTCGAGATTTTTGACGGGAGCCCATTGTTAATAATGGCAGATGTTCTAAACAAGTTCAAATGGATAGCGGAAATCGAATTCTTGTCCAAACAGTAAGTGTGGGGTAGGTATCGTTTGAAAGCTTATGGTCGTTGCTTTCAGGGAAGTAATTTCAATAGATTCGGTAAAATGTGGAGCTGAGTAAGACTAAAAAAAGATTAAAATGCGATTTGGTCTGGGAAGTGCAAAGATCACTTGTAATTATTTTAACGCAGTAGCTCCAAATTTTTCTACAGCCCAATTTTTCCATGCATTTTTGTACCATTCTACTATAAATGCTTCAGGAAAGAAAATGGGAAGAATTTAAAATAAGGAATGAGCGCAAAAAATGAAGAATTGATCGCTAAAAATAAACCATTGACCGCTATACAAAATAAGAAAACAGAGATAGCGATCACTTTTTATATTTTTTAGCGATCATTTCTTTATTTTTGGCGATAAATTCTTATTTTCCTTATACAAAACATTATTAAATTGCGATCGGTTACTTACATGCCAAAGAAAATTGAGATAATTCTAGAAATCTTCTCGGATTGTCGTTACTCTGAAGGTATGCGTTACCTGTGAATGCGTTAGTAAACTCAAAAAATGCTAAATTTTGTCACAAATACAGTTTCCGATGCGCACAGGAACTAAACTTCAAAATAAATTAGAACATTTCAAGCGGCACGATTAAAAGGTGAAATTGCTGGAACTCATGCCAAAATCAATTAAGACATCGAAAAATAATCTCTTACTTTTTACAGCTAAATTAATGGAAATAGTGAAACTAGTGTGGCCAAAATTTACACAGTTTTTGATTTGCTAAAATTGGACTCAAAATGCCTTATTTAAATGCCTAAATGTGAACTTATAAGTCAATGCTGAAGAGAAATTATTTAAGGAAAAAGAATATAAAAAAGAAATAAACGAAGAAATTATTATTTATGAGATGAGTGCGTTACAACAAACACACATCAGACACTCACTTTTTATGTAGTTTTTATGTAATGAATGTGTAACCAACTTCAGTGAACATCATTCATGAATTATTTAAATGTTGGAAAACGGTGGTGCTGAACTGTGGAAAATAGTTCTTTTTTTTTTAAAAAAAAAAAAATATTATAAAAAGTACTCTGCATTTATAAATTTCACGGTTTTGTGAGCGGACAGTGTGCTTTGTGGAGCGTTTCCATATAGTTTTCATCATAAAAAAATCTACTTAATCTCGTGTAACTAGTTTGTGCTTGATTTCGAATGTACCAACAATCTTTCTGAATCAAGCGATTTTATTTGGCTTGAACTCTCGGTAACTAAATAAACAATATTAAAGGTTGATGTTGAACATCTTTCCGTTATAAATTATTCAGAGCATCGATTGTATGTTTCAATTTGAATATTTCATAAAACAACAAACATCTTTACGGAACTGAAAAATCATACGAGAAATGTGTGTTATGTTCATACGAAGAATATTGATTTCAGATATTCACAAAGAACAATCATTCTATTATACATTCGTTAAGTGCTTTAGAAAAGAAAATTGAAGAATTTATTTATTTATTTAAGAAAGACCCCATCAAATCACTAGTAATTGTTGTTAAATGTTCGTGTCGTATAAAATATTTGTGATAAGAAACTCACAACAACAACAACAACAGAAAAAAAGTAAATCAAATTTTTACGGAATGTTCTAAATGTGGATATTGTGCTGTGATAACTTTATCTAATAATAAAATCCACAATTTATCGGAATATAAAGGAAATACATTTATTTATACAAAATGGTGGTGTTAGATGCAACAGCATTGGGTAGTGCTTTATTGGGTGGACCTTATGCACAGGGTGCCCCACAATTGAAATTGGTTCAAAAACGGTACCTTGGAATTCACCATTGGTTGTCACCCGTTGCCACGAAGGATTTAAAAGAACAAATTGTGAGTAAATTTGAAATACAAAAAAAAGTATGTTTCACGGACCGTACGACTCCCTGCGCAAGGGATGAAGATGAAAGTAAAGATTTCGCTAAATTACTCATTAAATTTGATTGGGAGTATGAAGGAACGGTATAAAAAAATTTTGAAAAAAAAGAAGTTGAAAAAAAGTTTTAATTAAAAAAAATTCAATTTTTCAAAA
>CM055405.1:44202021-44258181 GCA_029228625.1 Pseudolycoriella hygida | reverse complement strand
CATTCACAGACCAAATAGTACATATCGGTCTAGAGTCTTCATGCCGTAGCCCGAAGCGATTAATCACCCTCCTTTACTCTACCTTATTACGCGCTGTCCAGTCTAGTGAAAATCCCTTAACTTCTACATCTGATTTAATGGAATCTATAAATCTTCTTCTTCCTCCACCCTTATGCCGACCATCTGAACCATGTGCTTTGGCACCCATCTAACGAGCCCAAACCATCGCCACTATCACTTATGAGACATTATCTTTATTTTCTAATATGATGCCAATTCACACGTCTTTTCTAATATCATGCAAATTCACACGTCTTAGTTTCTTGAAATATTCGGTAAACTGGTCATTGGCTTCTTCATTAGTATCAATGCATACGGATCAATCAATAAATTATAATTAAATCTACTATATTACGAATATCGTATGCTAAACAAACTGAACAGGATACATGCATTGTAATGAACTTAGTAATTAGCGTAAACCATAAATTGCAGGGATTACCAATTACATAGAGGAGACAATATCCTATTGTAATATCTATTTTTATTGTATTATCTCTTTCATGTAGTGTGAACACATTGTCTAAATGAAGCACGTATTTGAATTATTACTTCATTGATCTCAAGTAAATCGTTTATAATAATCTGTCAAGCAATGTCCTTTGTCATAAATCATTGAGGCGATTATTTCGTAATTTATAACCTGAAAATCGAATCTAATAGGAGTGCTGAAGTAATGCGAAAGTTTTCGTTAACCTTTCACTTCAACATTAAACTTTTTAATTTACATCAAAAGAATTTAATTTCCATAAAGGTAGACAATTTTATGAAGTTCATCGAAATCGGTGAGGGGAGGAGTTTAATATAAGTTACCGCGAGTTACAATGAGGGATCCAATTTTTCAGTACGTTCACTCTTGAATGATCAATTTTTTTTTTCATTTCGTTCGGAAAATGTGTTTTGTTATACCATTCTATTACAACGGCATGGTAGAAGTCAAAAGAGCAAACACATCGATCGATGTTCAATAATATATGGCCCTACAAACGGATAAGTTTGAGTTTTCTGATCATATATTCTGCACAGCCACACAAAGCTCCCGTTTGTATACTAGACCATTCGAATTATTATTACATGTTTATGTGAAAAGACCTCTTTCATTCGTATTACCCCGATTCAATGAAATCCTCCATAATGCAGTGAATAGCTTATGACATAACATTTCAAATCTACTGTGGTAGGGAGAAGGATGCTATCCACCAAATAAATGTGTATGTATTTAGCAATATTATGAATCTAATTTCTACATATAACGGTGTGTTATCGTTGTTTGAAAGGTATAAACGATGAAAATACAGACAGACAGACAGACGAAACATTTGAAATTGTTTATGGGAAACCAATTTCCTACTGTTTATGTATAGTGGCTTTTCCGACCCACTTGACCTTATTATTTTCAGGATGTGCTCAGGTAATGAAAATCTTACGTTATGTTTGGCTATAAATATTTAAACAGAATTCATCCCAAAATACTCGCCTTGATGTTATCGTTGTCTGTTTTGATTACATAAATGTGGTTGCTTTGGTTGTTTGAATGTATTTTACCCGAATATCAATCTGCCTAGCTGGGCCTTTTATTTCGATGAATTATGTTAGAATTTCAGTTTAATTACATTTTGCAGGTGGAATTGTTCTGAGTGGAATTTAATTGTTCTTTTCACAAATATCTCAAAAATGCAAGCAGAGTGAGATTTTTCAGGATTTCTACAATAGGATCTCGAAAGAAAGCTTTCTTGGGTGTACATACTATTATAAACATACATTCTTCTCTCCCCAGTGAAATATCCACTCCATTCCATCTATCTACCCCAGATAACAATTGACTCCACGAAATCTACATAAAGTCCCATCGTAAAATGTGCTGATCCCATTTAATGTGCTCCAGTTCCAGGACATTTAATGTAGATATGTTAAAAAGCGCCCTTACCGTTAAATCTTTTCTTTGGAACGTGAAGTGCATTTAATGTACATTAAATGTGAATTACATGTACATCTAATGTACATTTAAAACAATTTGAATACACAACTAATGTACCTTTAATGTACTTTTTAGTGTGAATTTCTAGCACATTTCATGTACATATAATGTTATGTAAGAAAATAAAGGAAAATTTAATTTAGTTTTCCGACTTTTCTATTTCGGTTTTTCTTATTCTGATGATCGCTACGTCCTCCATCTACATTTTTTTATGCCAAGCTCCCATTTTTTTATTAGAAAAATTTATGCCATTTGCGGGTCTTGAACCCGAAACGCTCGGGATTATGAGTCGACTGCTTTACCAATTGTGCCACCGGATACTTATGTGTTGGTGTGCTAAATTTGTAAAGTGTTAAATTATAGAAAGTACATTAAGTGTACTTTTTTTGTACTGTAGCGGTTGTACATTTTTATATCCCTGCACACGTTGATGCTGCATTCAAATTATTGTATCATCTTAATTGTTTAATTGTTATTTGAAATTGATTTTATGCGAAACAATAAAAAATCTATTCCCCGTTAGCTTTTTTCTTTGAACACATTTTTCTTTTAAAATTCGGTACTTTTTTTCTAATGTTACCCATTCACGGACTAAAAATATGCATTATTGAAAAAAGATGAGAATTTTTCGAAGCACATAATCTAAAACTGTACTTGTAATCTAGTGCAATAATTTCGAGCTTTAATGGTACAAAAAATGTGCCTTTTATTTACATCGAAAAATGTATCACATCACAAGCACATTTTTGGTACATTAAATGTGATAGGAATAGTATACACCTTACCACGCACATCACAAGCACATTTTTGGTACATTAAATGTGATGGGAATATTGTACACACACCTTATCACGCACATAAAACGTGCTAAAAATGTACTTGTGATCTAGTGCAATAATTTCGAGTTTTAATAGAACAAAAAATGTGCGTTTTATTTACATCGAAAAATGTACTATATCACAAGTACATTGAATGGATAGTAATAGTGTACACCTTATCACGCACATAAAATGTGCGAAAAATGTACTTGTGATCTAGTGCAATAATTTCGAGTTTTAATAGCACAAAAAATGTGCTTTTTATGTACATCGATATATGTACCACTTTACAGGCACAATTTTTGTACATTTTATGTACATATTCTCAACAACATTTAATGTGCATTCAGTGGGCAACCACATTAAAAAGTGTGATGTGTGTTATCTGGGTACTGAATCAATTTTGTAGACAAATATTTGATATTTGGTAGATCAATATGGTGACAATCTCTAAGAAAACATACCTACGGCAAAGCTGTTTCCTCATTACAAGCTTAACACCCACAAACACTACACTCTGGAGCCGGGTGCAAAATCCTTCTAAATTCTTTAAATATTAATCTCGTATTATAATCACAATAGATCATAAATAACAGTTTTATAATCATTGTGTGCTGATTGACACGTAAATGTGAAATTCATATTGCTTTTTGCTTGTTTTATTGATCCCATTCTTTGATAAAATTGTTAATCTTTCAGCTAAAAATGTAAACAAATGTCGTTAACAATCAATTTCAATACTGTGTTATACTTCACTTAATCTGGATATTGAAATTAATTACGAAGCATAAGCTGTTCATGACTAAACAACCTCTAATTATTTCTCTTATCAAAACAAAACATTTAATTTAAACAAGAAAAGTTCGTCTAAGAAACCTTTGAAACTTTGGAACGAATAGATTCTAGGATGAAAAGTTTCCCTTTTCCAGCCAAATTCACTTAAACCAAAATTTATACGTTCATAGTTAGCTAATTACGTTAAAAGTTTCTTATATTTATTAATATTATTTATATCACGATGCGTTCGGTGTATCGTGTTGCATCAAGTACTCGTTGTAGAAATTATACTTCATTCATAACAAGACACTTTAACATTCTGAGGTAAACATTTCACAATGCAATTTTGGATAATGGGTTGAAACTGGATGTGAACTCCAATTCTGTTAAATTAATCATCATTTGAGTCAAATGACGATAACACTAATCGTGTGAAGTGAATCAAATTTCACATAAAATCATTATAACATTACGTTGATGCTTGTAAATTGTTGTATTTGACACGTTACCACTCGTCAAAACAATAAACTATATGCTTGTGGAATGTAAGTACGAAACACCACCTCAAAGGTGACGTGTTTACATTCCACAAACATGTAAAGTAACAGTTCATATGGACAAGAACACAATATAAAAGAAGTCAAATGTTTACTAACACTCACGTCTTCTTCAGTTTGAATTTCATATCCGACATATCTTGTTCCATATTTTATCGTGTATATGTGTGCGGTATGAAAATATTCGAAATATAATTTCTTTTGCACGATTGGCTTCTTCCATTTATTCACTTCAATGCATATGTAATAGTAGAAAAACAACATTTTCTCGTAGTATTGACACATCTGCATTCTACATACGTGTATCGAGGCATCATATGCCGGCTCACTTTGGTGTATCATATTAGTACATAAGAAGTTATTTCCCTAACAATCCATGTACGTATGGCAACCAATTCATTTTACTTAAAAAAAATTATGAGCACATTACCACACTAGTATATTACTGCATAGACGTGTATGTAAGCGGTGTATATGCACGAGGAGCGAATCTCCGAGTGTTAGTATAACCGCTTGTATACAACACGTGTATTCAGTACGATGCTTTAATGCATAAGCTGGAGTTGCGTTAGCTTAACCGTTCACGTTTTTAAGTGTGTTGGTTTAACTGACTTATATACAGTCTTAACCAACTTATTGATTTAATTTATTGCTACAATATACAATTAATTTTCTAATATAATTTAAGTATTAGTGTACATGGCACATTTAAGAAACATTAATTTTGTTTGGACCTTATTTACCTTACGTTAAGTTGATTTACAATTTTACTATTTACTAAGGTTATGTATTGCAATTGATGATTGAATGATGAATTTGATGATTGAGTTGTAAATGATGATACGCGCTCCCATCGTTAAATTGCTCGCTAACCTCGCCAACACTCCCAGCTTCTTTGCTACTTTCTTGTAGACATAGTCCTCATTCTCCTTGAAGAGTAACTTATCATCAATCAATACGCCGAGATACTTCATAGTCTTCAATTTCTTCATCATTCACAGTTATCTTGTTTACTACAGACACATATGAAGAGTGCGTTATGATCATCGCTTTCGTTTTAGTCACGTTCAGTTTCAGCTTATTTAGACGTAGCCACAAACTAATTTTCTCCAATTCACTGTTTATGCGATTGGTCAGCATATCAATGTCTTTTCCATACACATAAATCAGTGCGTCATCTGCAAACAGGTTCACGAACGCGTTCGTCAGTTGAGTAGGTAAGTCGTTTATGTAAATGATGAAGAGAACAGCTCCGAGAACTGATCCTTGTGGAACTCCAAGCTCGTTTGGTCCGCTGCTTGATTCAAGCCCATTCACCTTTGTCTTTTGACGCCTGCTTCTGAGATACCCTTCGAACCAGTTAATTGCACTAGGTGCGAATCCGAAACCATGTCATTTGTCAACCAACAAATACATCAATTTAAATTTTTAAGGTCCTGGGTATTGTCTCTTGTACAGCCATTCTTTCAGCTTAGTCCTAAAAGAGAACATTCGTGAAGCAGTGATCTCAACCGGTAAGGAATTGTACAAGACACTACCCATAATACTCAGAGCTCTTTCTCCCATCTTTGTACGAGTGGCAGCCCGGTATAGTGGCTTGCGTTTTCTCGTTTCATATCTATGGGTTGTCCTTTTAAATTCAATCGCATTAAGTATATTCCCAGAGATTGCATCAACGGGCATGATCTGCGGAAGATCTGAAAATACCGGTAATGTAGAGTCATAGTGCTGAAAGTGTAGCCTCCTTTACCGACATTTCATAATTATCCAACTTGAGTGCGTTCAGCTATTTTTCGATAGGTTTTAGAGCGCGTTCAGCTATTTTGTTTTAAGTTGTACTGATGACAATTTTGACAATTCTTTCATAAAAAATCTGTCAAAATCTTCACAAGTGAACTTCACCAGCAATTGCTGTACGCACTCCTTCATTCAAATGTCGATAATGTCAATGAAGTTTTTTCACTTTTTAGTCATGTTTATAAACTTTGCTAACTTCGCTCCGAGTGCAAATATGGCACTACTGTGCCGACAATGCAAATTTATTGATCTTAGTAGATCACACTCGTTGGATTGCATTGTGTATATAAGTAAAAATACTGTGCTCGAAGAGGCTGTTGACATTTAAAACTCCTGGACACTGCACTTTAAACAAGTCCAGCGTGAAGTGTCTCTGCCTTAATTTACAAGCGTGTTTCGAACATCGTTTTTGCAAGGTTTGCAGTTGATCAATGCACCTCTTACTAGCGTTACCCCATATTCCAGTTAGATATACTAGGTGTGAATATGCTTGGGCATAGTATATTTTCATTGAGATATGTTTCGGCAAGAAGCACTTTAGCTTGTTAAGTATACTTCTCACTGATGCTAGCTTCTTACAAAGCTTTGTTATGTGAGCCCCCATTTCAGATCTTCATCAATTAGGAGGCTTAGATATTTGTACGTAGTCACTACTTCTATCTCCTGTCCATCCCTTATAACTGCTTGGATCATGGGCAAGCTTTTAGCCTGCCTGCGGAAATGCATTATTTTCGTCATCTTCACATTGAGTGACAGCTTGTTGATCCTAAAGAATTCACATAGCAGAGCCAGATCATGATTAATATCTGACATATTCCGATCAAAAGAGATGCCGGAAGAAAAGTCACCCGTATCGTTCGCAAATAGGCGAATGTCACCTTTAAGTGGAAGCCTAAAGACATCATTTATGTATACTAGAAAGGAAAGTGGCCCAAGCACGCTTCCCTGTGGAACACCAATTCCAATGCTGAGCATGGAGCTGTTCTGGTTACATACTGTAGCACATTGTTCACGGTGGCTTAGATAGCTTTTCAACAAATCCAAAGCAATTCCCCATATTCCTCCTACTTCTAGTTTCCTCAAGAATATTCTGTGATCAACACAGTCAAATGGTCTAGAGAAGTAGCACTAACGACCTTACCCCTGCCTATGTCCAGCATCATTCTGTTCAATAGTTGCAAATTTGCTGTATGGGTTTCTGACTTTTTCCTAAAGCCGAATCGATTCTGGTAGAAGAAGTGATTCTTCTCAAGGAAAGATGTTATTCTTTTGTGTAAGACAATTTCGAATACTTTGTTTAGCACCGGTAGGATCGAGATAGATCGGTCACTTTTTGATTCAGACTTGTGAGCCGGTGATACACTCTACTAACACACCGACAGCGAATACATTAAAATGCATATCTGCATTTCTTTCTTTTATGCGTTACGTATATCACGCCAAAACTAACACATAACACACATCACCCAGAACTCGTAAATGTTTTTAACAAATCGTAAGCTCATTAGTTGTGTATTTGTTCTGTTGCATAATATAATATTTGATACGACCCTCCCACATCCCACCAACCCTAACAAATTCATATCATCAACCTGACTGTCAATGTTTTGTTCTTACTAATTCAACAATAAGCCTATGAATTGCCATAGTATCATAATGATTCTATTGACGTAACTTTACGGCTAATTGAAATAATGGAAAGAATAAAGTCCATAACAATATTTATAACCGATGGTCACAGCATAATAAGCTTATTAACCTATCGTCCAATTTGACTATGATTGAGTAATTAACCGCAACACATTTGCGAAATGCAATTTTCAGCTTGCATTGAAACAATATTTACAAAAACTATTGATAAGCTGTTATGATTTACAGAAACAATTTGTGCAGCACCAATTTACAAGCTTTGTACCACGCCAACTGTTATAATATATAATGTAAAATTTTAGCCACACAACATATTGCAACGATATCTTATATACCTTCCCGAGTGGAAATTTGTCTTTCCAAAGTGATAAGCAAATTTTACATTTCTAGAACATTTTCTCAAGTCATCACCTCAGTAATGACTGATTTCAAACAGAACAGTCTCATCAAAAGTTTCACTGAATCCAAATATTTTTTCACTCGGGTTGTGACACGATAAATATATTTGTCAATGAAAATATTTTATTCATCAAAATCAATAAATCTTTTTTCGAAAATGTTGTATACACTTCATCGAACAAGTAGGGAACAATAAATTCGTTTTCTCAAATTGATGACGTACTTTGTCATAACTTTTCTGAAAATCTTCGAAACATTTAGCAATCACAGTTCCTTTAGTGCATGGATATGGATGTACTGGATCTTTAATCTGAAGTACGCAGCCTTCAGAAAGTTGCAACAAGTGGACGAGAGTATTTTCGGCCGGAGGAAATTGGAGAATGTTGAAGGCAATACTGCCGCACCATAAGGGATAAAAAACTTATTGAAAATCAGTTAAGATTTTCAACGAAATTCGCCGAAAAGAATCAAATTAACGACAAAATAAAACAAAAAATTCTCAGTTATTGCTTTGTTTAATTTTGTCGCTAATTCGATTTTTTTCGGCAAAATTCGTTGAAAGTCTTTGCTGATTTTCTCTGAGTTTTTTTCTTTATGATTGGAAAAATACTTGTTCATTTGACATCAGGATGCGTGCTTTGTCATGGTTCAACGGTATGGTTGTCATGGTATGGTACGCAGCCTTCAGAAAATTGCATACAAATGGAAAACTGTTATTTCGGCCGGGCAGACGGGTGTCAAAAAAGTGATGTTAGGGAATCTTAGAGCCAATAGCGAGAACTATATGAAAAAATAATTGTCAATTTGACACCAGGCTGCGTACTTTGTCATGGTTCGATGGCACAAAGAAGGCAATCTGGTGTCAAAAATTGAACCATACCACTATGACGATCGCTTCACAAAGCATCAATTTTAATCTTGACACTACGCTGCGTTCTTGAACTATGTTCATGAAAATTAAGATGGCAGCGTCAGTCTGGTGCCAAATCGAAAACTAGTGCGTTGTAAAGCATTTGGGATATGCACTCATTTTTGACACCAGACTCTGTTCTTTGTCATGGTTCGACGGCACATAGTAGGAACCCAATTTCACCCAATTATACACGTCACTTAACAACAGATTGTGAAATATTAGCCACGTAATAACACTAATAGACCTTCCTTGTACAGAATTTTTTGCTTTTCTTTACTACATCCGTGAGAATTAATTTAATGACAAAAAATATGAACTTCTCGCATTAACTTTTCGTATACGGCACACTTATCTCTTAATTTCATATCATTCGACACACACAACGTTGAACAAACTGATAATCTTGAAATCGGAAGTGTTGTATCAGAGAAGTGTGATATCAGTGGTACATTAGTCCCAAAAGAGATGAATGGTACAGTTTCTGTTATCCCAAATACTATAGAGCATACAAATACATAATACGGATAAAAGGAAAAGAAAAGTGAATAGGAAACCAAGCAAATGAACTTAGAGATTATATGTCGGTAATGAAAGTCTGGATGAGATAATCGTTGTCAAGACAGTTTGAGAGAAAATATAAGTACGTGTGAAGATGAAGGGATTATAGGAAAGTAATTACTCTGCTTTGTGAATGTGATATTCTTTTTGGTAATGCGGCTATATCACAGATTACAAGTGGTTGTTGTTGCTCGAATGAAAATTTTTTTCTCGTTAGATTTCAAATCAAAAACGAGTTTTTTCGAAATGTTTTCAGAGTTTTCTTAAAATAGACTGTGGAAAAGTTTTTTTTTTCTCAACGGCATAAGTATAAGAAAACCCACAGAACTACATTACCAGCCTAAAGTGCTTCGGAACCTGTCAATTGGATTCATTACGTAATAATTAAAAATTCAGTAAAACCAGTTTGCATTACAAAATCTACTCAATATTTTGACCACAGCTATTCTGATTCATGAAACAACTTGCTCATATAAAATTTACAATCTTAATCTCGTTTATTACATTGAGATAAATCAATTGAAATTCAAATCACATAGAGTAGTGAACTGATTTTATATAAAATTACAAAACTGTGTCTTTGAACTAAGGTGAGAAAAAAAAGATCATAATTATGTCGACTTCCAATTCAGTAGACAATGAAAACTAAAACATTAAAAAGCATAAAATTATTTAATAAAGCACAAGCTTATAATGTCATGGAATAATGGCAGAAATTATTTCATGAGAACTTTGTTGTTTAGATTTATGTTTCCCCTCAGAGTTGGTTTGTTTATTTGCCCTAGTTTTGTCGTTTTCATTTTTGAATATATGATGGAAATGTTTTAATGATACAAAATTAAACGAGTCTAGTCTCTAGAATAACGTCATTATGAATTTCACTAAAAAAAACTATGTCCTACGTTCTGACTCAGGGAAATGATCGAGGAGTATAGTACATAATTCAATCTTCTTCTTTCTTAGCCCATGTGTATATCCACTGCTGGGCGTAGGCCTCCCCTAGCTCCTTCCACTTCGTACGATTCATCGCCATTTGCTGCCAATTTGTTCCTGCCACTCGTTTAGTACTGTTGGTCCATCGTTCTGATTGTCTGCCCTTCGGTCTCGTTGTGGGTGGTCTCCATGACATTATATTCTTGGTCCATCGTTCATCGGTCGTTCTTGCAATATGTCCTGCCCAGTTCCATTTCAGCTTTGCTATTCGCTCCATGACATCCACGACTTTTGTTTGTTGTCGGATCCAATGATTTGGCTTTTTGTCTCTGAGCGATATTCCGAGCTTACTTCTTTCCATGGCTCTTTGAGCGACTCTCAGTTTATTTCTCGATGAACGTCAGAGTTTCAGCTCCATACGTCAGTACCGGAAGAACACATGAATCGAATACTTTACGCTTGAGGCTATTGTTCATTTTGCTTATAAAAATCAAATTTAGCTTTTCGAACGCTGCCCATACGAGACCAATTCTTCGCCTGATTTCGGCAGTTTGATTGGCCAATTCAATAAATCACTAGTAAATCACAGAAATTTTTCCATCTCTAATGTTCCTGATCCTGAAAAATTAACAACGATTCACTAACACAACATCTATTTAACCTTTGGAATGGTCGTTGAACATTTTGTATTATTTGGGGCATAATTCAGTCATCTAAGATACTAAAATTACTGAAAAGTAATGACCTAATGTGTCGAGAATAATTTAAGGGAGACTTATTCAGCCAGTTTTAATGAATGTTTCAACAATGCGCGCAAACAAGTTAATCTCGAATTCAAATCTATTCTTTCATTTAAATTCTATGATGAAAATATTTTTATGCCATCATCATCGTCATGTTATAATGGAATACAGTCGAAAATAAATTTTATTTTTCCACTCTTTATAGCTCTTTATATACAATTTTTCTTTAACTTTAATACACAAGTCTTATTTTGTGCATATAAAATTTTTTTATATAAAATAAAATGGAAGTGCTAGTGAATCTTTATAACAGTGGAGTTGATCATAAAGATTTTTTTTTCACTTCTCCGTCATATACCGGAGTCATATACACAATATAGTGCGAAATATACGATGAGTATTATGTCACATGCGTCATATTACACATTTGCTCTTATTTTCGGTGACATTTCTTTTGCTTTCTTTGTTTGCTATTTTCTGTCGCAATTTTCTGGGTTATTGTTTTGCAAGAGATGTTTTCCCAATTGTCATATTGTTGACCTTTATCAAATACCACCAAATCAATATTTTTTAAATTATTGGGATACAACCAAGGACTCTCACAATTTGTGCAACTTTATAGCTCAGTTCAAGTATTCAGCTGATTCGTAAACACACGACACAAGATGCATATAGATTTATATTTACCATATGTTCGAGCTATACATGACCTCCACGTGAGCTATACGTAAAGCTCTTCTATAATATAAAATCCAAAATGTCACTGCACCTTGCGGCACCTCACTACACTACACCTTACTGCACCTCGCTACACATCACTGCACCTTGGTGCACCTCACTACACTACACCTCAGTGCACCAGACTACGCCTCACTGCACAACACCTTACTGCACAACACCTTACTGCACAACACCTTACTGCACAACACCTTACTGCACAACACCTTACTGCCCAACAACTTACTGCACAACACCTTACTGCACAACACCTTACTGCACCCCATTGCATTTTACTGTAGCTCACTGCACCTTGGTACACCTCAATGCACCTTGGTGCTCCTAAGTGCACCTTACTGCACCTTGATGCACCTTACTGCCTATTACTGCACTTTGATGCAGTAAGATGCATCAAGGAGGAGTCAGGACCACCAAGGCACAGTAAGGTGTAGTGAGTTTCAGTGAGGTGTAGTTCGGTGTATCAAGGTGCAAGTGGAATGAAGTGCAATGAGGTAGTGTAGTCAGTAGTGTGGGTCGAGAAATGCAAAATGTTTTTTTTTTTTCAACTCTGCACCTATTTTCATCGACGTATTCAATCATTTATAGCATCTTGGGTCAAAAGAAAAATTGCTATTGCTTGCCCAAAGCGGTTTTTTGAAAATTTTCCAGTTTTCGTGCCTCATTTCGCTGTTATTTTTTTTGTGTTTTTCTTTGTATTTTTACTATGCTGTGATTGTGTTAGATATACTACTTTAAGTTGTATGATTTGTAACGTTTTCATGGTTTTTTAAGGAGGGTTATGACAGCAGTCATAACTACTCTTTTTCCATGTCGGCTTGAAAAAAGTAGACAATAAAATTAATATCAATCAATCAATCAAATTATGAGTTCCTTAGGGTTAAAGGAGAACACAAAGCAAAAGAAAGTGAGAAATTCGTTGCACCGAACAAATAGTTCGGCGGATGTAAATTTTTTTTTTAGATTTTTTAGGTTTTTTAGATTTTGATACTTAAAATCTTGTAGGAAAATTGACTTTTTGTATGACATTTTCAGAAATATTCTTCGCTCTAATATTGGTTCACAAGTTATGCGCCTAAAAACACCTGAACTCTTCGAATACGAGGCAGATACTGTCGAACAAATACTTTTGAAGATCACCCAGTCGATTTTTTTTCTTCAAAATTGGCTTAGATGGTACTCTTCTTTACTCAAAAACTGATTATGTAGATAACTGTTTGAAGTTTAAAACAATAATGGTATAAGTAACCGAACAATTTTTATGAGTTTTTAAAACCATATCCCGGGCGATATAAAATCCTTTATTACTGCACCTCACTGCACATTAGTGCCTCTCACTGCACCATGATACACCTCACTACACCATGGTGCACCCCACTGCACCTTGGTGCTTTTCAGTGCATCTCGTCGCACCATGATGTACATCGCTACACCTTGGTGCACCTCACTGCACCTAGATGAAGTGATATGCAGCGCTAAATAAAGCTCGATCGAACGTTTCTTCATGTGCAAAATGCATTAATTAGGCCTATCAACAATTTGATTGCGTCTTGATGCACCTCACTACACCTTGGCGCACCTCACTGCACCATGGTACACCTCACTGTGTCTTGGTTCATGTCACTACATATTGGTGCATCTCATCGGACCTTGATACACCTCACTACACCTTGGTACATCTCACTGCACCTAGGTGCAGTCACGTGCAGTGTTAAAAAAAGCTCGAGCGAACATTTCTTCAATTATGAAGTAGCTTCATTCAGCGTATTGACAATTTGATTAATTAAAATACGATAGGAATACTTATCTGTCAGCTAAAAAAGGAAAGAATAATTTTTTATGTGGCTGCGAAGAAAGTGTTTCTGTAGAATATGTTAGTAATTGATGAAACTGGTCTATGTTCAGCTATCAAAATAAGCAATTGGCGCCACAGGGTTGTAGTGCCTGATGCAGGCCAGATACAATTGGCACTTCAAAACTGTTCAGTAACTTTCAAAGTTGTCTTGCTTGGTAATTGAAAACGATTTTCACTGTTCTCGTTAATTTACAGAAAAATATTTACAGAATAAAAACCTAACAAGTTTATTTTTTCAACGCTCTGTGGAAAAATGCTGGAAACGTTTTTATGACATGAAAACTAAAATTTCATTCAAGTTTTTTGAGCAATAAATTTATTCTCTACTTTGTCAAATACCATTCCAAAAATGATTTTCAAAACATATTTTTATGACGGCAGTGATAATTTTCTCAAATTAAAAATCCCTACGTATTGAAGACACCATCACAGGTGCTAATGGTCCAACCAAACAAACCATCTTATGACCATGTTATGTACGCCTTACACAAAGGAAACACCTCAACGCAATCCGAATGTGTTCCAACCACATACGCTCATTGCGAAGATATCTTTTTTCTTCTTTGCTTATTCTTACTTACCTTACCCAACAAAATGTTCTTAAAATTTATTGCTAAGACAACGATTTCGGTACTCGACACTTCGTTCTACCATTCGTTTATGCAGAATTTAACCTCGTTTCGTTCAAACGTTCAATTCAATGAATAAAGTGTGTCGGGGTATTTTGTAGTCGATGGCAATTTAAATTCTTCGTTCCCTGAAGCACCTCTCATTTCCTTGCACATTAAATAAAAACAAAAAGAAAACAACATTCACAAAGAGCGATATACGCCGTATGGTTAACATGAAACTACCGCTATATTGACCGATCGAAATAACGGTTCATCAGCGTGCACATTATTGCAATTTGTATTTGTAAGATTTATGAAAATAATCATGAGGCAAAATATCGAACAGAATGATTGTAATGGAAATGTCGATACACAATACGAAAAATATATTTTTGCCTCTGGCTGTTTTCGGGTTGAACGATTGTGTGATTGACTGCGGGTTTTGGAGATTGGCTGTTGTTTATGTCTTTACTCTTGCAATGAAAATAATTATAATTTCTAACGAATGATTCTGTAGTTTGTTGTATTTATGTTTCAAGCTTTGGAAGATTCATAGAACTTAGACTCCTACATCTGCGTACTCTTCGCCTGCACAAAACTTTAGATTGGTAACTCTCTGTTATTGAGGTTCAACAATCTGGATCAAGAATTCTTTGAAACATATTTTGGTCATGCTTCCAACGCATATTCTTGTTAATGTTACTGGCAACTTTTTTTTCTCATTATTTTAATTAGAAAGAAGTTTTGTAAATTATCGAACAATGACACCATTGAGCTGAACATTCGCCTCGTTCATTATTGAAAAGCAAAATAAATGTCGCTTTGTTCAGATACCACGGTTAACAATGAGTTTGTACAACTTACTGTTGATTTTTATTACCCGCATCGCATTGTTTACGATTTTATTTAGCGTAGTGCTTCGTAAGCACTAAGTTTTGAATGTGACGCAACTCCGTGTACATCTAAAACTTCTATTGTGGAGCTTGTGACATAGGTTTACCATCAAAAGTAGTTCTGTTGGACTATTGTCACTTCAACGGGATGTCTGAAAAATAGGCATTACATACTGAAATGAGTTATGTTGATACACTGCCAAAGAGAACTCAAGTATACATCTTATTCTTCCAACCATCTTTTCAACATCAAAGTTATTTTGAAGTATACCAGTTACACCAACTTCTTTTAAGTCCTATGTACAAAACAGGAGATTTTTTACTTTTAATGCGACTTTTAATAAAAATAAACAACGTTTCACCTCTACCTCGGATCATCTTGTTTGTTATGATGAACATCGACCTACTCAATTTCCTTTCGACTTTTTTTTGTATACAAAGAGTATTGTGGAATAAATAATTATAAAAGAATAGAATAATTCAATTTCTTCTAAGATAATAAGATTAGGTAACTTTGTTTTTAGCACTACGATAAGTGGTCAAATTTGGCTCAGAACACAGTAACAAAGAATTTTCTTTCTCTTTCTCTCTAACACTTATTGCATATTGTCGCATCCCTCATACACGTGTATTTTACCTGTTGACTGTATTGAAACGTGGACAAGAATAGTTTTTAATCGATGTCCCACCGAAAACTTGTTATTACATGCATATGTGTACCCCACGGAAATTATTCATTACATGTATGTTAGGGCCCCACCGGAAACGTCTCATTACATGTATATCTGCATGTAATGACGCGTTTTCGGATGGGACACCGATTAAAACATCATACAGTGGGGGTTGCTTAGTCATCCATTCTGGATCATTTAGTGACACTCGCAAACTCATTCGTGTATTTTTAAGCAACTCGCTTTAAAAACTGTTTTTTGACTCGCGCAGGCGAGGTATACAGCCTTCGACTCGGGATACGAACTCTCCACTCGTCAAAAAACAGTTTTCAAAGCTCTTTGCTTAAAAACACCCTCTTGAGTTTGGCTCATTTCACAAAATTGATCCCTCATGTAATGACTTACTTCCGCACCCCCCACTGTAACCTACTATTGTCTCATTTTATTATGATTAGTGTGTGTGTGTGTGCGATAAAAAGATGCAAGTTCGAAAAGGTAGCGTGAGCAACAATGGTTTCAGACATGTATGAATACAATAGAGATTCGTCGTACTCTTCTCTACGTTCGTTCGTTGCACAATCTTATGATTCTCTCACTGTAGTTATATAATTATGTAGTACACCGTACACGTGCTCTTAGCGGATACCTCGCAAAGCTCGTCATGGACATTGCTGTCAGGTGGCAAAATATAAAAGTCTTACCCTGATTTTCATTGGAATTGTGAAGTCGATTTTAAACAATGCTGTAAATGAACTTCAGTTAGGAAACTACAATTTTCCCTAACTGTTTGTACAATAATGAGCATTGTGAGTTGAAAACAATCAAACTTTTAACTTGATTTTTTATGTTTTCACAGTGAATGACTAGAATATATTGTTGAACATATTTCTGTTCAATGCAAAAAACATTGCCTCTTTCACGTTACACAAGTAGATTTTTGCCGTATTGTAAAATGTGCTACGACTTCGTCTCATTTGGAACGCATTACAAACGATCCGGTAAAAATCGTCCTTATGCCACTAGTGAGAGAAAAGTACATTTCATTGCACCCTGCTAGAGTAATTCATTACATTATTGTTGTTATTTCGTATGGTCAGTTCAGTTTTACATTTCAATCTACAGTTCATTGCACTTAACATTTTTATCATATTTGAACATTACATCTAGTAGTCTTAGTTCTTATTCTAGGCATATGCTGTCGTGCAGTTTCCATGTAATCGGCCGGGAGGAAGGTTATGATAACAACAGTTCGGTCACCAGGTGATGAAATTTTTTCGGATGATGGACTGGGCGTTGTGAACCACAGTGTTTGCTTGCTGGGCTGTCATCATTCACAGTTTTTATTCTGCCATTGGCTCCATCTATGATGTAGCATCAGAAGCGAAGAAAGAATGCCAACCACGTTTCCCTGTCCTTTGTTCTTTTTGCGTGTACCAGCGCTTGGCAACATATGAGTGACGTCATATGTGATGAGTACAATTTTTTCGTTACGCGTATCGAACACCGTAACTACCCAATTTATGAAGCTTGAGTCAACTTAGGGACGTTGTACAGTCTATAATTCCTAAGAGAAAAATTCTCTGTTCCGGGGCTCGAACCGGGGTCTTCTTGGTGATAGTCCAGTGCGTTCACCACTGGACCACCCGTCCCGTTATTACATAAGGTGAAGTTCCACATATTGATGGCGCACTTTGTTACAGTTTTACTGAGAATCTCCAATACATTCAGCAATTATAGTTCTTTCATGCACTAGAATGATCCTTCCTCATGAATGTTGAATCCGAAGTACGCAGCCTTCAAAAAGTTGGAAGAATGCATTTTCGGCTAGGAAGCCTAGGATCAAAAAATGATGTAAGGCAATGTTAAAGCCAATAGCAAGTACTCCTTCGGAAAATAATTTTCAACTTGACAGCAGGCTGCGTACTTTATCATGGTTCGACGGTACAGAGTAGGCATATCACTATGACGGCTTTGACGAATGATTCACAACGCATCAATTTTTCTCTTGGCACCCGGCTGCCTTCTTGAGCTATGCTCGTTTAAATGTAGAAGGCAGCGGCAGACCGGTGCCAAGATGAAAATTGGTGCGCTGTAAAGCATTCGTCAATGCCGTTGTAGTGATATTCCTCAGTTTTTGCCACCAGGCTGCCTTCTTTTTCATTATTCAAGGTCACATAGAGGGCAGTCTGGGGCCAAATCAAAAAGTTTTGCGCCGTAATGTACTGGATATACTAGATTTAAACTTCCTTAATATAGTGATAAGATCCAAACTCACGAGTGTTTTTTGAGTTGTATATCTCGCCTTCGGCTCGGTACTCTACACTCGTCAAAACAACAGTTTCCAGCGAGTTGCTCAAAATAAACGAATGAGTTTGCGATTTCACAAAATTGTTTCCGAATTAATGAATTATGTAGCAGGATCCAATGAAAATGTTTCATATGCCCATCCGAAAGTTGAATTTTACACTAAAAATGTATTGAAAATGGTCCATCATTTTCGCAGGGGCACATTGACATGTAATGATCAACTTTCGTATGGGGCGGGTAGTAAAGTAATATTTCTTAATTCATTGACGAAAACTGTATATTTCGCACTAGTGCGTTTTTCTAGATTCACCAAAACAACATACGCCATCATTAAACACTCACTTTGAGTGGATTTTGAACCATCGCGACATCAAATGTATTTTCGATGCGTATTTCGATTGGGTGTGGATGCGTAGAGTAAATGACAATTTCTTTAATTTCGGTACGTGTTATTGAAATGGTAGTTTTTCGCACAAGATGTATTGCGAGACAAAGGCGCACATCTAATGAGAAAATGTAGGAATAAATACATAAGTGGTGTGGAACCTGATCTCGATCCACAATGGATACTCGAAATACAATTCCCAAGTTTTCCACACTTGCTGTATAAAGTTCTATTCATTTAAAGCTTGAGATTTGTTTACCAAAGCTAAATGAATAAATAATTTGTTATTTTTGTGTAAAATTCTCGGTAAAATTTGATCTTATTAAATTCTGCGCAAATTAAATTGAATGAAAATCTCATAAATATTCGGAAAGCTCATTTAACATTACGACAAAATAAATGTAAATTAACGAGTCTATAATTTGTCAAATCTGATCACTCTAAAAATCTAATTTAAATCGAATTTCAGTCTCAAAATATTAATCTTATTTTACGACGATAATTCAAGCATAAAATACGTACACCTAATAAATGTTATGAAACTTATGTTTGCATAACAAATTATATTCTCATCAATAAACTCGACTTAATTATATTACAAGTGCTACAAAATACCTAAAACTTTACACTGGTATGGTATGTGGTAAAAGATGTTAGAGGAAAATTAAAAATATTTTTCCCAATTTAGGACTTCGATGTGGCATTTTGTGGGTTTTGAGAACGGTAACACAATGTGAGTTACATCAAATTTACGACTGAGAATTCATAAGTTGTGTTTCTTAGTCCACACAGTGTTAGGACGATACACGAACACGTTCATGATTTATGGGATCCTACCATTCTTGTGCGTTAAACTGATGAAAATGTCTTAAACAATAAAGATAACCACATCGTATTACTTACCAGTCACGGGAAAATTGAATGTAAATACATAAATTTCACTTAAGACAATGTTTTCATTTTCTCAACATCCCTCCCAAACATGTAAGTGCCGCATAAGAAGAACACACAACGAAATTAAAATCGGAAATTTATTACAAAAGGTTAAGAATTCAATCCAAAACAGATTTTTCATTTTGTTAAGTGGCTGATATTTGTTTTCCATGTTGTTCTATGCGTAAAAGAAATTTGTTGTAAAAGGCATGCAAAGCATAAAATTTAATTTATGCTCCAAAAAAAAGTTGCCTCTGAAGTCACAGAGTCCCAAAAGGGTTTTGCGTAATATTAAGATGGAAATTTTCTCTTTTTTTTAATTAAATAAAACTCTTACGTTCGGCTCTTGTAGTATATAGTCTAAATTCTTATTCAATATACATGACGAGCGATAGACAGGACAATGATAAATATTCATAAATTTTCTAATTTTTTATGAGAATTATTTAATTTACATATTTTATGCCAGGAAAGTATTATTCGCATTGCGTTGAGGGGGTGTGATTTATGTTCGTATAACGGATGATATTTGAAGGATGATTTTAATGGAGTTAATTTATTTAATTATGCAACTTCGATTGAGTAAAAGGACGTTTTTAAGTGAATTTACAAACTTCTAGAATGAAAGAAATTTTTAAATATTGCTCTATAGAACCTAAAAAAGATCTGAAAAACGTGCATTCACGATATTTATTTCTTGTATTCAAAATCATGTCCCGCTATTTTACAGCCTTTTCGGCACCTCCATCCCTCCTCGTCACAAGAAAAGAGTCAAAATTGACCCAAGTTTGTTAGAAGCTTCACATTTTATTGGATCGCCTCTCTCTTAAAGCTAGCGTGACGCCCCTAAACATAATATCTACTTATCGATTCTTCGTTTCTGTTCATTTCAAATTGTTATTTGGGAGATGTGATTAAGTCACCAACGGACGTCACTTTCAGCCCAAGCTGCGTTGCCAGCTTGAAACGGCTCGAAATTTTGGTTATTTGAAAGATAATCTTCCATTTCCAGCCGATATTTGTGCTCTGCCACATCGCCGACGTAAAACACTTTTTAAAATGTGTTCTATTGGAGTGAAGCTCTT
The DNA here is from genome assembly GCA_029228625.1 of Pseudolycoriella hygida. Lineage (NCBI taxonomy): Eukaryota > Metazoa > Arthropoda > Insecta > Diptera > Sciaridae > Pseudolycoriella > Pseudolycoriella hygida. The sequence continues at coordinate 44,237,523 of CM055405.1, read as the reverse complement.
ACAATTGAAAGTTATTTCATTCTATGAAAGTGTTGTTTGTTACTAACATTGTTCATTGTTGCGATTCTTTCGCTCTGGTCTTTTCGTCCATAGCAATGACAACAAGCATATTTATTTGGATCTCCAATGTGCTTCAAGACCATAAAGTTCACTTTACAGTCTAACAATCACAACAAAAACCTCTTTAAAGGTAGAGTGTGACGCAGTCCGAAAGTCCGCTTCCAAAATTAATGATATCGCTTGAGGTGACGCTATCGCTGATAATACGCAGACGTTTGTTTGAATGGAACCTTGTGTTCAAAGTTTTGATTTCCTGAAAAAGTTACAGCGCTTTTTTTAAAACAAAATTACGTTTACACCAGCGCAGCGGTATAATTTTTCAACATTTTCAGTTTTTACACTCAATAATTTAAATTAACCTTAAACAATTTACGCAATAAGAAGCAACAGTCAAATTTTTGCAGCGCTAAAACTGAAAGTGCAGAAAAATTTTTCTCCGTAAAAAAATTTTCTCAGAAAAAAAATTTACTTAGAAAAATTGTCTTCGAAAAAATTTTCTCAGAAAAAAAGTTTTTCTGCAAAGAAAAAATTTCCTGAAAAAAATAACTTTTTCCCTTTTCCTATCCTCAAAAATTTTTTCTCCAAATAAATTTTCTCTAAAACATTTTTTTTTCCCGTAAAAAATCTTTTCGAAAAAAATTTTCTCCGAAAAAAAGTTTATCTCCAAAAAATATTTCTCCGAAAAAAATTTTTCTTTGTGTGTTCTTCTCCAAAAAAACTTTCTCCGAAATAATTTTTCTCCAAAAAAAATTTTCTCCAAAAAAGTTTTTCCTTAAAAAAAATTTTTCTCCAAAAAAATTTTTCTCCGAAAAAAGTTGTTCTCCAACACCTTCCGCTACCATCGGCTACTTTTAGAACACTTCGTGTCACCTTAGGTTACCTTCGAAACACTTCGTGCCACCATCGGCTACCTTCAATATTTCGTGTCACATTCGGCTACCTTGGGAACACTTCGTGTCACCTTCGGTTACCTTCTCCTACCTTGGGAACACTTCGTGTCACCTTCGGTTACCTTCTCCTACCTTCGGAACACTTCGTGCCACCAATTCTTCTCAGTGATTCATATAACTTTCCTGAAGAAACCAACTGTCTAGGTATTCTTATTCAGAATTTAGCAAAAAATCCAAGATGGTGTTTGTCACTTTGACAGTTGGCAGGCATTTTCTTATGATCCCAGAAAAATCTGATGAAACTTTATAACTTTCTGGATGAAACCAACTCTCTAAGTGTTATTATTTTGGAGTTCAAATTCGAAAACTCCGAGCATTGTCTAAAAAACCCTCAAAATGCCACATGCCACGGCTTTTTCAGAATTTTCCCGGAAAAGCGGCGAAGAAATTTTTCATTTGGGGCCGAGACTGAGGTTCTCTGAAAATTTCAATGATGAGTCTGGGCTCGTTGGAAAGATGCTAATAATTTGGAGGGGGAAGGGGCAATGGGAAAAAAATCAAAAGTTTGCCTATATATATGGGTCCTTGTACTAAAGGTTTTTGTATTTGTGGACGTTTTTTTTTTGGTGTGGGGATTGCGTCACGCCCTCCGCTTCCTCTGCGGGTATGATCAAACTTTACAAGATACTGTATCTAAAGCTACTGAAGCTTCGGCGCTTCAGTATAAAATAACGAAATTTTATTGAAAATAACGAAGTTTATGTGCGCTGTCCACTTTCCATATATTTCGCATAGCCTGTATCTGTGGGTATCACTCAAGTACGCAGAACACATTTTGCTTATTTTGCATGTAATTCAAAGTAAATAAACTGTGGTCTCTTTTCTGCGATATTTTGTAAAATTGCTCCATTTCCAAATATTTACATTTGCCGATTCCAATAGTGAAAACAGCTGAAAATTCTAAATTACATTGTTTTCGTTGCATGCATGCAGTAACATCTGTTGTTTTCGTGGATGTTTTTGTGAGGATTTTCTGGTAAACAACAATAACAATTTTTCAAAGCCGTAATGTTCTGTTCTTGAGGATACATTTCGTTATGGGACAGAAGCGAATCGATACGATATTAGAGTGACTGTTAGCCTCGACAAAATTGATTTGCATGTCTCGTGGGTCTATTACGCTGTGAAATTTCTTTTTCTTTGTTATTCGAATTCAGTTACATTTCTTATCTGTCTCTTGCTTCCTTCCATGATCATTGTTATCAAACCACTATATGTTTCAGCTTTTCAAATGCCATGTTACAATATTCATACACAAAATCATGTTGTAGGTTGAGATAAAATTCATACGAACATAGAGAGCTATCAGGAAATGTGACAACATCCGTTTGTTAATTCCCCATAATCACTCTTAGCTGTATACAATGCTGTATAATAGAACATAACAACATATGGCACTTATTTTAAATGCACACTTAACATACAATGACTTTAAATCGTTCTTTCGCGTAATTAGAGAAAATTCTTGAGCTCTTTGGTGTATTGGAAAATGCTCTACTTTCCTATCACCATACTATTCCGTTGCGTGGCAGGATTGAGTGACGAATCGATTGATATTCGTACAGCAACAGTTCAATTAATCATTTTTCGTTAGTTTAAAGTGACACAGCGTTATGAGTTGAATATACAACAGATTACTAAGGCCAGCTCATACTTGTCTCCCACCCACTCACATTGTTGTGAGGAAAAATTGCTACCTTATTTTGCGTTAAACAACATATACAAATAATCGGGATTCTCCTGTGATCCCTAGAATAATTGACAAGTTTGCCAGTTTCAAATATAATTTCCTTAACAGTTTTTTGGACCCGTACGAAGTACGAAGGCCCTATACATTTACTACAAACCAGTTTAATGTAACATGGGGTAGATCGAGGTGGCAGTTGGAGGGATGCATTTATTATCGTGTAGATATGACGAATCAACAATAAAAAAAATGTCCGTCTGTCCGTCTCCACTTTTTTTTCCAAACGGCTCAACTTTTTTTGCCTGAAAGATACATGCCTCCCATGATTCAAGTTCGAAGATGAGCAAAATCGATCAAGATGTTCCGGAGATATGGTCGAGGAAGTGACCAAAAACATGGTTTTTCGAGGGTCGGTGAAATGTTTTTCGCAAATATCTCAGCAAGTATAGCACGGAAATTGCTCATGTTGTCAAATAAAAGGATTTGATGTCAGAAAATTGGGAAAAAATTTTTGTGGGAATCGCGTGGGTACCGGGACCAATAGAATCGACGAAACTGAGTTTTTTGGCCATGTACGAAAACAGTTTTCCGTGTTTATTTCCTTAAATACGCAATATGGAGATTCACTGATGAAGACAAAGTTGTAGAGAATGAAATTTTAGGGTACATGTGTTTCAGGGTTTTGGGTAAAAATGCCTCAATCCTGGGATATGACCACTTCTAGAATTGGGAGGGATGACCCATATATCCAGAACTATAAGAGGTAGAAAGTTGCTTCCAAAGGCATAGTTGAAGAGAATAAAATTTTAGAGAACACGTTTCTCAAGGTTTTGGGTAGAATTGCCCCAATTCTGGGATATGACCACTTCTAGAATTGGGAGGGATGATCCATATGTCTAGAACTATGAGAGGTAGAAAGTTCCATCCAAAGGCAAAACAAAATTTTAGAAAACACGTGTTTCAGGGATTTATGTATTAAGATACGTTCGAGTCTTTTTGCAAGATTTATTCTATTTGCCACATCTATTCTGTTTTTCACATCCATTCTGATACGTACGGGTCTTTGGTTATGTTTTCACTCGTATTAATTCAACTCTGTGGACGACATGGTAACTATGAACTGTTCTTAAGCAATTAATGTATCCATATTGCAGCGAATATTTTCACATGATAGGAAGCAAGTTGTTTGCTATATAAAACTTTCATATAAAAGTTAATGAAAAGGGAATGATACGTTGTTGAGTTTACGATATTATTTAACTTGACGATAAATGAGAAAATGCTCTTAAATGATTTGGATGTTTCAACTAAGAAGATGACAAGTTTCTTTTAGACAACAATGTTGTTTAATAATTATCATCAATCATGAGTATGTCAAAAACGTCTGGGATAAGGAATAAAAACGGGCGGTAACGACAAATGTGTAAACTAGGAACATTTTTCAACTGAATATCCATTTAAAATGTAGCCAGTTTTTTATTACCAATGCTTTCATAAGCGTCTATCGTACAAATGAAACGAATAACAATCATATCAATCTTCGAACTATGTTTAGTTTATAAGTAAATCCATGGACAGAATTTTTAGTTACTTCAAGAACGTACCGTAAAAAAGTTTCGCTAATGTTTGTATAGTACGGTCAGGGATAAGCTAGAAGAAAATTGAACTAAGCTCAGCTCTAACCACTAAGGTAACATAATCCAGTTTTTTCATTATACGTAAATCAAAATAATCTTTATTTGAACTACAACGTAAGTACCAAAGTAACCTTATCTCCCATGTAATACACAAAGCTTTTCCTATCCGTCACCTCCCTCTAACATCATTTAAATTCAATTTTAGACGTCATAACCGAAGCAAATGGAAATCTTTTTTAGCCATTTTTTATGCCATTTAAACAGTAATAAAATTTAAAATAAAAAAAAATGTTACGAAACGACATTTATCTACGCCTATAATGAGATTGTTAACATCATTCGAATAATTTGATATACAAAAAGAAAATTTTATTTTGCTTACGTATAATGTTTGTGTGAGCAACATTGGGTAATGCAAAAGGGAGCTTTTCCCAACAGTTTGCCTAGTTGAACGGAACATATTTTCTTCAATTTGCAGTTGTGTTCAGCTGAATAAATTCTCTTTTTTTCGTATGGCTTATAGGGTAAAATATGTAGTCAAAGGCTGATTACTGATTTTATAGTAACATTGGTTGGCGCTTTGTCGAGGTATGTTGTGGCCGTAGTTTCAGTTTTTCGCTGTTGGAAGAAATGTTGTAGTAATGCTCAGAAGCACATCGCAAAAATGTAAACTGTCAAATTTGCGATGTTTTTTAAAAGATAATCCTGCGTAAAGAAGAAATTATTCAAAATTATAGCCCACGTGCTGTGAGAGGATGACTCTTACACAATCAGAATTCTAAAAGTTTAAGTATGAAGGTACAAAGTTGTTCTGAAATAACATCGTAAACGAACTTGAAATGCGACGATTTTTCATGGCAGCTTTCGACCTTCATACTCAACTCAAACTTTTTGATTCATCCATCATTCATGTAACAGTCACCCTCTCACAATTTTGAATAGTTTGTTATTTACGCAAAATCCTCTTAGAAAAAACATCGCAAATTTGACATTTCATATTTTTGCAATGTGCCTTTAAGATCACTTCCAAAAAAGAGAGCTGTCAAATATGCAATGTTTTGTCAGAGCTGCGATAACATCGAATTTCTTAAATTTATAGTATATGGCTCATCTAGCAGAAGCAGAATTACTAAAAAACTGCAAGAAGGTCCAAGTTTGCTCCGAAAAAACATCGCATTTCAAATCAGAATGTTGTGTTCTTTCGGATTCACCTATTATATCTCTGAATATTATTTTACCGTAGTAGACGGTCGATATTTTAAATTACTCTATTGAATATCCTATCCGAAAGTTGAGCATTAGAGAGTTTGGCCAAAGAGACTTATCGCTAAATTTATAGCATATACATATAACTATAAGCTATAAGTTATATGTTTACGTTGTAAGTTATAAATTTTTATCAGTTATAAGTTTACGTTTTCAGCTAAAAAATTTTATAAGTTATAAGCTACAAGTTATAAGTTATAAGTTTTGAAACTGATAAATACTGCTTTAGATCAGTTTAGAAACTGATAAGTATTGATGCGTTGGATCAGTACTCATCAATTTTAAAACTGACACGCTTCAGTACTGATCAGTTTCAAAACTGATACGGATCAGTACTGATCAGTTTAAAATTTGATAAGGGTCAGTGCTGATCAGTTTAGAAACTGATATGAATCAGTACTGATCGGTTTCAAAACTGATCTGGATCAGTACCGGTCAGTTTTAAAACTGATGCGCATCAGTACTGATCAGTTTCAAAACTTACAACTTAGCTTATAACTTATAACTTATAAAAAATGAAAACTTACAACGTAAACTTATGACTTATAACGTAAACATATAACTTATAACATTTAGTTATATGTATATGTCATAAATATAGTGAAAAGCCGATTTGCCCAAACTCTCTATTACATTTGTATGTTTACCCCCTATGAAATACATGTATTACGTGTAGGGTCTTTTTTATCTCACAATGTTTTAAAACTTTTGTTTTTCATTAGTGAGTTAAAAAAAACCCTACATGTATTGCATGGTTTTCGTAGGCGGTAAACATACATGTAATGCTCAGCTTTCGGATGAATGCGCAATAAACATTAAACTGTGGACCCTGCTTTATAAATTACTTCGGACACAATTTTGAGTACTCGCAAACTCACTGGTGTTACTTTGAGCAAGACGATTTAAAAACTGATATTTTGACTCGTGAAGTTGCATAGCTCGCCTTCGGCTCGGATATGCAAGCTCTATACTCGCCAAAATAGCGTTTTCAAAGCTTGTTGCTTGAAAAAAACACTCGTGAGTTTGGCTCCTATCACCAAATTGTGTCCTCATGTAATGAATTACTTTCGCAGGGTCCACTGTAATATACTATTGTTGTCTGTATAGCAAGATGCCGCTCTGCTATGCGACCTGTTGTTATTCCTTGGTAGCTGAAAACTGATTTTACCTTTCATACTTCTAATCGTTTGACAATGTTCGGTGTGTTATATCAAGGTTTAAGTTAATTATTCACAAAGTTCAAAAGTTCTTTTGAGATATTCTATTCACCAAATTACTTCTTTGTTTTTCCTTTCTTTAAAGAATTTTTAAAAGTTTATGTCTAAATGTTATTCTTTGAAGTTTCTCTAAAAATAACTTGATAATCAACAATTTTTTGCCAAAGGTCAAATATGAAAAGAACAACTCAATTCCCCCAGCGCCAGCGTTACGAAATTCTTATGGTTAATTTTCAAAATTTTAAGAATTCATATTTTTTCTTTCATGTAAAACGATGTCTTACACAAGCTTTCAGTTTGTTCTCAAGTATGTCGTCAACGCTGCCAGTCGCAGTCTTCAATTCATTTGGAAGCATCAACACTCAGAAAAGTATATTGCATCTAACAATTTCCCTCTTAACCTTTTTGTTCTTTGAAATTTATTCACTCCGTATCGAAACGATTCAACGAATAAATAAGAAGAGGCTTATATGGATTGTGTTACCATTATGAACTACATAAATAAATAAATCACCATCGCATCAATCCCATATCACACAGCAACTTTCATTCAATTCTATCGTAGATTTTCTTACACCATTTTCTTCTGAACGGAAAAATTCCGTGTATTCCACAAGTTATAATGGAAAAACGTATACCATTGTTAAATAATAGATTTTAACGTAAGAAAATACCGTGGAATAAATACCAAAATATAAAGGAAAATCCGAGAAGATTTTGTTGTTTTTTGTGGTGTTAAAAAAAAGTAAACTGTGCCGGCAGGGATATGTGTAGACTGGATGTGTAACAAGTACACGGTACTTTACTTTTTAGGTGTTGTTTCTCTACACTTAGGGATGTTCTTCAACTCGTACAAATTCAGTTTACATATAAATGTTGAAAGCTGAGAGTAGTGCACTATGAAGAGTCTTAGGATATTGAGCAATTGTTAATAATTCTTGCTATCGATATAGGTTTTCAATTATATGACGAGTTCACTCAAAAATTATCGTGAATGTGCTACGTAATGCGCTATGTGAATTTTAGAGTGAAACGACCAACACAAATTCTACGAATTGAGACCCAGACCCCGATGCGAATAGTGCTTAGAAGCTATTGGCACCCTAATCCGGTACGAATGTAACGTTTTCATGTGCGAAAGTAATTTGCACCAAGTTCAATAAAACGTTATATGCAACGGGGGTGTCTAAAGTTTTACTATATGGCACTCAGTTGCGTAAGCCTTATTTTCCCTACATTCAAATACGGCCAGAAGGTGGCGTTTTGTTGACGTTTTGTCTGGTGACACTTTTATTTTCTCAGCTTTTCTTCTCCTCTTAGACTGTCAATTTACTTTTGCCTACAAAAAGCTGTTGTCTCTGTTGCGAAATAAAAACGGCTATTCCCACCATTAAAACAATGTTGTGTCACCTTCAAGAAAAATGCGAAATTCCAATTCGAGCGAATTGCGACCCTTGCTTCGCTCTTGTTGGAATTCGCTATTTTCTCCACTCGGAGGAAAATTGGTACAAATGGTAGGCCGTCCCTACTAGACATAAGTCAAGTTCATTTTGCTCAACAAAATGTATTGGAAACTTTTAGAACCTGCAGTCAATATCTCTTGTTTTTCTTCTCATTAACTTCTTTTTGGGAATAGAAACAACTGAATTCATTTCGTTTTTCTGATCCGATTAACCTTATAAAAATTAAATTGTGTTATTTCACATGCTCTCACAATTGTGAGGGTTATTTCTTTGCCGTGTCATCATAACATTTGGGGGATTTTCTAACGAAATTTAAATTAATTACAAATTGATCTTGAAGATCATGTCACAAGAATTTAATTTAACTTTCGTCTAGGTTTAAAGCCTGAAGACGGGTCAAACCAAGACCAGAAATTATATTGCTTATGAACCAACTATAGTTTTTCATTTGAAGTGCTGCCGCTATCACCCAAATGCTCTTACAACTCACCACAAAATATTGAAAAAAGTTTTGGTGTTACCCTCTACCCTGTCGCTCTAATATTGCATTATATGTGGCATGAGGTATAAAAAAAAATTGCAACAGTTCGTACGGGTCCCCTCATGATTGTAAATTATTTGATGTTCGATATTTATGTGTATGTGCTATGAAAATAAACTCTGAAAACAACGGGAAATGTTGATTTATTAGGTAAATACATTTGAAATTTTTATGTCGAATCGATTTGATTATTGATTGACCCAACACCGGATTCTATCGTTTGAAAATGGAATGGTTTTCAATTCGGGGAACAATAAAACGATCAATCATTCAATTAATTGTAATATCAGGGAAAAAAATCGATTAATAGAAAGAAATTAATGTGTAAAAATGAGTTTTAAACGAACAACGAGAAATTGTACACGATTTGGAGTTTGTATAACAAGAAACTCGTCTAGTTTTTATTTCGAACCGACAACAAAAAGCATGATAATCAACTCTCGTTTAGCGAAATGTTAATTTTTGCTCAACGAAATCAGTCAAAAAGTTTTCAAATTAAGCTTCGAAAATGATCGAGTGCGTTTGACATTCGCTGCCTGAAGGCATTAATTTTTCTTTGGTCTATGTTATAAAATTACAAGCGAGGGGGTAACGACTCCCAAAATGAGTGTGCCACGATTTAATTTCCGCATGACTTATGATATAATTTTATGATTTATGGTGATTGTTGAAATCATATAAATTATAAAATCAGAGATTTTTAATGATTTTTTGATGATTATTCCGGATGATTTTTATTTTCGATGATTTTTGAAACCATTTAATGATTTTGGTGATTTTTAGTGATTTTCGAAATCATTTAATGATTTTTGAAATCATATAATCCATAAAAATCAGTGATTTTTAATGATTTCCAATGATTTTTGTAAGATTTTCAATGATTTTTGTAAGATTTACAATGATTTTTTATGATTTCTGTGATTTTTGGTGATTTTCCGGAATGATTTTTGTTTTTTTTTTTGCACCGTACCATGATTTTCCGGAGTCATTTCCCCCTCAATTACAAGACTTGTAATACAAGTGTCGGCTGTTTATCTCGACCATGACACCCAATATTATTAAATAAAACAAAAAACATTCAATTTTTAATTTTTAATTTCTTTTTTCCAGGTAAGTTACGCGCTATTTGAATTATTCATTGTTGTTGGTACCCATAAGTGAAAAGGTAACAATTAAAAAACTCTACATTTCAAAGGTATTTATGCTTGAAACTAAGCTGTCGTTAGGTTGAACACATCTATCCAGTTCATGGTTCTTTAAAAAATTAGATGTATTTTGAACGAAAGGAGATGCTATTCCCAAGACATAAAATCTTTGATAGAAACTGTTAAACTATCTGAGTGAGGAATGGGAGTTTGTCTTCACCATGCACAAATGATTCATTTCTATTAAGTACTTTAGAAATAAAGCGTTCTTCACCATGCATGGAATAATTTCCCTTTCCCTGGGTTCGACTCTCGAATCCATGAAAGTGCGTTGTCTGATTTGGGTTGTTGGGTTCATGCAAATTTTGAACTGTTTTATCTATTGGTATATTTAGCAAAAGTAAAGAATCAATTGGGATCAAAATTCGGTTTATTTTAAGTCAAAATGACGTTTTAATTAAGGATCGGAGTGGGTCGACCCACACCTGACCCACGATTTTAACGGGTCGACCCTCACCTGACCCGAAGTTTTACAACACACAGAAAAACGATTTCTGTGAATTCTGGAACTGTGGGTCAGATGTGGGTCAACCCGCTAAAATTGTGGGTTAGGTGAGGGTCGACTTACTCCGATACTTGCAAACAATTAGGTAAGTTGCCGCAGTAAGTTTCTTGTCTTTAATTTTTTTTGATGAAACAAATAACTAGGGTAAGTAATTTCGTTGACCAAAAGCAATAATTTTGCTGACCAAAAGCAATAATTTTGCTGACCAAAAGCAATAATTTTGCTGACCAAAAGCAATAATTTTGCTGACAAAAACCAATAATTTTGCTGACCAAAGAATAATTTTGCTGATCACAAATATATATCCCAAAAGAGAAACAAGTCAAAGAGCCAGGCCCGTAGCCAGGAAATAGCCTCAGGTCAGGCGCCAGAAATGGTTACTCATATGAGAATGTTGGAATGGGCTTAAAGCGTCTCACACAGGCGCGCGCTGTCCTGGAGCCGCTTCTTGTTGTATGTGTTGGTAACATACTCCTACACTACACATTTGTTTAACACAGTCAAACAATGCTACAGAACGCACTTTGTATGAAACACTAATGCATACTATAACCAGGAGCGGCGCCTGGGGTTATAGTGCCCTACCACGTGCTAAAAAAACGCGATTATACGTATGAGCGAAGCGAATTGCTATGCAACGTGCGGCAATACGCACAATGACACGTCTCTCAAATGCTCACAGCTGTAGACGAACGTAGTAGACAAAATTCAACATTGTGCTTGCGTGTCGGATACAGCTTTATAGTGATGATCTTGATCAGTTGAATCAAAATTGTCGATTGAATTTTTGTGTATAATATTTTTTCTTAGTGCAGGCTCGCAAGTTCATAAGGCCTGCACAAACGCCACTAGCTGCGGGCCTGCAATAAGTAAATTTTATTTATTTAAAATATTTTGTGATTTTAAACCTCATATTTATAATAGAATTAGCGAAAATTTTAATTTGAACGCGTATGTGAAACGACGAGTTTTTTTTAATTTGATTTGTAAAAAATTCTGAGCTTTGCAACAGAGACAAAAGTTTATTGTGTTACCTCTCGTTTGCCCATTTATTTCTAAATAGAAATCCATAAATCACGAAAGATTTATTTTAGCATATGAAAGGAAGCCATGTATAGCGGCAATTGATTCAAAGCACCAAACCAGGCAACATAATTGCAACTTAAATGAATATCCCAGTAAAGTAATTTCTGTTCAGCCGCTAATAAACCGGTCTATTGCATGAACTTTATTGTCCTCAGATTTCACTTGCAAAAACTGTTGTGTAAGTCTTGTGTTTATATATCGTGGTTCATAGACCTTTTTTCGAAGCGATACACAACCTCGTCATCACAATACGATAAACACATTTAAACCAAACTCATCCGCAAAAAAAGCTATACAAAAAATATGTGATCCGTTCAGTTGATGAGTCGAGTTTTTTCTTCCACATCATTCATTTCTTTATTTTTTTCTGTATGGATAATCATTTTTTTTTCATTTCCATTCGATTGTATAACATAATGACATGCCGCTACTTCAGCACAGGTTTTCAACTTATACGCCATTCAGAGAGTTTAAGGTAAAATTATTCATTTTATGTGGCATTGACTTTGAAATCGTTTTCTTTTCCATCGTGTTGTCTTTTTTGTTATTAATTGTGAACTCAACAAATGCCGGTGATCTTGTGTTTTGAGTTCAGTGTTTCGATTAAGAATACTTGAAAATGTTAATTTAATGGTTCTTGAAGCGTAACTTAGTGCAAAGTTAGACATTTTACTTGTGTATAGCAGATTGTTTGGCGAGATTATTAAGATCACTTTTCGCGATTACACATTCGTATTATTCAAACGAGAGTAGTTGGTAATTATCGTTGCTTTTGTTCTATTCGAAATTGTTATTATTAACTCTTGTTCTTTCATAGTTAACTAACCATTTCAATTATTTCCAGCGTGCAAATTACTATAGGCGAATATGAGTTATGTCACGCATATCTCTTATAACATAATGTGAAAATTTGTAGCTTCCAATGTTGCTTGAATCAAATTCTGTACTCCGTGAGTCCGCTTACAACTTAATTTTATCTTGGTTTGAAATGAATTCTTTAAAAAGTTCAGAAAAAGAAAGGTAGAATCTTAAGTTACGCGAACGTATAACTAAAATATGGGTCGATGATTTTTAATTAAATTATATTAAGAACGAGTTTTCAAAATCATAAAATCAAATTTTTATTTGTTTTAATAAATTTATTTGCACAAGTCGTTTCGTTGATAGTCACAAACCGTTACATTCTTGCATTATTGGGGTCAAAAAAGTAAGTGGCACAGTTTCCGAACTTGAAAGGAGACGTCTCTTTTTTAAATAAGAAGATGATTACATGTTCTACTTTTATGTACTTCCCCTTCCAGAGATTTCAACACGAAAGATTTGGCAGAATTTTCTCCCGATGCGTCAACGGCTTATGGCCAAAAGTTAGCGATTTTCACAAGCTATTATAACATTAGTTTGACAGTGTAGGCATCGTTTCTTTTTTCTTTTCTTTTTTTGATTTAAAGCAGGCCAGAGCCCAGAGCCCATTGCTTTGAAGACATCGTGTCAAGAAAAAACTTTGACATAAGCCATTGACGCATTAAATGCGTAAATTTTGATTTTTCCTTCTCAGAAATAAATGAGATCGAAAATAGTTTGTGAGGTGGTGATGATATTTAAAAATGACTTCTATTATTCAGTTGGTGGTGTTTTGTGGGTTGTGATCTGAATGATGCTGATGTCGTTCCAGTTATGGTGGCGCAGTCAGCCACTTGCTATCTATTATGAAAGATAACACGTCGTGTAGTTGTAATTTTCGAAAGTCCTCAAGAGTGATGTAAAAGTTTCTTAGAAGCTTCGCCCTAAGTCTATAAAGCGCTGGACAGTGACAAAGGAAATGCTTCGCCGTTTCCGGTACGTCTCCGCACATTCTACAGTTGGGGTCTTCGCTAAGTCCCATCCTATTTAAGTGGTATCTTAGACTATTATGACCCCTAAGCATTCCTATCATTATCCTGAGCCTCTTCTTGTCTAATCCAAGGAGAAATTTAGTAGTGCTCCACCTGTATGCTACCAAAAATTCCTTAGATTGCCGGGCAGGTTTGAAGGTTTTCCCACAATATCTGGAGTTCCTTCTCAGTTTTTCTTCTAAGAAGATTCGCTATATATTTGGCCTGTACACCGATCGTCGGTTCTGGCCCTATCATTCCCGCCTGGCTTCCTTTCCTTGCTAGTTCGTCAGCCTTTTATTTGCCTTCGATGTTCGAATGACCTGGTATCCAGACCAGAAAAACTTCATTGTCTTCTGAATGAGCCTCCATGTCATCGCTACATCTGAGCACTGATTTAGCAGACAATTTACACGAGGATAAGGCTTCAATTGCTGATTCACTATCTGTGCATATAACTATTTTCTCATTTGTCAGCTCTTTTTCCGACAACATTCGCTGATACCTACTACCTCAGATTGGAAAACTGTAGCAGGGATTCCCAGAGGAACAGAGACTTCAATGTTTTGCTCTTCGCAGTATATCCCTGATCCAGTTCCTTCTTCAGTTTTAGATCCGTTTGTTAACAAGGTTACACTTCCAACCTTTGGACACCTTCCATTCACCCACTCTGCCCTGGTTGGAACAGTCGTCTCATATTTCCTTCCTAGGCATCTCAGTTTCCTTAAACTCTTTAATCAAGTCGACTAAGATTTCTGCGTGTCCCATACTTCTATCAGCTGCTTCCCAGTGTCCGTTTCTATATACCCTCACTACTGACAAGGCAGCTTCTTCTTTTATAAACAAGCTTATCAACTTTCAATGCTGCCGTTGATGTCGACGTCATTTTCTCATATTTGCGCAAATGGCAAATAAACTTTGTCCCACCATTGGGCATAGTTGTTTCCCCCTCGGAGAAAACGGGAATTTCTGGCGCAGAAAAGGAAGGAGGAAGCATTATTTTCTTAACATTGGTAAAATTTTAGTAGAAATCGCCATCGTAGCCAGAAACCGATTCAGCAGCCAGAAACCTGATTTTCAAATTCTTTTTTTATCTGAAGGATAATCTAGAAATTGATTATGGGATTGAATTTAGGCAAAATCGGTTGAAAACTTTCGAAGTTACGGTCGAAAAAGTGGCCGAATACCAGGTTTTTTGAAGGTTTGGGGAATTTTTTCACTTATATCTCTGCGAAATGAGAACGGAAATCGCTATGGAAGGTTTTAATAAAAGATGTGGACATCAGAAAATCACGAAAATTAAATTATAGAAAATCGATTGAGTCGTTCGGGCTGTAGTGTCCTTAGTGTGGGCCAAACTCACCACCCAAGGACCATGGAACCCTACACGGCGTTTGGTCGTTATTCGTGAGTATTTCTTTAATGATGAGGTGCAGTGTTGTAGAGAAAAAAGAGGCGAAATTTTTTGTATGAAGTGTAGGTTAGAGACCATTCCTAAGTGCTTGAGGTCAGTTCTAAGATCGGCCCTAGTACAAAAAAAATTTTTTTGTGTGAAATTTTTTCTTCAAACTTTTTTTTGGAAATTTCTTTTTCAATTTTAGGCTTTTTTAGGAATTTCGAGAGGTTTTTTGCGTCGTTGCTTCGAACGGGTTTTTCAATATTGCCCTTTCGGCAATTTCCAATTTAATTTAACGTGGACATAATTTCATACACTTAAGAGTAACATCTATTCTGTTTGCCACATCTATTCTGATGCGTACGGGTCCCTTGCATATGTTGTTCAGAAAGGCTCAACATGCAGAAGGTGGTCCCACTAATAATTTGTCAAAAACCGACATGGTGGATGGTGGTCCATATTTTGGACGATTAAATTTACCCTAATACCTAGATTCACACTATGACTGAAGAGGATAAGTTCTTATCATTAAATTAACATGGCAGACAAGAATATACACCATGCTCAATCTCAGAGTCAAAGGGAGGTGGCAGCGCCATCTTTTTTCGTACATAAAATAAATTGACTTCCGTTTTCATTTGATTCTATAATTTTTGCTTCTTTGCTGCTAAATATCTTCCTAAATTTCAATCTAAAACTTCACACCAAAACAGCAGAACTCCTTAAATTAAATTCATCGAGACAATAACAACGTCTAAATACGAATGCAAAACAGCCATACACACAGTATAATGTTTCCTAAATTTGCCGAACTTTCCCAATTAGCATTTAAACAAACTGTGCTAGCCATGAAGCCATCTTAATCTAATTAATTCACCTTTTCTGCGCTACATACATTAGATATAATCGTGAAAATGTTATGTACGATATCTTACTAGAAGACTCTTTCCACCGATATTTAGATAAGCATTTCCGTATCATACCGCTACCACCAAAAAACATTGCTGTATTTTGAAGCCCTTAAAATTACTTTTTTTCTACAACATCGCCGACACAGTCCCCAACAAGCTTACTAGAGATTTATACACCGAAAATAAAACGGAAAATATCGATTTTCTATCTTTGAACATAATAGACGGCTTTACTCGTATCTGTTTCACTGTTCCTGCTGTTGATAAAATATTTTCAATGATTAGGTGTGGCAAACCATATAAATATAATACACTGACTCTAGCATCCATCATACATGAGGAAAAATGTTGTTTCGCATATCCGAAAATATGTTTGGTTTTCATTATAGGTTTTGACTTGTAGCTTTATTTATCGATCCCAACAATTTTTTTTTCCTTCGTTATGTTCAAATATCAAAACAAAAAAAATTATACAACGTTACATCACCACATCAGTGGATCAGCCGGTTGGAATTTATTTTGACACATTGTTTATTTGACCAATTTGGTGTATGCGACTCATCACTAAATTATCGTATCTGATGTACAAAAAAAAAAGTATAAAATCCCATCTCTTTGGCATAATTTATGAATTTTTATTATTTATACACAAAAGGACATTAATAACAAAGTGTTTGAGAGGAAAACAAATTACCCTGGTTGGTTGCAATAAAATTTACTACACATAATGAATATATTAGCATTAGTCGGCTATTGTTCTGTGTAGGGATTTGTGAACGTTTTGAATTTATAATGCTGAGATTATGATTTTGGTATAGTCAAGATGGTTGTGTCAGTGAAATATTATAGTTGTGAGTTTATTTCACGGGATTATTTGTATCCTTAAGAGAGCTTTAAGCTCTTTCAAGCTTGATGTAATCGGCGGTCAGTGAGTAGGGGCTGAAGGAAGACATCACAGTATTAGTTTTTATCTCACACATATTTCATTCTTTTTGTCTATTTGAAATTCAGTACAGTTTGCCGGAATGGTAGCGATTTTACAGCTACGGCCCTGCTTTTCGGTCAAACTTTTCTAGAATTACATTTTCAATTTTCTATCTATAAAAGATAGCACGCGAACGACGCGTCAATTCATGTAGTGTATGGCAGAATAATAAAGGACAAAATACTAAATTTGATGTATATTCGATGTATTTTTGATATACAGCGACCCGATCGTAAGATTGTGCAACTTTTATTTTTACCTTTTATCTCTCTTTTCACGTATTTGCTTGTATTTTTCTCATATAAAACCGGATTTTTGACGAAAAGAGTTAAACTGAAAAGTTGCACAATCTTATGATTGGGTCACTGTATTTGTGAGTGTTGTATTAGTGATGTGTTGTTGTTATTTTGGTGTCGTATACATCCACTTAACTTGTACAACACTAATACATCACCAATTCATCACCAGCGCATCACCAGAACATCACCAGTACATCGATACATGACAAATTTTTACTCGTGATGTATAAGTTAAGTACTGGTGTTGTAGTGGTGATGTATTAGTGTTGTACAAGTGATGTGTTTTTGGTGGTAGATTTTTTTATATCACACATGCAATTCATGAATACATCAAAACAACAAGAACACATCACATATACAACCCTTACAACACTCATACGTCAAAAATACATCAAACTACATTAAAAATACATCGAGAATACATCAAATTTACATCAATGTTTTCATTTCGACAGTTATTATTTTGGTCATGATTTAAGGCCCATAACTTGTGTGCTAAAATATAGTCTACGTTTAGGCGCTCAAATATTATATTTTCGCTGATATCCGTGGACAAAGATGCAGTTTCAAAAAAGTAAGTCAGCATTTCCCTTCCTAAATATGTTGCCTTTTGAGAGGAACTAAACTTATTTTTTGGGATTGAACCTTGTCTCAGAACGACGAGTTTTTGTGTAAATTTTTACGATTTTTTTCGCCGTTCTCAGATTAGGTAGGATCCCAAAAAATAAGTTTAGTTGCCATTAAAAGCCAACATATTTAGGAAGGGAAATGCTGACTTAATTTTTTGAAACTGCGCCTTTGTCCACTGATATCAGCGAAAATATAATATTTCAGCGCCTAAAGGTAGACTATATTTTAGCATATGGGCCTTAATTTAAAAACTTTGGTGTATATTTGATGTATTCTCGATGCATTTCTATGTATTTTAAATGTATTTTTGATGTATTTTTTATGTATGAGTGCTTTAGTTGTTGTATTAATGATGTGTTGTTGTTGTTTGGTGTCGTATATTTCATGTGTTCATGGGTATGAATTGCATGTGTGACGTAAAACCCAAATTGACGGAAAATTCAATTTGCAAAGTTAATGACCAAACGAAACTCTACAACTTCCCTACTATTTAAGTACAAATGAAGTGAGTTTTGTCTGACAACGCCATTATGTTTCGATTTTATAAAGCTCATTAAACCAATGCATTACATTTTAAAACTGTTGAATATAATGCAGTTGATGTCCACAATAAATTAAATTAAAATGAGGACGCCACATGAATATAAACTGAAGATAAATCGGAAAATATCGAAAAATTTTCAGCGATTGAATGAATCTACTACTAAACTTTAACAACACGTTCGACAGCAGGAATTTTAAAAACAATAGATGGTTTCTTTGTGGATTGCGCTTCTATGATTCATACTCGGATTTATATTCCATTAGGTCCTAGCAGAGTCCAATTATATGAAATTTGCTAGATATTTTCCTAATATAGAATCAAACTAGACTGCTTACCTTGTTATCGATGATTGATTGATGATGCAGTTCAATCATTTTGAATGTAACTAACAACAATATGAAAATAAGCTTTTAATTCGTATTACGCAAGGTATTGTGTTTAACTGAATTACTAATTACTCGAAAATCACGACACATAATAACCAGCTTACGTTGTTATTCGCTCTACAATGGAGTTCTCAGAAGCTTCAAATGAGCATGAAAACATTGTATAGGATGTCGAGAATTCACGAGGAAAATATTTTATATGAATTTAAGGATAGTGCGCTACTGACTTTCTGCAATAAAATTATTAAAAATATATTTATTTCTCCAAAAAGATGGGAACCTTGCGTCTTGCCTTGCGCACGAGCATATAATTGATAATGAGTTTGTTGGGATCAAAAGTCGGTCTATTCCAACTGTCAAAATGACGTTTTGAACGACAAATCTAAACGAGCAATTAAGGAAAATGTCTAAAATGTTTGCGTCCCATCAGGGCCTATTTTTGGGAATTTAAATTTCCAAAATTTCCAAAAAATTTCGAAAATTTCCAAAAAATGATTTGGAAATTTTTGGAAATTTGTTAGAAATTTTGGAAATTTTGGAAATTTAAATTTCCAAAAATAGGCCCTGCGTCCCATCCTTGGTGGTGTCTCACTAATCGATGGCGTACTTTGTTCCAGCTTTTTGAAAATCTACTAAACATCCAGCAATTATAATTGTTTCATTGAAGATTGAAGACTACTGAGGATTGAATTCGAAGTACGCAGCCTTCAGAAAGTTACAAAAAGTGGAAGAGTGTTATTTCGGCCTGGAAGCCGGGTGTCAAAAAGTGATGTTAGGAAATGTTAGAGCCAATAGCGAGTGCTTTATGGTAAAATAATTGTCGATTTTACACCAGGCTGCGTACTTCGTCATAAGTCAAGGTCAATAAGAAGGCAGCCTGAAATATATCACTACGATGGCATTAACAAAAGGGTTGAGGTTTGAAGTAAAGGATTCTTCTGAATATTTTCGGTTATTGATTCCTTCTGTTAAAATACAAGCGGTTCTCGGATTCACTTCGGTCCGGATGACGCTTTTTTACACCCAGAAAGTGTTTTCTCTTTTAAAAGTTATTACTGACTCAGCGCTTGTATGACAACATTGTTGACATATTTTCGTCGCCATCGCTTGCCTAAAATGATATCCGCTCTGATTACACCTGCGCAGCGATCATCTATCTAACATTTTGTTTCACCTGTAGACTTGGCATAGCGTATACATTATACAATTGCGATAATCTGTTCATAAATTTCACCGTAAACGTTTTTTTATTAAATCTCTGTGAAACTAGACTAGATTAGAATATTTATATTCATCGTCGTTTCTCGTTTGAAAGCATGTGCAATTAAATGAATTTAATTACTGATCTGATTTATGATGACACTAATTAATAGAAGCGAAAGAACTTTAACCAGACAAACCATTGCACTTCGTTCCTGTGCATTCATTTTATAAAGTACGGCTAGAGTGAGTTGCTCTAAATGCCAAAAACCATGATAAAAATTTAATGATGTTATGTAGAATTTAATTAAAATTTCATTAATAACTTTTGATATTTTAATGCATTTATTTATTTATTGCATTCAAATAAAAGTCACACACATTAAATCAATACCTGCAATGAGACAATTAAAATGACAACTTAAAGTCAGAATTTTAATTATCGTATTATGAGCGCATAATAAAATTGTTTTGGTTTAAAGTGCAAACTATTTTCTGTTGGTACGATGTGAGAATAGTTTTTCCAAATTGCAACGTGCAATTCTGTGTTTAGTCGAACTTAATACTCAACAGTTACAGTTCACGTCATCCAATTTTATGCTGAATTTTGCTTTGAATATTCACCATCTGGTAGGCACTTAAATAACGAATTTACTAGCCATACGCATACGCGAGGTAGTCATAAATCCGCATAATGGCCATTCCATGTAGGGTGACGTGGAAACGATGACCGCACTGCCCTGGTAAGTAATAACATCGCAACAATAAAATGTGTAATTTCGAGACCTATACAACGTAGACCGTGTGTTTCTTCTATAAAACAAAAACCTAGCCAAGGCTTAGTTCATCGTTTTCATATAACTTTGCATTAAATGTCCCATAAGCGTGCTAATGCCAGCTGGTGAAATCAGATGAAGCAAATTTCGATATAAAATTAGCTGACGCAAACTGTAATAACTTATATAGTCGAAGCTTGACCGTTTTTATCCTATGATTAACATGCTCAGACAAAATTTTCACGTTCTACCGTCGCGTGATTATAACTTTAGTCTAATATCATAGACATCTTCACCACATTGCACATATAACGAAATTTTTCATAAAAAAAACGCTCTGGGACGACAAAGTACTTAAGTGCAAAATGAAATATTGTCGCACAACATTTTTTGCTGGTGTTCCACATACGAGAACTAAATGCAAGACGTTCCAAATTTTACACCAGGTGATGTTAAATTACGTATGGTTTTTCGTATGTTTCGTTAGGATCAGAGATATTTAAAATGCATTAGAGAACAGAGTCTCAATGGAAAAAGTTTTGTTAAATTTTATTGTTTGGTCGGCTGTAATCCATTTAATTTGGTTGCAGGAACAAGTGGTACTGGTTGTAGTACATTTTCGGTTGAAATTATACGGAACATAATTTTGCTTTGAATTTAAATAAATTTGATTGCCAAAAGCTTCAGGCAAAAAGGAAATATTTATTTTGATATGTTAAACAGCCTCAAATGGTGATAATCGATAATGTTATGCAATGAGTGCCAATTTGTGTTGATCGATTTTTCCTAATAATTTATTTGTTATTTGAAAATCCATGCCACTCGTAAAGTTGTTACCCGCGCAAATGGAAGGAACAGGGGCTGAAGTGTACACTCCGGACACTGCACAGGGTTGGTTTCATTTGGGTAAAACTTCCAACGTCCTCCAGGCAGAGGTCTACGCAGCACTCATGGTAGCTCGAAAAAAACTGTCTATGGGGACACGCCAGGAAGGGAAATCTTTATCTGTTCGTAAGAAGAAGGGTAATCTATAAATGACGTATCCTATACTTAGGGGGGTTTGAGCACTTGGACACTCTGGCGTGGAAAGAAACGTGAGGTCAGATGAGCTTGCTATGGTAGGCTTTACTGACACTATGCGAGGATGCGACGGCGGCATGCGGAATGCTGGAAAGCGTAAGAAGGGGGCACTCATACAAAGCGCTTCTTCCCGAAGCCCGACGCGAAATGGGACAATGACCTGCTAAGAATGGACCGAAGTCGTATTAGGAGGGTAGTAGGGGCGATCACTGGACACTGCGGGCTAAACTGGCGCCTGAATGGACTACGGCTGTCGGAAATCCACACTAAGGAAAATATCTACAAGCGACGTAGGAATTTTGTTTATAGTATACGCCGCCGACGTATTTTATCCACATATAACGAACGCCGTGCACGTATTTTGTGAGCTCATAACGGGTTCGTTACGTACGTGCATACTACACAATAATAAGGTTGATAATACATTGACCGCGTACACAAATACGTCGGCGCGGTGGCATATATTATAAACACAATTCCTACGTCGCTTGTAGATATTTTCCTCAGTGTAAAGGTGATTTTACCGATCAGAAGAGGAAACGGGCACACTCGAGATATGAGATTGCCCTAAAGTCCTCCAAACTAGGCGTAGAATTCTTGGGTACTTCGTTGAACTTGGACCTGTCACTATAGACAGGTTCTTGGAAGCAACAGGAACGCTCACCTAACAATTTAAATGATGAACGAGAAAAGGAACAAAATATTTTAGGACCTATGTTTCAAGACCAACATTAGTTCTATCCAAACTGACAAATCTACCCGCGCAAATGGTGTCACATTCACACTATAAGTGCCATGCCACTCCAATTTTAAAATGTAAAATATAGTTAACTACTTCAGCGCACTCTTTTTTAGAGATATTTCATGCAGTTTGAGATTGTATTTGCAATTCTTTCCTTTGGAAAATTCTGTGGTAACGTTAGATACGCCTTTAGTGCGTCAATGTATTGTGATTTTCATGACACAATGGATAATGGAGTTTGGGCAAAGCGACTTGTAGCCAAATTTACAACATATACATATAGCTATGCTATAAGTAATAAGTTACAAGTTTACGTTATAAGTTATAAGTTTACCTTACGAACTATGAGTTATAATATATAAGTTACAAGTTTATGGTACAAGTTATAAGTTTATAGCTCAGATCATTATTGTAACTGCTCCAGATCAGTACTGATCAGTTTGGAAACTGATCCGGATCAGTTCTGATCAGTTTGGAAACTGATCCGGATCAGTTCTGATCAGTTTCAAAACCGATTCGAAGCTATAAAAGTCAGTTTCAAACCAAATGTATCAGTACCTATCAGTTTTCAAACTGATCCGGATAATTAATGATCAGTTTTAAAACTAATCCGGATCAGTACTGATCAGTTTCAAAACTGATCCGCATCAGAACTGATCAGTTTTAAAACTGATTTGAATTAGTAGTTTTGAAAATGATCAGTACTGATCCGGATTAGTTTCAAAACTGATCATTAATTATCCGCATCAGTTTGAAAACTAATCTGTACTGATACATATCAGTTTGAAACTGATTTTTATAGCTCCGGATCAGTTTCCAAACTGATCAGTACTGATCCGGATCAGTTTTCAAACTGATCAGTACTGATCTGGAGCAGTTACAATACTGATCAGTTTCAAATCTGATTTGAATTAGTAGTTTTGAAACTGATCAGTGCTGGTCTGGATCAGTTACAATACTGATCTGGGCTATAAACTTATAATACTAACTTATAACGTAAACGTGAAACTTATAACGTAAACATATAACTCAAAACAAATAGCTATATGTATACCGGGTTTTTCGTATGAAAGTGTACAGCCTACTATGATCCTCTCATTCTTCGTAAAACCCGGTATGTTCTATATTTGGCTATAAGTGGCTTTGCCCAAACTCTCTATTACTTACTTCACGTTTTGGGCATTACGTCATAAAAGTCACTAACCTTTAGCACACGTAGACTAACCCATATAAATAAGAAATATGCCTAGGGAGTGAAAGTTTATTTTTCATGCCCGCATGAGAGTTTTTCTTTTCATTAAATATGACCAAATTTCGATGAACATAGCATGTACATTGCATAGCTGGAGATAACAACTAAAAGTAGTCACCTTTCTGTGTGATTGTTGACCACGAGCTTGCCTCAGATCAACAAACTTCATTCAACAACTGGAATTTTCCACTTTTTATGTGCATACATACACACATACACTCCTTCCCTAAGTACAAAAAATACTTTTATTCAAAAAAAAGGACTGGTCCTAGTGCATGCTTCTCACCCGTTCACCCAGTCTTAGTTAATGTTTGATGTAAACCGATGTTCTTATGTAAACTCGATGGTTATGGCTTACCTTCCGTTTAGATGAAATAATCTTTCATTACCAACTTTTCCCGCATCTATCGAGATATCTTAAGACGTTAGTTTATCATGAATCCCTTTTTCCGTCACTAATACATCATCCTTGCATCACTTATAGTGTCGTATAGGCTGAAGAAAAGTAACAATTTCAAAATGATATATTTGTATTGAGACTATAGAACCTGATCGTCAATAGCACCGTGAAATACAATAAAATTTTCTATTCTTATTACATTATTGAAAAAATATTTAAATTTCCATACGATACGCTTTTGGTACTCTGCGCTGCGGGTACTTTGTAATATGTAAATAACATTTATGGTAAGTTTTACCAACCATTTCACATGTTTAGAGTTGTGATATTGATTTTTAAGAGGGCTTTTAATATTTGATTTTTCCATATGGAGAAAAATGGTAAAAGAAAGTATTCTTTTGTGCCTGATAAAATACATAACATTTTTATTGAACGATATGATTGCCATAAACGTATTTGAATATATATTTTTTTGACTTACATTAAATCTTGACATATTTAGTTACAAGAATCTACTTGTTTATCAGATTGTACGGGGCCCTGAATTTGAATGGAAATAAAAACTTTCGTTAAAGTAAAAATTCTTTATTGTAATATTTTAACTTTGTATATAAAGTTGAACAAAATGTAATAAAATGGAAACTCGATGCTGTGAGATTCAACTAAACCAGCATATGCTTTAGAGAAATGGAATTATTAAATTCCGATTCATTGGAAATATGCCGTGGAAAATTGTGAAATCATTTTCTACAGTTTCGTTTGTTGATGTACGTCAATCAATAAATAAGTCGTGGGCGGCGACCGACAGCGTCAATCCGCAGAAGGGTTTCGGTGGTGACGCATTTCGTAATCCAACAAATTCAACAAATTTTTCTCAGAGAAATGATACTGTCACTTCTTTGATATTTCAATATGTCAAACAGACGGGTGTCGACAAATTAATTAATTTCTTGAACGTTAGCTGAGAAGATACTCATTGGAAGGATTTCATTTTTATGGATTATTTCAATAGTTGAAATATGAAGCATGTTAGAAGACACACGATATGACGGCTGGGTTCCGCAGATAAAATCCTCCTGTATGGAGAAATCTCTCTTTGGATTTTATATTGTAACGAAAATGTGAAATGATGACGGAATTTGTTCACAGTCTATCTAGGAAACCCAGCCGCCATAAGACTTTCTGAGCTCCATCGCAAATTTTATTTGGTTGTATGTATGGGGAATGACTGCGTAGTAGGTAGCAACCAATTTAAAATGTTTGCTTTGTAGGTAATTTTTTTTCTTTCTTTCAATAACTCTAAAATTTATAACGATGATTGATTATTGTCAAAGACAGCAACCGAAAAATAATTTTTTTTCTGATATTTTTGTTTATTCCTATAACCTGTTATTTGGAACGAACACACCCACTCGAGTGCTATCACAGACAACTGAAAGAACTGTATCGCGTATGTATTGAAGGTGTTCTTATTCTTCAAAATGTAACACTAAAATCCACATTCCGATTCTGTCACAACGATTTGCAACATAAAATATGTAAATTTCGAGCTGTGATTGAAATAAGAATTTAATCCTTTCTTAATTGTATGTACAATTATAAAATGTAATGAAAAAACGTGACATCTCGTCAGAAACATTTAAATAATTTAAAGTCGTTGAACAAACACTGAAACAATTTTACTTAAATAAAGCTAATTAGGAATTGGAGTTTCCTACATTTAAAGTAAAAAAAATAATAATAAAAAATTAAATAATTCCGAAATCCAATTAAAAGTTTTCTTTTCAACATGCAATTTTATGCGTCACACTTGAGCTATTTTCATGGCATGATACACTCACAAGTGAATGTTAAATATTGTTTCATGTCAGAATTGTATCATAATTTTCGCCACATTGTGTATTATTACATTTTGTTCACTTTTGTGTTTACTGTCGTAAGAGACTTCTTGCAAGCAAACGCTGGGTAGAGAATTCAATTGAACATCGAGTAAATCTCTTGTAAGAACTTACGAATAACCAAAAAGTCATTAATCAATAGACAACAATTTAACTGACTCTGAAATCTCTACAGTAGCTTTGAATTATGTCTCTTATTGAGTTTTTTATAGATACCAACCACATTGTTCGAGTTCATTAACAAGAATTTTGCCAAACGGTAAAATCGTATTCATTTTATTTAATTGGAATTTTTCGCAATTTTTTAGCAAATGATTTCCCAATAATTTTACGAAGTCGAATTTCATAATTTAATTAAAATTTTAATAAAATCGGATCAAATATTAATACTCAGGTTGATAAAAAAAATAATATTTAATAATTTGAAAATATAATTCTAAATCCGTAGATAATTAGTTGTAATATTTAATACGGACAGGACATGTTTGACATTGTTACACAATAGAATTTGTTCAATATGATCTCAATGTTGTAGGGTGTGAGAGATGCGGGAAAGTGTGAAAAGAATGATAAAAGTTCGTGAAGTAGGGCTTGGAAGTTCACACTCGTCTCTGATCGTGATGCAGGTTACGAAAATTTTTACATAAACACCTGTTGATGTGTATAAACTCATTATCAGACCATATAGTAGTTCTTTCCTCATGAGAAAAGAATTTTTTAGCGAGCATTGGCCGTTTTACCCGAACGGTTTACGTTCGACAAACCCCAAAATAACTGATCATCCGAAGGTATTGTCAAAATTTCCATACAAAAGTTTGACAATGTCTACAACAAAATTAGGTTACTTTTCTCGGTAATTCTGTTCTCGGTAGATAAAGTAATATATGCAGCTAAAATGGTTATCTTGACGTGTAGGCATAATGAATCTCCATTCGCAATGCCCGCACGTCGCAATAACAATTTTGGCAAGAGGTGCATAATCTTATATTAATATTTGAGACTTGTCCCCATGACCAATCCGCTCTAGTAGTCAATAAGGCTCCTAATTTTCCATATAGCATTTCAAAAGTGTTTTGCTAGCAACCGACGACAAAATAAGCCGCGGTAAAACGGGTATATTTCAAAATTATATTCGGAAGACCATGGATAATTATGTAAAATTTATGTAGATCATCTAAAAAAGATGTATAAAAGATGGACAATTAATGTAACAACGATGGAATTTACAGTGACTAGCAATTGTTTCTGACCCCCTGATTATAAATTTCATTATGTCTCATATATGCTACATATTTCACATTTGGTATACTTGAACAAATTGCAAACATACGGCCAGCCAATATCAAAGAGATATTGTGAGTGTGATGTTACGAATACCCGTACGACTGAGAAAATAGAACTGTTGAAAAAAAATTTTAAGTTTTTTGGAGTTTTTGAAATTCAAAATTTTTGAAAAAGTAAAAGTTTTTTAGAACAGAATTTTTTCATAATTAAATTTTTTTTAGGAAAGTTCCAAAATTTTTCGAAAATTAAATTTGTTGGAAAACGAAAATTGTTTTGAAAATCGAAAATTCTAAAAACAATGAAAATTTTTGAAAAAACCTAAAGTTTTTGAAGGATTTAAACTTGGATTTAAAATTTTGGATAGAATGTCATGAGTAAAAAATTAAAACTTCCACTCAATTTTCAATAACCGATAATAAATAAAAATTCAGCAAATTCAAAATTTTTAGAAAATCCAAAATTTGGAGAAAATTCAAAATTTTAAGAAACTCAAAATTATGCGACACTTCAAAATTATCAATTATTAAGGAATATTAAAATTCGAAATTATGAGAAATTGTAAGTTTTCTAAAGAAAGAGACTTTGTGCAAATAGCCAACAATATATAGAAGAGACTATTTGCACGCTTAGACGAATGTTCCGGTCATTCGTACTAATTCTAGTTTCGTTACCCAAAAACGTTTTGTAAAAGGAAAACTTCCTTAGCTTCGTTACCTACCTATTTTTTATAGCACTTTTTAAAAGGAAAACCTTCCTAGTTTTCTTCGCCATCTCGTTCTTGTGACATTTTCTAAAAGGAAATAATCTCTATATTGAAGAGTCGTTTGTTAATGTTTCTCTATGAGGATTTGTTGAGTGTTCTTAAAAGGAAAAGTTTTCCAGCTTCGTTAGCCACTTAGTTTTTGTGACATTTCGTAAAAGAAAAGTTCCCTAGCTTCGTTAGCCAACTAGTTTTCGTGACATTTCGTAAAAAGAAAAGTTTTCCATCTTCGTTAGCCACCTACTTTTTGTAACATTTCGTAAAAGGAAAATTTCCTTTGCTTCGTTGGCTACCTAGTTTTTGTGACATTTCGTAAAAGGAAAAGTTCGCTAGCTTCGTTAGCCACCTAGATTTGTGACATTTCGTAAAAGGAAAAGTTCTCTACTTTCGTTAGCCACCATACATGCCATCATGTACATGTTATAAACTTGATGAAAAATTACATTGAAAACTTTCTTCTTTATGTAAGAGTTTTGGTTGAATGCTACGTCTTTCCATGTGCAAATAGTCTTTTCTATATATTGTTGGCTATGAGCATTGTGCGAAGGTATATAGAAGAGACTATTTGCCAACAATGTATAGAAGAGATTATTTGCGCAATGTGTAAGGAGTCTTTTCGTTTTCTAAAATCAGTTTTTCCAAAATTCCGTTTTTTTTGGTCATAACATTCTCTCCAAAGTTTTCAATTTTTTGAAAGCTTTTTACAATATTAAATGCTTCAAAAACTTTCCGTTTTTCAAAGATTTTCATTGTTTTCAGAATTTTCGATTTTCAAGTTTTCCAAGAGTTTTAATTTATCTAAAAATTATGAATTTCCTACGAAAAATTTGATTATTAAAAAATTCTATTTTAAAAATGCTTTTGTTTTTTCAAAAATTTTGAATTTTCAGAAAAAAACTCCAAAAAACTTAAACTTTTTTTTTCAACAGTTCTATTTTTTCAGTCGTATGAGTCTTCGTAACATCACATTTGCAATATTTCTTTAATATTGACTGGCCGTATGTTCGCAATCTGTTCAAGTATACCAAATATGGGATATGTAGCATATTATACGAGATATATTGAAATTTATAATCAGGGGATCAGAAATAATTGCTTGTCACAGTACTACATTATTTTTCCATCATTTTTATATTCCAAATTGGAAAAGCATTTACATCAATTTAACATGATTTACATCGTTTTTTCATTATTATTATTAAACAATGAAAAAATGATGTAATTTCGAATCAAAATGATGAATCTACATAAATCTTACATAATTATCCACGAACTTTCCATCATTTTTCCATGAAACATACACAAAATGTACATTATTTTTACATCCTTTTAAAACCTTGCTCTATTCATCACATTATCCTCACAATTTGAATCGTGGCACCACCTTCGTCTTCGAAGTTGTGAGAATGAACTAAATATATTTTAATAAAATTGGTCATTTTTAATCAAGTACCTTATGTAGCTCCCAAGCAAGAACTGAATAATTTGTTAGGTCATATTATAAAGTAATTTTTGTGTTGATTTTTGGTTTGATGCGGCAACAAACAAAACATATTATAACGTATACAGAATTTCATAAAAATCAGATCCAACAACTGTGTTGTGTTGTGTGTGAATCGTATAGTCAATCTCACATGATTCACCGCGAAAAACAAACTCATGTTGCTACTATTATCGAAAATAGCAATTTCCTAATTATCGGCGGAAATACGCGACAAAGCCTAGTTGCGAAAAATAATTCGCAATTTATTCGTCTCTGTATCTTCACCTCCATGTCTGCATCACTAATGAAGTTGTTATTAATCGAATCAACATAATTTTTACGTTGAATGAAGTTCTCTCTCATCGCATACAACCGTTCACTCTTGAACTTTGATTGAATTAAACTACATGAAGTGATATAAATTGCTATGACGACGTGCGATTAATTGTATTGAAAATCATTTAACTGAAGATCAAACAATCAAATGCAATAAAGAATTTCGACACGAGAACGACGTTATTTTAGCGCATACTTCATATCTAGTTCAAGTTTTTAACAGATTACATATTCCAGGTGTCATTCTTAAAATAACCGAATGAAACAACGAAAATGAGTGTAAAATTAGGTTCGGTCTAGCGTGCTGAAAGTGCATAGTACAGCAATCATAAAACAAATATTGGCTATTTTAATATAAAAGTAAAAAGTAGAACAAAAATGTTATTTTAGTTAGTTTAAAGTTCTCAAGATAAATAAAATGCACTTAGTGTGTAATGTCACTCCGTTTTCACAGACAAGCAATTAGACATAAAGAAAATGTTGAAAACTTATTTTTTTAAAACATTTTTATGAAATATATTTCGGATATGTACGAATACGGAATGTTTGATAAAAATATTGTTATTGCTTTTGTCGACACAGTTATAAACTGTCATGACGCAATTGCAAATATTGGCTTAATTACAACATGTATTTTATCTAATGGGCGTGTGTATTTCGTACAATCAGCGTATTTTCAAGGGTGCTAAATTATCGTTTAATTGTTTGAATGTTGAAATCTCAGCGTTCAAGTAAAGCATTTTACACTCGTACACAGAAGTGTAACTTCTATATGAAGCCATAGCCCTGTGAGAAGGTGCAAAATATGACAAAATCGCGTAAGTCAGCGATAGAAGCATTGAGAATCTGCATGCTTTCAACGAAATCGAAGTGAAACTTGGAAACCCTATCAGAGAACAACACCGTATCTCTGCATTGGGTCCCAGGCTACTTAAATATACCAGGAAACGAAAAAACAGAGGATTTAGCAAATGAAGGCAGTAAAAATGTGTTTATATGAGCATAATCGGTTGTCACGCGGAGCTAAGAACGACTCTCATAAAACGAAGAGATAAAGAAAATCCCCATCGGGTTTGGGAAAACCTGAACACGTGTAGGTGCTGGGCAATCGAATGACGCGGACGCGGGGAGTAATATGCAAGTTTACACAAAAAATAGGAGTGTTGGCACTGTCACTGCCCTGCCTTAGCAAAAATTAGAAGGTGATGTTTAGGGGACTTCTACCTAACAATAGTAGAATACTAAAGGTCTCACTACCAAATGTGCTTCGTTTTATCTCAGGCAACTAATAGTAAGATTCACCGATAGGTTTTTGACAGAATTATGGGCACCACATCAGTTAAACAATAACAATATACAGCCACATCCCAACATACACTGAAACTACAATTTACACCCCACTTCCACACCCCACACTCATCAAATCAACGAAAAACAACTGAGCAGCAGCACAATATACACTTTACTCCGCTCAACATTTGAATTTTAATTGAAACTTGAATAATTTGACACAAGATGGCACTATGAAAATCTTTTGTTTGTGTGCTGATTTTACGTATACACCGTACGTAATTACGCATATCGTACGAAATTCGATTGTAACACAGTGAAAAATTCAAAATTGAACCTTCTATTGGCCCAACCAGGATGGCCTTAGCGCTCAAATCCGATCGAAATTAGTTTTTTACTGTATTTGTATTAATCAAGGGGCTCTTCACGAAACCCCGTTAGGTGGTCAGCCCCACATTCCAAATCTCTCAATGTATCGTCTTTCTTTTTCACAAAATCTCCCAGTCTCTATGGCGTTTTCCATCCATCAGTTTGACATTTCTAATCAGTACCATATTAGAACCGGGAGTTGCGGGAATTGTTAACATTTGAACCAACCCTTCAAATGCGAAAATTGATGTCCATGACAGGCGAAATATATTCAGATTCCGAGCTTATGGAGATATTGTTTGTTAATTTGATTTATTTTTGTTTGTTGTGTTCTTGAATGTACTATTCCTTCAATACTAGACGCGTCACGATATTCCATTTCTTTTCTATAATATTCTGAACATTAAATGAAGAACTCAGTCCTAGGCGGTCAGCATACTGGTCTCTACCTTCTATCCGAGTAGTATCGGATTCAAATTAACATCGTTATGCTATCGAATAATTTGTCTCTATTTTAAAGATTAAAGTTTTGATATGCTTTTCGATGCGGGAATTGGGAAAATTTGTCATAGATAAGAATTCAAATAAGTACGATTCGTTTAATCAACACGCAACACTTGCTTCGAATAATTTACAAACTACAGAACATTGATCAAATTTGATCTAATGCTACTCGAATAAAAAAATTAGCGCCGAGTACCGATTTCTAAATTGGAAATGGAATATCTTGACTTGCCATGCATAGTATAAAAAAAGGCAGTAAAGAGAGCAATAATAAAAAAATTAAAAAACATTTGTACGAGGGGTAAACGACTGAAAAAAATGATGTGCCAAGATTTTTTAAAAGCAAAGATTTTTTGAAAATTTTTTGAAGATTTTTTGTGATTTTTTGTGAAAGATTTTTTGTGATTTATTGAAGATTTTTTGTGATTTATTGAACATTTTTGGTGATTTTTTTAAGGATTTTCTTTAAATTTTCCGTCAATTTAGCTTATTTGACTAATAATTGCAATTTTCTTTAAAAACTTTCCGGTATTAGAGATTTTTTTAAAAAATCTTAGCGATTTTCGAAAGATTTTTTTTGGCTTGTGCCACGATTTTCCGGAGTCGTTTACCCCTCTCATTTGTACATATGTTTATGCCCGTATTAGTTTTAAAATATTTTGGTCGCGGACTCCAGTTTTCAGATTTAAAGTATTGGTTCGTATGTTAACAATTCCCGCAACTCCCTGTTTTGAGTATAGTTTCTCTTGAAACCTCGTTACCATCCGGTGCATAAAACAATGCACTAATGTACCAAAAAAACGCTCACTCGATCACGACATTCGATTATTTTAATATGTTGAGCGAGATAATCTACTACCATTAGAGTAATTTTGTTGATCTGATAAAATGTAGATTGTAGATATACAGTTTTTATTGCTCAACCTATTGATAAGGAATATTGCCTACTTATGATAAGAGATATACGACCAGACATTGTGATAAAAAAACTTGCGATATGTAAATATTTGAATGATAAAGGAAAATCGTTGACAAATGGGTTTTCAAACAGGTGACAAAGTAGCTGTTTCTGACACAAATACTGAAATGATTTTATTTTACGCACTAGATGTGAGATTGATAATTACTCTTGTTTCGGAACAGAGGGCATAAATCACTCTTTGTCGTCGCCCACAAGGGACAAGGTAGTAGTCACTTCGACTATTGATTGGTTCTTCTGTTCCACGAAATGAACGGCCGTATTAATAAGTAGCAATTTAAATCCGAATTCCATGAAACACACAAGGAAAAAATTGATGGCGCTAACCATCGAAATGTCAAGTAATCACTTGATCTGGGTGATTATGTTGAACTCTCGGTAATTCAGTTGTTAACAGCGACATTGTGCTACAGTTTTTAGCTTAAAACCCAACCACTTTGTATCAAGTAGTACATTTAGCTATTGCAAGTAAATAGACGAAATCAATAAATTTGTATTTTTTAAACAACATAAAGCGCTCAGAACCCATCATGACTTGAAAAATATAAATGAAACATAAGTATCACTAACATTGTAACGGGGTATAGGGTTTTGTTCGGTGAAACGAAAAGCTGTAAATCTACTCGATACATCAAAATGAAAGATTGGCTATTTTTGCTGTAGATGGTGTATGAAAAGACCCTTTACAGACGTAATAGGAAAAAGAAAGCAGTTCTTGTTAGCACATAAATCCATCTTTCCAATCACTTAAATGGAAAATAAAAACTTAACCACACCACATTTCTCGTGAAATACCTCCAACCCTTTTCTTCAAGAAAAAAAAGAGAAACAGTTTTAGCTTTATTACATCGATAATGCTTAAAAAACAATGTCGCGTGCAATATATTTTTATATACATATTGGACACACAAAAACGATAAAAAGCAGACCCTTATCTGTAATTTTTCTGCCGGAACGTAGGCATAAATTTTCCAAACGGTATATATGTAACCGACTATATACCTTTTTTCATATAATAATATAAATTTTCATCATCACTTCACCCCGAGCCTCTATTAAAATAATAGTGTATTTTGCTATACTATTCCATCCAATGCGCTATGATATACACAGACCGCAGATACATTTTGTCGCATATGATAGTTTCGTTCAGTTGGGAATGAAAACTTGGACGGTTGTGTGGTATTAGTCTCGAAGAATATACACAGGAGTGGCCTCAAGGGTGCGACGGGAAATAATGTTTTTCCATATCACACGGATGACCGCTATGAAAAGTTCGTATGTCTGCTTTTCTTCTCATATATTGAAATTGATTTTTGATGTGAAATTAAATAAAACATGATGGGGGAAAGGAAAATACATTTCTTCAGCTACGTAGATATGATGTGATAAGATTTGCTTTCACAAGGCGATTATTACATTTTCTGTTTACCAGCAGGAGTGACTACAATATGTAGATGCTATTCGCCATCGTGATAAATTCATGTTTCATATCAATCAATGTCGTCTTCGACTTGTTGCATTTTATACTAGAAATATTGTAAACTTTTTCAAAAGTTTTTATTGTTGCATAGATTGCGTTTCCTGTTGCACCAGCAATTGTCTTTGCACTTACTCATTTAAAGCGGGAGAACAAATGCCGTGGTGGTGAATTGTGCGTTATCCAACAATAATAGAACTCACAGATATCACGCACGAATCCATCATCTTTACAAAAATCGTCACGAATGCTTACACATTAATACTATAACAAGAGATCTAACATACGTCTTGTAGTGTCATTTTCACAAATAGGGAAAACAACAGAAGACAATTCCTAAGCAAGTGTGAAGTGAAAGAATAAAATTGAAATGAGAGTTCGGTTCAAGCCAAACTTATTTTGACAGTAAGTTAAGAGCACAGCGACGATTTTTTTGATAGACCGTCGATTATTCGAGTTGGAATTTTCTGTTACGCGGGAAAATGAACAAATTACATAACACATGCAGCAAAAGAAGGTAAAAGTGTCACAGGGCGAAGCGCAGCGGAACTACTTGTGATGTAATATGCCAATTTATGTTAGAAGACCCGTACGCATGAGAATAGATGTGGCAAAGAGACTCGAACGTATCTAAATATAAAAATAAGCAAACAATCCAACGTTTTCTGTTCTTTTATAACTGTAAAAATTTCAAAAATCCAAAGAAATTACCCAAGGTAATGTCAAAGGCCCTACCGAAGTACGTCTCAGACCATTCAAATCTAGAAAAGCTTATATTATCCAAGCACTAAGTCATTTTTCCCTAAAACCCTGAAACACGTGTTCTCTAAAATTTTATTCTCTACAACATTGCCTTTGGAACCAACTTTCTAACTCTCATTGTTCTGGAGATTCGGCTCGTCCTGCCCAATTATGGAAGTGGCCATATACTAGGATTGGACCATATCTCCCCAAAACCCTGAAACACATGTTCGCTTAAATTTAATTCTCTACAACTTCGCCTTTGGAATCAACTTTCTAACTCTCATAG